>JBCNJP010000017.1:22772258-22857961 GCA_039602395.1 Deinandra increscens subsp. villosa
ATTATGCCTTATTCCACGCATAAGGAGCTCGAGCTAGGTCTATTGCAACCAATAAGTCTCAGTATTCAACTGGCTGACCAATCATATATCAATCCCAAGGGGATTGTTAAAGATGTAATAGTTCATATTGAGAATCTGAAATTTCCAGCAGATTTCATAGTACTTGACATTCGTGTTAATAAATTTTATCCTATTATTTTAGGACGTCCATTTCTGGCTACTGCCAAGGCACTAATTGATCTGGAAGTTGAGCGTATCACCCTGAGAAGTGGTGAAACGGAAATCTCTTTTGCGC
Organism: Deinandra increscens subsp. villosa; assembly: GCA_039602395.1. Classification (NCBI taxonomy): domain Eukaryota; kingdom Viridiplantae; phylum Streptophyta; class Magnoliopsida; order Asterales; family Asteraceae; genus Deinandra; species Deinandra increscens. The sequence continues at coordinate 22,772,554 of JBCNJP010000017.1, forward strand.
CAACACAGACCAATCTCAAGGTGTTAATTTTCAAGGATAAAGAGGAGAACATTTGCTTTATGCAGTCTACTAACTCGAATGAGTCAGGTCCTTCTTTAACTTTATCTGAAATCCCTTAAGGGGTGTTATCTGAACCGATAACGCTTGTTCCTGGCTTGTTGAGTATTGAACACGTCAACCCACTCCTTGATTTCAAAAACCCCAAAATTAAGCCACCTTACGAGAGGGTGCGTTCACACCTCCACTCTCTAAAACTATGAGTGAAGGTGGGTCTGGCTGAAGACCCTATAAAAACTTAGCGCTTCTTGGGAGGCAACTCAATTTCGTTATTTCGTTTCTTAATATTTTTTGTTTTATTTTTCGTAAGTTAATATTTGTGAGTTCTTATTCGAATTCCATCAATTCAGTTGACTTGCTCAATTGAATTTGTTCTTTCTTCGTATTTCGTTTCCTCGATTGATAAATTTTGCTTAAAATTATACGAAAAGAGGTTTTGTGAAAATTCTATTTCGAGCATCGTAACGACCCGTTACCCTGTAACGAACCGTAACAATAAGTTGACCTAACGGCTCGTATCCCCGATATGGCTTGTTACCGAATTATTTTTGGTACTTATAAATAGAATTATCCAGATGACTTTTCAAAACCCTAAATCACAGTGGACGGTTCCTGGGGCATTCTTGATCGATCTAAGGTACAAATTTCACTTTTCTTCATTGTTTTATCTTTATTTCCAGAAAAGAACAATTCGAATATCAATTCTTTTCAAGTTTCTGTTTTTTCTTGAGATCACAATGGTTTCTTTACCCTGTTGTGTTTTCCATTCCATTAAACTTTCTGATTATCACACTTAATTCTCAATTTTTCAAATATGATCTTTGTAAAGGATTAAGTGTGGGGATGGCAACAAGTTCCCATCACCAATTCGCACTTAATGGCTAAATTTTTTATCACATGAGATTCTGATCAGAATATAGAATTTTTTAAACATTTTTGAAAACTAGACGATACGACCCGTTACCCCGTAAAGGGCCATGACGCATCCTTTACAGAATACTTGGTCTAACGACTCGTTAGCCGGTAATGAGCCATTATGCCAGGTGATTTTCAATCTTTTGTGTTTTTATTGTCTCGTTGTTTTCTCATAGATGAAAGGCAACCGTCCTATTGTTGAAGTCACCAATGTGAGAAGTTACGATCACGAAGCGGGTCCTTCGAAAAGAAGGAGAGTAAGGCCCCAAAAAATACAACCATTGGAACAAAAAGACAAGATATTTCAGGTGTCCCCAGCTTTTGTGCATCTATGCACGCATTTGGATAAAATGCAGAAGGACATGACTAACAACTACAGAAAACTGACAAACAGCATGTTAGATGTCCAAGATAGGCTTGATATTGTTGGTTACCATCTACAAGGCCTAGTCAATTGAGTCGATGACTTGACAGGTCCAAAGCCCAGTGCTAATGCCACTACAACTCCTCCTCCCTATGGTCAGGCTCCTGCTAAAGAATTGATAGAGACTCTTCGTCAGATAGATGTTGATGATGAAGAGAGTGAACCAAAATAAGACCCATCATCACAGGGATAATTGAAGTCTTTGTGCTTTATTATGATTATTATTATCTATCTAATTAGACCTCTTACGTGACTTGATCGTTTGTTTACTTTTAAATGTTTGATGTGAACAATGGTTTGACAATAAATGCTCTTGATTGAATACATGGAATGTTTATTAATATTTTTAAGTAATGTTTTATTTTTCTTTTTGCGCGTATGTTTTTCTTTTAAGTCTTGTAAGTTGCAAAGGAATCAAAGACTGAAGTTCTGGTAGGCAAATGATCAGGAAAGCATTCAATAGGGTTAATGAAGAAGCCATGCTCCACAATCTTCTAGCAGTCAGGATCGTCTTTTCCCTTTTTCTTTTATCTTATGTTTTGTAGTGTTCTCAAGTACATTGAGGAAAATGTACGATTTAAAGTGGGGGGATGGGAGACTCGCCTGTAGTTTGCATGTTTTATTGTGTTTTCGTTTAAAAATTGTCAAAAGTTTTCAATTTCTTGCATGCTATACTTTTTACACTGCTAAAACTTAAGCTATCAACTGATTTTGTGAATCCTAAAGTAAACTTCTTAACTTTGTATGCCAGACCAAAGCAAAGTTTTTTCCACCTTCCATTTATTGCAATACAAGTATAGGCATGTATTCTAGACCCTTAAGAATAGTTAAGTCCTAAGTTACTTTTTAGGATAGATTAGTCCTGATAAAACTTAGACAACAATTCCAGTGTGCGAGTACGAGGGAGGAAGCCTAGACAGTCAACCAGACTTAAGCCCTATTTCCATTTTGTTTCCATAGTGAGATTTTTTTAGCCTTAAAGAAGCTTTCTACTTGCTAGGAGCTTGATTTTTATTCTTGTATAATAATAGAGAATGCCACATGTGACCTACTTCTAGAACTTTATATTTGTATACGTTACGTGACTGCATCTTACAAAACAAGCAAACATGATAGAGGCAAGCCCTAGTATAACCTTATTTTGCACTTTACACCTTTTATTGGCCTTGCCTATATTTCTATATCCCGATTACCCAAAATTTCATTTAGTTTGCCCATGTTGAGCCTATTTCCATTTTGTTTGATTACCCAATTAACCCAATAACCTTAGCCTTTTTCCTTTCACCTTTATATTCGGGGAAACAATCTAGTTATTATGTTAGAATAATCCTGGCAAGAAAAGAAAAGATATGTTATGCCGATGTGATTAAAAAAATAATAATTAATAAATAAATAAATAAAAATGATTGTGTATTTATTAGAAGAGAATCTATGAGTTAAAAGATTCTTCTTCAAGTTATAGTTAGAATAAAAAGGAAATCAATGAGTTTAAAGATTTTTCTTAGTTATTTTGTTTATTGTGATTCTGTATCTACCATATCTTGTACACCCAAGTTTTAACATTTGTAAAATCCCAATTCCATTCCCTACACCAACTATTACCTAAACCCTAAAGTTCCTCTTGATTTGTAAGTTAGTATAGTTTGTTAGTTGAATTATGATCGTTTGTCAAGTCTATGGTAAGGAAAGTCCATGGTGTTGCAAATTGAGAGCCATATAAAAGTCTAGTACATTATTTACTAGTTATCCAGATATAAAGCCTGAGTGGAGTGTACATTGTGAGTTAGTCTGGTTGGCTTTTAAGGAATATTCATGAGGAAAGAAGTCCAGTGTTTGTTGTCCATGTTTTTCATTGTTGAAACTTATTTTGTTTCGTCTATTCTAAAATTATCGACCCATGTGACTGACTATGCCTTTTTGTTTTTAATCGTTTACTGTTGTAACAACCATCCATCACTTCACTTTAAAAGCTTTGTTAGGGAAGGTAATGCAGTAGTTAGAGGTTTGCTCAGGGACGAGCAAAATCTAAGTGGGGGGATGTTTGATGTGCTTTAAATTACACATCATTTTATTAGTCAAACACCCACGAATGTTGATAGTTTATGTATTATTTTAGTCTATTTTACCCTTGTTTGCTGTGAAATGTCATAAACAGGTAATTAGAGGGGGCCAAAGTGATATTTGATGGTTTTGTGAAGTTTTGAGGCTAAATTGTACAAGAATTGAAGATCTGACTTTTTCTCCACGTTGTTGAGGGTGTATTTTCAGGATGCTCACAGGAAGCTCAGACAGTTCAGGAATCCTATTGTCATCTGGGAATCTCGTAAACTCAGGTATCCTGATTATATTATTTTTACTAACCCTCATATTTGCCACATGTTTATTTGACCAGGTAACACCGGAGTCATCAACCACCTCCGAAACTTACGCTCCAGCTGAAGAAGATCGTGGACCAAGTGAACGGAGAGGCCTTTAACGGTCGAATTAGTTGGGCGATAGGATCCCGGGAATCCCGGAAAGTTTGTTATTATTGTATTTGTTATATAAATCGAGGATTCGATCAGTAGGAACACAACACACTTTCACTAGCTTACTTACGAATACGAATCATTGTACCACATAGTTCTGATCGATCAAACCTCCAACCCGTTGTAACGATTCGCTTGATCATTAATAATATTGACTTTGTGGCGGTTTTTCAGCCGGCACCCGAGGTTTTTATCCAGGATTCCTACAGGCAACTCGAAGGATTCTGGAGTTTTCCTCGCTAAAATACTTGTGTTATTATCTCAACTTGGATTACTTGCTCACTTGATAGTTAAGCACACTACCTCACAATCTAAGTTTGGAATACAGGATTCCTAAGTGAATTTTTGACCAAAACAGTTTGGCGCCCACCGTGGGGCAAGTGGTGCTTAATCCTACCAAAATCCCATATATCATTCACTTCATTTGATCTCCAATCCCAAAAATGTCAAACCCGCAAAAAGCTGTCTCGGCCTCTACATCGTCCTCCATTCCTCCTATTCCTTCCTTTTCAGGAAACCAGAAGAAGACCAATGACCGTCAGAAGAAAGTGGACGAGCAGCCGAGAAAAACTGATTATCCTGTCTTCACAGGATCCCAGGTCCAATCTATTGATCCTGTTATTACTAACAATGATTTGTTTTCCTTGATTAAGCAGGTAAAGAATCAAATGGATCAGCAAGAAAAAACCAACTTAACGGTGATGAAGGAGATTGAAGAGCTAAAGAAATCTAGGAAGCCCATGGAAGAACAAAGTCCTCTGTTCCCTAGGCATCTTGATTTCAATGCTTCAGGATCCTCAGATCCGTCTCGCTACAATTACAAATCAGCATCAGGCTTTACTACAGCCCCTATAATGACTTCTCAAGCCGCTGGATATGCGGGAAGTACTGCTGGATCCTCAGGAGCTGTCCCACCAGAATCCTCACAGTCACGCTACAAGAATCCTTGGATTCCACCATTGTTGGGATCCTCAGCCTTGCCGTCTCAAGGATATCCTTTTTCTGTTGGAAATCCAAGCCAGAACCCTCAAGGATATCAATACTCTAACCCTTCTGTTTCTGCAGGAATCTTTAAGACCAGCTCCTCAGAAGTGCATGACGGAGACGTTATCCCCATGCAAACAGCGACCACCACAGAGCCGAGCTTCCCAGCGGGCTATGGATTCGGTTCCGGGATTCCAGTCCAGAATCCTGACCCAGGTAACATGTCCAATTCAATCCCTATTGTTTCTAACCAGGGTGCTCCTTATGATGCAGGTATTCATCCAAGTATCGCCAGGGAGCTCCAGAAGTTGAAAGAAATGATATCAAATGTTCCAGGGATCCTGAAACCTATCCCTGAAGTTCCTTTGGAAAGCCATAAGATCTCTAGATTTGCCTGGCCAATATCTCAGGTGGAGATCCCGAAGCGTTTCCAGACTCCAAGTATGAAGCTCTATGATGGAACCACAGATCCTGAAGAACACGTGGCACATTACCGGGAGCGTATGGAGATCAATCCCATTCCGGCAGGAATTAAAGAAGCCTGTCTATGCAAAGGCTTTGGTTCAACCTTAATAGGACCAGCCATGAAATGGCTACTAAGCATTCCTCCTAATACTATTACATCATTTTCTCACTTAGTTAACTTGTTTAACAATCAATTTTCTTGCAGCAGGACCTTTGAGAAGCTCACAGGTGACCTATAGCGAATAATTCAGAAGCCAGACGAGCCTCTCAGGGATTACATTGCCAGATTTGGATGAGAATCTCTTGAGATTCCTAATCTGGATATGGCAGCAGCCGTGGAAGCCTTTAGAATGGGGCTCTCCAAAGATTCACGTTTTTATGATGACCTTGTCATGGCTCCTTGCAGGAACCTCGACGAAGTCCGCAGTAGAGCTTTGAGATTTATCCATTTGGAAGATGACAAGAGGATCCACCAAAGATTGGAGGTTCCTAAATATGATCCCAACGGCAAGAAGGCGGAATCCCCCGGGAAGCCGTATAGATCTCGTCCATACTCCAAACCGGAAAATCACAAAGTCAATGCCGTCGACCAAGATGATGATGATGAGGAGTATCCTAAGGTATCTGAATACTATTTTTCCGTTGACATTGGTGGTTTGATGTGTGCTATGCAGGATCTAGGTGAAAAAGCAAGATGGCCCAGGAAGGATACCAAGCAAGGATCCTGGAAAGACAAGACCAAGTGGTGTGCCTTCCATGAAGATTTTGGCCACCTAACAGATGAATGTATAGCACTCCGAAAGGAAATCAGCTATCTACTCAGCAAGGGGCATCTTAAAGAATTGATTGGAAAAAAGAAGATCAAGATTCAGGAAGCCGACAAGGTGCCTCAAAGAGCAGCTTCTCCACCCGAGGATGCCCAGATAATCAACTTCATCTCGGGAGGCTCAGACATCTGCGGCACTTCGTCCTCAGCCAAGAAGCATGCTAAGGAGTCCAAATCTGAACAGGGTGACAAACCTGTCCACGTCATCTAACTCAGGACAAACTTATATCTTTTGATGAGAGTGACCGTTCTCATGTTCAGGATCCTCATCATGATAGTCTTGTGGTTACTTTATATATTGCTAACCATTTTGTTCGCAGGATCCTGATTGATAATGGAAGCTCGGTAAACATAATCCGTCTTGATGTACTCAAAAAGATGGGATCCCAGAAACTGAAATAGTTACAAGATCCTCAGTCCTAGTTGGCTTCAGCGGTGAAACTAAAAGCACCGTTGGGGATATCAGGCTGCCGGTATATATAGAGGGGGTAAACTCTATGCAAAAATTATGTGTTATAGATTCTCTCTCTTGTTGCAATATTATTCTTGGCAGGCCATGGATTCACGAGATGAAGGCAGTCCCTTCAACTTACCACCAATGTATCAAGCTTCCTACACCTTGGGGAGTTGTAAGAATTGAAAGTGACCAGCAGGAAGCCAAGAACTGTTACTCAACATCGATGAAGAACACCACTAAAGTGACGAAGGGATAGCAATTACAGAAAAAGGCACCTGAAGTGCAGGAGGACAGGGAGCTAGATGTCAAAGAAGTGCCTCTAGACCCTGGGAATCCTGAAATCAAGGTGCTCGTGGGAACAAGCATCCCAACAAATGTTAAGCAGGAATTGTTCCAGCTTCTCAAAGCCAGAACTTCAACTTTCGCCTGGAAGCATGAAGATATGACAGGTATCCCTAAACATGTATTTACTCATAAACTTGGTTTAGATCCTTCTTTCAGGCCTATACAGCAAAAAAGGAGGAAGTTCGCTCCAGAGAAGAATATAATCATCCAGGAGGAAGTCGACAAGCTTCTCAAAACAAAGATGATCAGAGAAGTCAAATATCCTAGGTGGCTAGCAAATGTGGTGGTGGTCCAGAAGAAGAATGGAAAGTGGAGAGTTTGCGTTGATTACACAGACTTGAACAAAGCCTGTCCTAAGGATCCGTTTCCACTTCCCCATATTGATGCTATGGTGGATGCGACGGCTGGTCACGAGATGCTCACCTTCATGGATGCCTCGGCAGGATTCCAACAAATTCAGATGGAACCATGCGATCAGGAGCATACGGCATTTATGACTCCAACAGGTATATATTGTTACACTGCTATGCCCTTTGGTTTAAGAAATGCAGGTGCCACCTACCAGAGGCTCGTCAATATGATGTTCAAAGAGCAACTGGGGGACACGATGGAAGTCTACATAGATGACATGGTAGTGAAATCCCAAAAAGCTGAAGATCATGTCAGGGATCTCCAAACGGCCTTCGATATCATTGATCAGTATAATATGAAGCTCAACCCCTCTAAGTGTCACTTTGGGGTGCGAGCTGGAAAATTCCTAGGTTACATGGTTACCGAAAGAGGGATCGAAGCAAGTCCAGAGCAGATCAAAGCGATCCTAAATTTGAAGTCCCCATCAAATGTTAAAGAAGTACAAAGGTTGACAGGAAGAATCGCAGCGCTCAATAGGTTCATTTCAAGATCCTCAGAAAAAAGTAAGGATTTCTACGATATCCTGAGGAAAAATAAGAAGTTTGAATGGACTGAGAAGCATGAAGAAGCCCTGAAGTGCCTGAAAGACTACATGTCAGCAGCCCCATTATTAATGAAACCAGAAGATGGGGAGCCGCTATATTTATATCTCGCTGTTTCCGGAAGCTCAGTCAGTGCAGTCTTGGTAAAAAACCATCAAGGTCAACAGCATCCGGTGTATTATGTAAGTAAAACTCTGCTAGATGCAGAATCCAGGTATTCTCACCTTGAAAAGTTAATTCTAGCTCTTATAATGGCTTCCACTAAACTTAGACATTATTTTGAAACCCATACTATAATTGTGATGTCTAACTATCCTATCAAGGCAGTTCTCAGGAAGCCGGAAATGTCAGGGAGGATGGCTAAGTGGGCAGTCAAACTGAGTGCCTACGACATCAAATATGAACCAAGAACAGCAATCAAATCCCAAGCATTAGCTGACTTTGTGGCGGATTTCAGCAGTGACATTGAACCAGAAGTCGAAATGGAAGTCCAACGGCTTGAGAAGCTCAAGGAAGACTGGATCCTCTATACCGACGGCTCCTCAAATGTCAGAGGAACAGGGCTGGGAATCCTGCTAAAATCGCCACAGGGGGACATAATACCTCTATCCATATCCTGTGAATTCCAGGCTACCAACAATGAAGCTAAATATGAGGCTTTAATTGCTGGATTACAGTTGGCTAAGGATATGGGAATCCTATCTATACAAGTGTTTGTTGATTCTCTCTTATTAACTAACCAATTTAATGGCTCTTATGCAGTGAGAGGGGAGAATCTGATTAAATATCTTGAAATTGTTAAAAAAATTGTCTCTATTTTTCGAAAATTTTAACATTTCCCAGGTACCAAGAGAAGATAATGCAGAAGCCGATGCCTTGGCAAACTTGGCTTCATCGCTCAAGATTCCTGAGGATGTCAAAATTCCAATAACTCACATCTTGACGCCAGCAATAGCTCTACAGGAAGCTAAAGCTGTCGACGATGAGGCAGGTGCAGATGTTGAGAATCCTGAAGATGCTCAAGAATCCTGGACCTACCCGATCCGGAAATATCTCAAAGATGGGGAGATTCCCAAGGGCGAAAACCCCAGAGCTTTTCGCACAAAGGTAGTACCCTATACTATAATTGATAATATTCTATATAAAAGATCTCTTGCAGGTGTCTACTTAAGGTGCTTAGAGAAGTCAGAAGCTCTAGAGGTGCTTGAAGATATCCACAGTGGAGATTGTGGGAACCATACCGGGGGCAGGGCACTGTTCTCTAAAGTTCTCAGATTCGGGTATTATTGGCCAAACATGAAGAAGGACGCCGCGAGCTTCTCACAGAAATGCGATGCTTGTCAAAGGCACGGTAATATCCTCCATCAACCCGCTGAGCATCTGCATCCTATAGTATCCCCATGGCCATTCATGAAGTGGGGCATGGATATTGTGGGTAAGCTGCCAAAGGCTCCCGGAGGAAAAGTGTTTATGCTTGCCATGACGGATTACTTCTCCAAGTGGATTGAAGCAGAAGCCTATGTTCAAGTGAGAGAAAAGGAAGTAATATCCTTCATCAAAAGAAACATTCTCACCAGATTTGGGATTCCGGCAGAGATCATATGCGATAATGGCTCCCAGTTTATTGGCAAGAGAACTACAAGCTTTTGTGAAAGCTGGGGCATCAAGATGATCACTTCAACACCTGTCCACCCTCAAGCTAATGGGCAGGCAGAATCCAGCAATAAAATCATCATCAACAATCTCAAGAAGAAGTTGGGCTCCAAGAAAGGTAAATGGGCTGAGGAGCTGCCATTTGTCCTTTGGGCAGACAGAACTACACCTAAAAATGCTACTGGCCAAACACCATTCTCGTTAGTGTTTGGGGCAGAAGCTGTGATCCCTACAGAAATGGTACTCCCGACAGCCAGAGTCAACTGCAAGGATCCTGAAACCAATAGCCAGAATCTCCTTCAGGATCTCGAAACAGTTGAGGAGCTCAGAGATATGGCCAAAATCCGAATGGCTTCTTACCAACAGCGGATAGCAAAATCTTATAACAAGAACACCAGGCTAAGAAGATTTCAAGTAGGTGACTTGGTCTTGAGGAAAGCTTTTCAGAATACCACCAATCCTGCTGACGGGAAGTTAGCACCCAAATGGGAAGGCCCTTACCTTATAGATTCTGAAGAGGGTAAGGGGGCATACCGTTTGGTGAATATGGAAGGAGAACCTCTTCCAAGAGCCTGGAATGCCATACACCTCAAAGCTTATTTTATGTGAGAATCCCGTTGAGAATCTCAGGCAGAATCCCAAGGATCCTCAATATATAAATCCAAGGTACGTATACTAATCCTATTTCAATTAATTCTTATTATTTTTGTGATAAGTTACTGACTTAAGCATCGGAGTGGTGTTAGCTAGGCTAACACCCACCCCTCACCAAGCGTTGAGTGTTTTGCAGATTTTGAGAATCCTAGAGAATTTTGGGTATATCCCCAGTTAGAGGTTGGCCACCTCTCCTACGTTTAAGGTATCCCGCATACCTCCTAAGGTTTGAGAGGCTGACTCCTCTCCTAAGTTTGGGTAATCGCCAGTAGCGCACGACCCTCGCCAGTAGCGCACGTTGTCCCCCGGTACGCTAAAGGTGGCCGGACCAGTCCACTCCAGGAGTGGCTGACAATCTTGTCACTGGAGGCTGCTGGGCGGATTCTCAAGGTTTATAACACTGACGTGTTATCTAAGGTTTTGGCATCTTCATGTCACATACGTATGGGCTTGTCCCCAGTTTTGGCTTAGTCCCAAGTTTATCGGGCTTGTCCCCAGTTTTGGCTTAGTCCCAAGAATCCCGGGTTTATCCCCAGTTTATTTTTAACTTGTTTATTCTTGGAGATATCGGCTTCGGCCGGAGGCCAAGAAGCCTCTCAAAATTGTTTCAGGTTTTCGAAGAAACTGTGACGAATGCTGAGAAAGGTGCATTCAGGATTCCCGTAGGAATCCCAAATCAGGTAGAAGAAGATATAGTTATCTGGAATTAAAAAATCGACTAAGGTAAAATTCCAAGGTCAGTTTTTACTATTTAGGCTAACCTAACATGTTATTCAAGTTTCGAATGGTTTTCCAGCATACAAGTCATTTTTTAGATGTTTAATAAGTTTTTATAAACTAATTCTACCAACCAAAAATTTCAATACAAAAGACAATATGAGAAGCCAAAAGATACTGATATTATTTATAGCCATTAAAGATTGTGAGCTTCTCAAGCTTCGTCCTGAAAACCTCAGGATCCCTCCACTTGAGAAGCTCGAGGGTCAAAATATTGTTTTTGGGAATCCTGGTTTCGTCTTGTAAACACAAGATCCCTCCACCAGGATCCCTATCGTTGTTTGTTGTTTGTTCATTACAGGAAAAGGGAAATTGTTTCAACCACAAAGACAACCAAAAGAACCACCTAAAAACCTAAAAAGTGGGCTCAGACCGTTGCATTGTCCTCATCGCCCACTGTCTTCTCCTCCTCCACCGGCTTCAGCACGTCCTCCAGCTTCTTGCCCGCTCCCAGCTCGATCATATAAGCCCTTGTCATCGCTACCGGAGAATCCGAAATCGCCTTTGAGGAGCCACCGTCGGTCCCATCCTTTCCTTCCCCATCACCATCTCCTCCCAGCGATTCCAAGACCAGCCTCCAGCTTGCGATATCCCAACCTGGCACCTGAAAGCCAGCCGCTTCAGCCTCTTCTGCCATTTGAATTTTGCATTCCAGGACGCTCCGGGCAGCCGAGAGTTGGCCAATTTCAGCATCAGCAGCCATTTTGGCTTCCAGGGCTTGACGCTGCTCAGTGAGCTTATGCTCATAGAGAAGGGTCTTACCCTTGGCAGTTTCAGCTTGGGCCTGAATCTTCTCGTTGGCTTCGGCGAGCTTCTTCTCCATGTCCATAGCCTGGAAGCTCAGCTTTTCGATACCCTGCACAAATAGGAATCCTGATCAGCGGCGGTAACAGGTATGATACTAACATAATTATTACTTGAGCTTCTTACCAGGTTGATCATGGTCTGCATAGAGAGGATCTTGTTGCTGACCTCAGACGGGGCAAGATCTTCAAAAGATTCCAGGTACACGGTAGGAGCTGCTGAAGTTTCAGGGGCCTTCCTTTTCTTGGAAGCCGAGGCCTTTGGCCGGCTGACAGGCGGCTTGGAGACGGTGGGATGCTCAAGTTGCTCCTTCTTAACCTTCAGAAGGCTGTCAAGATCCTTCAAGGAAAACGAGGCACTGGATTTGGAAGCTGCAAAAGGAGACAGGTTATTAATATCCAGGATGCTCGAATAAGTAAACAATTCAGAACCCTGCGAAGACTTACCAGACATGGCGGGAGTATGGTCGGCTGAATAGCTGTTTTCGCTGGCTGTTGCTTCAAGAACTAGGGCTCTCTCGCTGGCAGGAATCTGGTAAATAGCTTCAAGCTTCTTGAAATCAGGCTGCTTCTTGATAAGGTTCTCAAATTTGGGTGCTGCAAAGAAGAGAACAACAGAAAAGTTAGACACATGTCGGAAAATCAGCAACAACAAGAAACATCAATATCCTACCCTTCTCAACCCATTTCAACGGCAACTCCGTCCCCCCAGGAATCGAGTCTCGTTTGACGAAGAAAAAACGCTTCTTCCAGTCATGGTCATTGTGGGAAGCTCGGGGAATCAACTGGGAGTTAGAGGTACGAGCCTGAAGAACAAATCGGCTACAACCATGGGTTCTTAACTTGTAAGCTTCACAGATTTCAGGAATCCCGATGTCGAGATTCCTGGTTTGGTTCAACTGATCCAGAGAATACAAGATTCTCCAGACCATCGGCATGGTTTGGGAGTAAGAAAGTCGGGTAGTCTTGAAGAACTGAGTGATAAGCTCTGGAAAGGGGAATGTCATTCCGAGCGAAAAAGGGTAGTACATAAAGCAAACCCAAGTTGTGGAGATGAAATCAGACTTGACGAGAGAACTATAAGGTCGGAAAACGGTTTCCGGCGGAAAAACGCCGGAGTTTTTCAGTTCAAGGATATCGCGATCGTCGAAGGAACAGCTTTCTTCCTCACAGGGGATGATATACCCCTGATCATGGAAATCCTCGGCGATCGGAGAGCTCAACGACGAAGAAGATCGAGTGTTTTTCTTGGCCATGGCCGAAAAACGAAAACGAGAAGACGAAGAAGGGACTGACCTGGAATACCGGAGAAGCTTGAAAGGTTTTCGCGAAGAAGATGGTGAAGATCTCATGGATTTACTCCCTATTTAAAGAAAAACGTCCCATCTCTTGGACGCCGAGAAACCAGTCACTTCCTAACTGCTTTTACCGTCTACACGCCGTTAAAAAGGCATCTTTTTGAATTTTAACAGCTGTCAAACTTATCCACAGCTGTTGAAATTCAAGGGGCAATTGTTGAGGGTGTATTTTCAGGATGCTCACAGGAAGCTCAGACAGTTCAGGAATCCTATTGTCATCTGGGAATCTCGTAAACTCAGGTATCCTGATTATATTATTTTTACTAACCCTCATATTTGCCACATGTTTATTTGACCAGGTAACACCGGAGTCATCAACCACCTCCGAAACTTACGCTCCAGCTGAAGAAGATCGTGGACCAAGTGAACGGAGAGGCCCTTAACGGTCGAATTAGTTGGGCGATAGGATCCCGGGAATCCCGGAAAGTTTGTTATTATTGTATTTATTATATAAATCGAGGATTCGATCAGTAGGAACACAACACAACACACTTTCACTAGCTTACTTACGAATACGAATCATTGTACCACATAGTTCTGATCGATCAAACCTCCAACCCGTTGTAACGATTCGCTTGATCATTAATAATATTGACTTGGTGGCGGTTTTTCAGCCGGCACCCGAGGTTTTTATCCAGGATTCCTAGAGGCAACTCGAAGGATTCTGGAGTTTTCCTCGCTAAAATCCTTGTGTTATTATCTCAACTTGGATTACTTGCTCACTTGATAGTTAAGCACACTACCTCACAATCTAAGTTTGGAATACAGGATTCCTAAGTGAATTTTTTACCAAAACACACGTCACGACCCGTGATAGCCATCACGGCCTGTTTCGAAGCCAACCGGAGAAACCCTAATTCGTTAACTCATGGCGACGCTCACGGCCCGTAACCGTATCACGACCCCTTACGCCTAGTTTCTGAAACCTTAATCTTTCACTATAAATACCCAATCGTTTTGTCATTTCAAGAGGTTACACAATTGAGACCAGTAGAGTACGGTTCCAGAAGAAGTCAGAGGTTAACGTCGAAGATTTCAAGGCCAAGAAGTGTTCAATCGTTCGTGATATCGAGCTATTCGAAGATTCGGCCTTTGATCAACTTGGGTTTGTGTTTACAATGATGTTTACTTACATTTATTTTGTTGTTTTCTTTACTTTAGCTATGAGAGACTAACTCTCTTGATGTCATCAAAGACAATGTGATCTATTTATTGTTTTACCTATGATTTGACGTTGACTATGTTTACATAATGATTATGATTCCTCTTGCATATTAGAGATGTGTTGTTTAACGATGTGTTTCATCCTTTCCTAGTACCATGAATATCAATTTGACAACATAGATCTAGCACAAATCATCAACCTTTATCCACATGCATGCATGATTTTCCATGAAAAACCCTAGATCTAGCTCATATCACAATATCATGCATGAAAGCCATATTTTTTATCGTAAGATGTATTCTTTTCTATCCAAATCACTAGATCTATACTAGATATCATCAAACAATCATAGATGAGACCTAGATCCATCAAAAAGCTTGGATCTTGACAACTTAAACACAAGTAAAACATGAGAAATCACATACCGAATGATGTAGGATGAAATCGGTGCTTGAAACTTGGAAGAAAGCTTAAATCTTGATGATGATTGAGTAGAAGGGTGTTTAGGGTCATGAATGAGGCTGGTGAAACGTCTGGAAGTGAGCAAATGGAGTGCTGGTGGCTAATGGTGTTTATATAGTGGAGAAATTAAGGTTTGCTGAAAAAGCTGGTTTAGGCGTATCGCCTAGGGCCTTGGGTTGCTCTATGCGATACGCCTAGAGCTCCCCGTCTTGCAGCCCTGATGACTTTTGTTGACCGCAACCCGTTTTGTCCATTTTTTGCGTTTTTGGTCACGGTTTTCAAGGTTTTCTCCCAATTTCAATTCACCTTCATTTTTATCACATCGAATCCAATAATATCAAGTATCAAATTGCCATATAATGATTTGCGATCATACAATTAAATTCATGTATCAGTTTGCACATAATTCACGATACTTAGCAGTTTTCAGTTTTTCACCAATGTTTTGAGACTCCGACTTGTATGTGATGTTTGTGAAGTGTTTTAAGGCTACTAGACTCTTCTAATACCTTAATTGACATATTACGCCTATATATGCGACTCTCGGTTCGCTGGTTTTATCGTTTCTAAGGCTCAGGTCCCACCTGAAGGGCCAGAATGTCACAAAACCACTTCAAGTTCGAGCATTAAGTATGACCATACGCTCGAATCTCACATCACAAGTCCATGATGCTCAAATCGAGGCTCTCAAGCTAGAAAGTTTGAAGGAAGAATGCTTGCGCGGCATGGAAAAGAAACTAACAGAGAAATCTGATGGAACGAGAAATTTTATGGACAGGCTATGGGTACCTAGCTATGGAGGCATATGAAAGCTAGTGCTTGATGAAGCCCACAAGTCAAGATATTTCGTTCATACAGGATCGGATAATATGTATCATGGTCTAAAGGAACAATTCTGGTAGCCTAACATGAAGGCCAAGGTAGCCACCTATGTGGGCAAGTGCCTAACATGCTCAAAGGTTAAAGCCGAATACCAGAAACCATCCAGATTGTTGACACAACCAAAGATTTTCCAATGGAAATGGGAAGAGATATTGCCTAAAGCCAGCTTAAGTTGTGATGCTATTTGGGTAATAGTAGACTGACTGACAAAGTCCGCACATTTCTTGCCAATTAGGGTTGTTCATGAGCCGAGCCAAGCTAGGGCTAGCTCAGGCTATGCTTGAATTACAAAACCGAGCTGGCTCAGCTCAGCTTGAATTCTGAGCGAGCTGAAATTTTGAGCTTGAGCTCAAGCTCTGCTTGGTTTCAAACCGAGCCAGCTCGACTCGGCTTGGTTTTGGCTCGGTTTTAAAAAGAAATCATAGATAAAACATTAAAGTAAAACGGTTTAACAATCATTCTATGGTTTATAAAAAGGCATGTCCAACACATACACGACACAAGTACAAAATACACCACACATCAAATCCAACAAGGTAACAGCTACAATATAAGTGTTCAAAGTAGAGATTGAGAAAGACTAAACCGTAAGGATTTAGGGATTTATGGCGTATACTTATATTATATCAGGGACTTAGGGTAAAAACATGAATTATTTTGTTTGGGCTCTCTGTAAAATGGGTTTGTACATATTTAAATATTATATATAAAATAAGGTAAATAAAATCGAGCCAAAACCGAGCGAGCTAACGAGCCAAAACCGAGCGAGCTACAAGCCGAGCCACCCTTGGCTCGTGCTTGGCTCATTTACAAACTGAGCTGGCTCGGCTCGGCTCGATTACAAACCGAGCCACCTTCGAGCGAGCTACTTCCGAGCTATTTTCGAGCGAGCTCCGAGTCACGAGCTATTTGAACAGCCCTATTGCCAATCAAGGAAACTGACAACATGGAGAAACGAACCAAGATCTACATGATCTACATGAAGGATGTCGTATCACTCCACGAAATGCCCGTATCTATCATTTTTGACCCGTTTCACTGCTACTTTTTGGAGGTCTCTCCAGAAATCTTTGGGTACTCGCATCGACATGAGTACTACTTACCATCCACAGACAGAAGGCTAAAGTGAGAAAACTATTCAGATAAAGATATGCTAAGAGCCTATGTGATTGACTTTGGACCCAACTGGGATGAACATCTACCACTTGCCGAATTCTCCTACAACAATAGTTATCACATCAGCATTCAGGTTGCCCCATTAGAAGCACTTTACGGGAGAAAGTGCAGATCATCGCTTTGTTGGACAGAAATTGGTGATAGTCAGTTGACTGGTCCCGAGCTAATCTTTGAAACAACTGAAAAAGATATTCCAAGTCAAGAATTGTTTGAAAGCTGCCAGAGATAAGGAAAAAGAGCTACGCCGACAATCGTCGTAAACCATTAGCATTCAAAAAGGGTGACTGCGTCATGTTAAAAGTATCACCTTGGAAAGGTGTCATCAGATTCGGTAAACGAGGAAAGCTCAACCCTCGTTACATCGGTCCTTTCGAAATCATTAAAACAATTGGCCCGGTAGCTTATATACTACGCTTACCTGCCGAACTGAGTAGTATTCACGATGTCTTTCATGTCTGTAACCTAAAGAACTGTTTATCCGATGAAACACAGGGAAGTGAGTCAAACTGGTCGGAATTAAAAGTCATTCAAATGCTTACTATCTCCAAATTCAAGTCGACGAGACACTCCACTTTGTAGAAGAACCTGTCGAGATACTTGACCGAGAAATCAAGAGACCGAAGCATAGCCGCATTCCCATCGTCAAGGTGCGATGGAACTCACGACAAGGTCCAAAGTACACTAGGGAATGCGAGGACCAGATGCGTCAGAATTATCCTCGTCCTTTTGGAAACGTAGCATCCACCAGTACTCGGAACTGAATTTCGGGACAAATTTCTTCTAACTGGGGGAGAATGTGACACCTCGTCCAAAAATCCAGGTCAAACACGTGACTTTGACTTTTAATTATGTTACTTACATGCATTACTTGGTTAAATTTATCTGTTAGTTACTGATTATGCCTGATAAATCCAACATAAATAATTCTCGCGTTTGTTTTGAAAACATATACACGTCACATACAAGAGTTTTCATAAAATAATTTATGGAACTTCAATAATAATAAAGGAAATATAAAAATGTACTTTTTATATTTTTCTGAAAAAACTGGTTTCACGGATTAACTTCAATGACACGTCCAACTTTTAATTGATTATATATTAAAACAAGTTGGTTTTAAATATTCGTGATTGATGTGTTCGGAATATACCTAAATATACTAACTAAACCTAGGCATAATCCTAGACCTAAACACACCTAATTTTACCGAATTTACCTAAACTAGACCGAACCTAAGGCAAGTATACCTATTGGTGGTAGAAAATTACAATTCAGCCCTCCAACATCCATTAATTCAACCATGCCAGTCTTCCATCTTTCTTAATTGACATGCCAACCCTCGAACTTCATAATTAATTCTTTTAGCCCTCCGTCTTTAATGAAATGTTATACCAACCCCTTGAGCTCTTAAAAGAAAACTACAAATAAATATATTTAATCATTTTAAGCACAATCACCCAAATAAACACAACTAAAAATAAAAGACTCAAAATCACCGTAAAATATACAAAATGACTCAACAAACTAATTAAAACTCAAATACTTTAATTTAACTAAAATCACATAAAACAACTCAAAACTGACTCAAATATTATACAAAATACAAAGGAAAATTAGATGTGTTTAGCACACATCAAACATCCCCACACTTACTCTTTTTTCATCCTCGAAAAATACCGCAATGGAATCATAACCAGGGATTCAACTTCAAATTTTCAATTATTCAAATTTCAACTTCAATTACATTAAACATAGCCTAGCCCGATTATCGGTATTTCGATCCGACTAAACCCAACCACCGTCTTTAGCCCCAAATGCATCATTTAGTATTATTCATGTTATTATATGGCATCATTTAACCTAATGGGTCCCACTCTCAAAAATCACAACTTTACCCTAATCGCGTCTCAAGATATCAAGGCCTAGGTTAAACCATTTAGGTTTTCCTACCCTAATATTTAAGTATATAAGTGTCTCAAAAATAGTGGAATAATGGATGAATGAATGTAGTGTTTATTTGAGCAATTTTTTCGATTTTTTTTTCTTTTGGACTTCACCGATAGGCGCATCCACCAAGTGGCGAGCTCAATGGGAAGCACATAGGGTATTCAATCCATACCTAACCTAGAGGTGAATAACCTTCAAGTCATCATCCCGAAAGCTAACACATAGGCTTCGGTCTATATATCTATTTTTTCTCAAACTCAAAATAAATGAAAAATAGAAAATGGAAGCGCTACCAGTATCGAATTTACTTTCATAAAAAGATAAAGACGTGCTAATATTTAAGAGACAAGTATATATGATAATATTCAAGGTACCTATCATCTATTTTTGACAGTTTCAGTCACATTGATTAAATTAAGGCGGGAACCCACTAAAAGCATCCTGATTTATTAATGATTCAATTATGTTCACTCAGAATTAACACATAAGGATTTATAAGCTTTTACGATCGGTTGGGCCTACCAATACATCGAAACTAGCTAAAAACTTACACTTATTAAATAATATTACAATTAAGCCCATTTAATTAGAACATTAACCCCCCGATTGTACTATCATTTTCCATTTATACGCAGCAAAAATCAGGAACATTTTTTTGAATTTTTCAATTTTTTTGGATTTTTAAAATTTTCATTTTTTTTTCAAACGCACACTAAAAATAAAAACAAAGACGCGAGACTCTCATCCCCACACTTAAACGACACATTGTCACTAGTGTTAGATTAGAAATAAAATAAAAATGAAAACACTAAAATGAAAATAAAAGAAAATGCAAAAAAAAATAATTAAATATAAAAGTAAATCGAAACAAACTCCCCTGATTTTGTTTTGTATGAATGAAATGTGAGTTTAGTTCCACAGGTCCTCTATTGAAATCTACTAATCGTCAACGCGTGAATTTCGTCGAACCTACAACACACAAACAAAAACAAAAAGACTCGACAAAACAATTAGTCACGAAAAAGAAATATAAATAAGAATAAAAATAAATGAAAAACAAGTTGGAACGCGATTACCTGGAACTTCACGTATTCAAGATATGAAACATATCCGGCTCAAAACAAATTGGGTGAACAAGAATTAAATAAAAATAAAAATTAAAATTTCCTATTACCTCTCTAGGCGTATCGGTTAGATGCATGGATTGTCTAGGCGATATGCCTAGAACATCAAAATAGTCGGACCCCGCATGGACTCTCCATGTGTATCGCTTGTGAATATCATCCTTCCAGGCGATACGCGTAAACCAATTTTTTCAGGGATCTAAGTCCGAAAATTGGCCAAAAATTTTCTATCGCCTTTTCACCAAACATAAACTATGACCAAATTTCCTTTTACATACCTGCATGAAAACCACCGAAACATACCTGGACATCTTCCAACACCATTTCATCATCATGAAATCCTCGAATTTCCTGCAATTACCAAAAACACAAACCGAAAACACTAAAAACACAAAAACATAAAAATGCAACATCAACCAAATTTACAAACTTCACAGCCAAGGCACTATGCATTCAGCTCAAAACCTCTAAACAACCTCCAATCTCAACATCCGGAGGCTTCGATTTCACATCTTTCCAAACTACATGACCGGTATTTTCCCGGTTTCTCACATCATGCTCCACAACTACTCTCCTAACTACCCACTTATTGGAACTCACATGTCCTAACAACATCTTAACCTTCTAATGCTTCTATCTACCCGAAAGATATCTAATTCTACCTAGAAAGCTTAATGTCTGGTCATTTACACAGGTAACCACCTTTAACCTCCCCACACTTGGCCTCAACACTAGATTATCATCACAACCTACAAAATCGCCAAGTGTGGCCTTTCTAACCACTCTATCCACTACTAACTCAGCTACTACCTCTCCAATCAAACCACCGGGTTCAACATTCGGGTCATCTAAAACCTCATTAACTATCTCAACTACCCCGGTGTCCTCCTCACACTTGGGCTCTACCTTAACCTCTGTTTCACCATCTACAACCTCTGTCTCAACCTTCACATCACTGGGATCTCCTATTAGGTCGTCTAATTTAACTGTGTCAACCAAAACGTCTAACCCCCCAGGATCCTCATCCTCTAACCTATTGCCAACCACTACCAGATCTATGAAAGATATAAAAGAATCAAGGAACTTCATAGTGGCTAAAGGTTCAGATAGATTATGTGAGTGGGTATAAAGAAAAGAAAATAAAAATAATTAAGAAGACCAAACAAAGAAAACAAAAATACTTATGAAAAATAAAACCTAAATTCTAGACTCAAAATAAAATACCTAAACCATTATACACAAAAACCTAGAAAAGACTCAAAATTTCATACTCACGACCTAAGTTAATCTTGCTATTGCCAAGTGTCCCCGGCAACGGCGCCAAAAACTTGATGTGTTCGGAAATATATGGATAATTATCCTGATCTTGTCATAAAATTACAATTCAAGTTTTTGGCCATGGATATCCTGATCTTGTCACAAAAACCTAGAATCATATTTAACACTCGCAACTTCACTCGGCTATGGATAATTATGACAAGATCAGGATCTTGACAACAACTCTAAGACTATCCTAGTGGACCCCAAATCACTCTCCGGGTGTGACGTAGTAGAAAATCCTAAGAATTGAATATGCACACTGATTGTTAGATCACCTCCCGGATTGTCTCTAATGGATGTTCTAGTACACGAACAGACAGGTTACCTTCCGGATTGTTCTTGTCCCAAACACCTAAACGATGAAATGAGTAATTGCTAACTTACTGAAATAACATGGAATAACAGGCAAGCTAAAGTCACTAGGGAATCCCTCTCCCGAGGCAATTTGATCTAAAACCCTAACAAACCCGATTACCCAATAGATTTATCACCTCCCGGATTGTCTAAACCTAGCAGCACACAAGAATCAAGATTTTCACCAATAATCTAAACTATGATTAACTAATTAGCCAACCACATCAACTACCAACATGAAGTCATGCAATTGATTACCCAATCAAAACCGAAAGACATTCACAGATTGAGCAGTTTAGACTATTAATTACAACCCTAATTCAAGTATTCATACGCATTAACCAATAATTAACCAATAAATCAGCAATCTTTTACTTAAACATCATTCATCAATAAAAATCCATAAACCGAATGAAAATACAAATGTCAAATATTCATCAAGTCGGTCTAGATAGCACTACAATAGTCTAGCCAACAAACATGTTCATGAACATCGAGAAACAATAGATAAACATGTCTGATCTCAAAAGAAAAACGGATTAGAATGAACCAAATCGAATTATTAACGTAACGAATAAGTTAATCGGGTGTAATCTACGCAACCCGTTCCTTTGTTGTTTCTGCCGTTCTCCCTTAATAATATGCGTCGGCTGAATTGCTTAAACAAATGTTGTGGAACCCTCGAATTAGTTCTTTTTCTCTGTTCGTAGCTTCCTCCTCTCCAAAAAAAAAACACAAAAAAGAAAATGTTTGCTGCCGTCGAACTCCAAAAAATATATAGGAATTAAGGCCAAATAAAGTCGGTGGAACCGACTTTTCTGCATTCACTTTTCACGAATTCAAAGTCAAATCACATTTGATTTTGTATAAAACTAGAGATCGACCGCGCGTTGCCGCGGTTATCCGGATATATTAGAGTTCAATCAAATGGAGTGATGCTGGTTTTAAATTGAATTTTTGTGAACTAATTAGAAACGATGCCTTATTTTTTACTATTGTATCTAACGTGTAGCAAGTTTAGTACCTGTATTCAAGTTAGGAGAATTAATCTTTTAAAGAGATTTTATTAAAACTAAATAAATCAACAATCAATAAATAAAGGAAAATAAAATTTTGTTGTTAACGTTCAAAATTTGTAAGAATGCGGCAATTTACTAATTTTTAACAGATTTATTGCTAGGTTAATGTGTGTTGCTTATTTATTTATATGTTTGAATATAAAGTGTGAAAGTATTGCAGACGTATGAAGAGGTTGGTAAACCGGATAGCTAGATTCTGAAATTTTACTGAAAAAAGTTGGTGAAGTGAACACAATTTAATAAGAAAAAACTTGGACTTTGACTTGTAACTCAAAGATCTTTTCTAATTGATTCAATATTCTAATTTTTTTCCTACACCAGTTAATTTTGAAGAGATGTACAAAAAATAGTGATATAGATGTCACTTCTACATGTTAAAAAAATATAAAAATTATTATAGCTTTTAAAAAATAATATTAACAAATAAGAATGATTATCATATAAGCATAATGTTTATCTTAACAGCCAAGATAATATAATCTCAACAACTCTTGCCAACTTATCCGTACTAGTGTAATGAAAATAATATTTTCTTTATTAGTAGTTAATTGATCATATTAATTTAGTTAAAATGATTCTATCAATACTCTTTGATATAATTCTATAAGTCTGGTAGTTGAAAAGTGTATGCTCCCCATTTTTATTTTTGGACTTTTCTCAATAATAAACCAAAACCAGGTTCTCACAAATACCAGCTTCTCACAAAACCAGGTCCCTCTCACTTTTCTCTTTAATAAACCAGGTTCTCTCAGAGAAACCTCCATAGCCGAACGTTCCCATTCTTCTCCGATGCTCTCCTTCTTCTCCGATGCAGTCTTTCTTCGCCGACATAGTACCTTCGAGCGTCGGTCTTCCCTTCATAACCAATTCGTTGCCCGGCAACCACCATCGCATTTGTCATCTAAGCTTCAGATGCTGAAGATCTGTAAATCGATTTAGGGCGCGACGGTTCCGCCATCTAAGCTCTAGATCTGAAAGTCTATAAATTGATTTTACGATGCGACGGTGGATGTTGAAGATAGCGTTTGATGGTTATGTTGGTTTGACTTATGTCGAAATAACGATTTCCCTCACAAACTTGCGTCGCTTCGGTGACTTTCGCCTCTATCAGCTCCGCCAACTTCTTCTCTCTCATCAACATTCCTTTGTACCTGGCCGATCCTCCGCCTATCCCGCTCGCAACAACTGAATTCCGCCGGCACCTCGTCGGAGCACAGATCGGAGTGTGGATCGCCGGAGCATCAGCTCCTTCAACAGATTTGGAAAATAGTGGAAACTTGAGGCTCAGGATACTCATCTCGATAGAGAGAGAGAGAGCGTGGCTAGGGTTTGACGGCTGCTTTTTCCAATGTAACAAAGAAAAAAAATCGTTAAAAAAACAGTCACAGAGGATCGAACTGTTAATCTTCTCTCATATATATTAAAATAATATACTTGGCACGAAATCATATGTCGCGTTCTCTATTGTATATATATACAATTACAATTCAACCCTCCAACATCCATTAATTCAACCATACCAGTCCTCCATCTTTCTTAATAACACGCCAGCCCTCGAACTTCATACTTAATTCTTTTAGCCCTCCGTCTTTAATAAAATGTTATACCAACCCCTTGGGCTCTTAAAAGAAAACTACAAATAAATATATTTAATCATTTTAAGCACAATCGGTCAAATAAACACAACTAAAAATAAAAGACTCAAACTTACCGTAAAATTTACAAAAATAACTCAACAAACTAATTAAAATTCAAATACTATAATTTAACTAAAATCACATAAAACAACTCAAAACTGACTCAAATATTATACAAAATACAAAGGAAAATTAGATGTGTTTAGCACACATCAAACATACCCACACTTACTCTTTTTCCGTCCTTGAAAAATACCGCAATAGAATCATAACCAGGGATTCAACTTCTAATTTTCAATTATTCAATTTTCAACTTCCATTACATTAAACATTGCCTAGCTCGATTATCGGTATTTCGGTCCGATTAAACCCAACCACCGTCTTTAGCCCCAAATGCATCATTTAGTATTATTCATGTTATTATATGGCATCATTTAACCTAATGGGTCCCACTCTAAAAAATCACAACTTTACCCTAATCGCGTCTCAAGATATCAAGGCCTAGGTTAAACCATTTAGGTTTTCCTACCCTAATATTTAAGTATATAAGTGTCTAAAAATAGTGGAATAATGGATGAATGAATGTAGTGTTTATTTGAGCAATTTTTTCAATTTTTTTTTCTTCCGCTTGAACTAGTCACAATCTCATTTTGACCAAAGTTCTTATCTATTTGAAAAAAGTTGCGAGGATTGACTTTTCCTCTTGAAGGATTCCTCCTTCCTTAACTTTCAAACACTTCATAATTTTCACTAAACTTCACAGCCGGTCTTTGTTTCAAAGTAGTGACAGACCTGAAGTTTTTCCTGTTTTTCGGTTGAACTTGAGTTCAAGCGGAGAATTGTTCCGCTTGAACTTCAACCGGAAATTTGTTTTGCTTAAAAACTGAGAAACACCCATTTCGTTTATTACCAATTAAAACCTGATTTGAATTTGACTCAAAATGCTTAACTCTATGACTTTTAACAGGTGAAACTTTTCCTGTTAGTTTCTTGGCCAAATTTTGACTTTTCACAGTTTTAGGTTTTACAGCTTGGTTTCTGTTCAGAGGGTTAAAATAGCAATCAGCTGCCAAGTGACCCATTTTACCACAAACTATACACTCTGGAACTCTAGAAGATTCATAAGAGTTAGTGTATCTAGGGGATTTCTCATTTGTTTCTTGATTGAAAACAGTTCTACCAAAAATTTGACCTTTGCCAGTTTTAACATTTTCAACATGTTTACCTACAACTTTGGGAATCTTTTGTTTCATAAAAAGTGGGTGGAGGAACTTCAAGCCTTGGTTTCAAGATTTTTGATTGATCAACTGCTATAGAGGTGCTTGCAGTAGTGATTTCAGTTTTAACAATTTCACATTTCTCTTCAATAACTGTTGCTTGAGCAGTATCATCAACAACTAGACTGACTGTGCTTTTAGTTTGTAAGGTTGGAATTGGTTCAATTGCTGGTAAGTAATTACTTAGTGGTTCGACATAGTTATAGCCAATTCCAGTTTTGCAATACATAGCACCTTTCCAAAGTTTTTCAGCATTTTCATTTGCTTTTTGAAATGTGTCACAGGTAAATTGAGCTTCAATTAGCTTCACCTCAAGAGCACCCACATCTGCCTTAGCATGTTGGGTCTCCTTTCTTGAGGTGTTCAGCTTGGTGATTAAGTCATCAATCTGAGTTTCTAGATTTGAATTTGTTTGTTTCAACTTCTCAATTTCTTCATTTAAAGCAGTTACTTTTGAAATGTATGAGTTTTCTGTTTTTCTAAAGCATTCTTTTAATTCTTTGAGGTTTGAAACTTCTTCTATTAACTCAGAGTTGTGGTTCCTGTATCTTTCCACTTATTCAATACAAGCAGGAAAGCACAGGTGTGTTAACACTTTCTCAGGGATAGAGTTTACCTGAGATGATGACTCTTCCTTGGCCATAAGTGCATGGTTATTTGGCTCAAATTCAGCAATAACTTCTTCCTAGTCAACAAACTCGGTTTGGTTGGCCACATCTGCTGTTGAGTTACTGTTACTTCCACTCCCGCTTGGTTTTGGCGGTGTTGGCTGTGAGCTTGAGGAACCACTGGTGTTGTTGTTCTTGTAGCTGTTGTTGTTGTGATAATTGCTTCCTTGGCTCTTGGCTTGACCTTGGTTCTGAAACTGACCTTCTTTTCTTGGATTTGAACACTCCCTTGCAAAAATGACCCAATTGGTGACAATTATAACACTTGACTTTGCTTTTGTCAAGACCAATAGGTGCATTTTTGGCTCCTTTGTATGTTCTCCTAGTACGTTTATAGAAACATTGGGCTCTTACTAAGACCATAGCAAGTTGTGTCAGAATGTCCATCTCCTCTAAGTCATCTACACCAATACACTCTAGATCTTCACGTGTGAAGTTGGAGTGTGAATCGGTGACTACGAAGGCATGATGGTTATTCTCAAAGTTATGAGACACATTTTCAGAAAAGTGTGAGCTTATGCTTCTTTGACCTTGAAAATCAGTTGTTGCAAGTGCAGTTGATTGAGGCTGAGATGTTTCAGAGACTGAGTTTTGTTTAAGGTTTATCTCCATCTCATAGGCATATAAGATACCGAGGAGTTCACTCAGTTTCATTTTCTTGAGGTTTTTGCACTCTCTTATGCTTACTGTATAGACAATCCACATTGAAGGTAGTGACCTCAGAAATTTTCTATTAACATCAGCATGTTCAAGAGTTACACCAGCTCTTTGAAGCTCATCAAGAAGAGAGACAAAGCGAAGGTACTGGTTGGTCATAGTTCGCCAGCTTTGTAACTTAAATTTTCATACTTTTGTTTTAAAATGTCCTTTTTGTTCTCTTTGACCTCACTTGTTCCTTCATACATCTCATTAAGAGCATTCCATAGTTCAAAAACCGTTTTATACCCCTTAAAACCAATGAGTATGGAGTTAGGTAGTGCTACTTGCAAGGTCCAGTAGGCCTTGAAGTTTGGCTCGAGTTGTTTGTGGTCTATTTCGGTAAATTTTCAAGTGGTTTTGGAATGAGAACATTTTCATCATCAGCAGATGGTACAGTTACAGAAATGGGACCAACAGTCATTGACTTCCAAATACGGTGGTCTAAACTGCGAACAAAACCCTCCATACGAAGTTTCCATGTGTCAAAGTCCTCCGGGGTGAACATGGGTGGTTAGTTTGTGCTACCATTTGAAGTTACTAAACTGAGATCGTTCATTTTGAAAAACTTGAGAAAGAAAAGCTTGAAAACAATAAAGTAGACAAGTAAATATCAACTTTGATGCACTTGAAGTCTTCATAGTGAGAGCCTGAGCTCTGATACCACTTGTAGGATCGAAATTCTTAACACCTAATTAAGTTACAAGATTTACTTGCAAGATTAACCTTGCGGAATTATGTTAACCTTCACTTTACTAAAACGATTAGCACTTGTGAATAATAGTTGTTTGCATAAATATAGTAACACACGAAGTAAAATATACTCGGCACTATTTGCATTAACTCAACAATATTACACAAATCTTGCACAGATTCATGCGTACAAATGTTGAAGACGAGCTATGGTATATATAGTGCTAAGGGAAATCAATGATAGCCATTGATTTCCTTAAGGTCATCTAGACCGTTAAACATAAAAATCAAACTAAGCTACCAAAAGAATAATCTTCGACAGATGGGATATCTTGCGTGTGATCAGCAACAATCTACTTTGGGAGAGCGGCTTTGATAGATAAGGAAGCAACCAAGAAGCTTTTGCAGGGATTTGACGACTGAAAAGACTTCACAGGAAAAGTCCGGTTGAACTCAGATCTAATGGATAATCGAGTTCACCCGGAATATTCACTACTAGACAAAAGTTGCTTCTTCCGGTTGAAAGTATTTCTCCCCTTGAACTCAAAATTCCGCTTGGACTCTGTTCAGCCGGAACTTCTTCAAAATTAAATTCAACCAGAATATCCAAATGTGATATTCCTTACAATCATATTTCACCCCAATGATTGAAAAGTGTGCATTCTAAACAATTAAACTACACACAACATGTAGTTGACACTCCGATGTATAAAATCAGTTAGGACTTTAAATCAACACAGATTCGTGCAAGAATCAAAGATCAAAAATAAATTTAAAAAAAAATGATTTTTTAAAGATGAATTGACCCTATTGTAAGAAACCCAGAATCAGGAAGTTGATTTTTGTACCTTCCTTCTTTATAAAGAAGTATCGTGCAACTAATCTCCGTTTCCTAACACCGTTGGCCATATTTAATGGACTTCATTCAATGATTGCTATATATTGAAAAAATAAATCTATGTGCTTTTCCAACAATATCTTTTTTTTTCAAATGAAGAAATGGATGTTAACGTTCAAAGGAAAAAGTAACAATCTTCAATTGAAGATAATTAAAGATTCCTTGTAGAGTTGCAGAGACATATGCCAAAAGTGTTGATTAGATAGAAAGTAAGATGTGTTTTTACAATAATACCCTTATAGAAGATATTTCCAAAATCCCCTTCCATATAATAATCAAATTTAATAGAGACCATAGGATCATCACATCTTGTATAGGTGGCATCATTAAGATGTAATTATTAGGTTAGTGCAATAAGTAAGGGTTAATTTCTATTCCAATTCCTATATAACTGTTGTAACTTGAACTAATTTGATAAAATTATTTTGCAAGTTGATATAATTATTTAACAATAATTATAACCAAATTTGCAATAAACAATAGTTATTTTATAACTTAACGTAATTAGAAATTAACAAGAAACATATATAAATATTTAATCGAACGATAAGAATAAATAATAGACATTATTATTTAATCCAATGTTCAAAACGTGACTTCTATATTTTCTTAAATGAATTGTTTTCAATTTATCACATTTCTTATATTTATTTGAACATAAATATAAATATTGAACATACGTATTTATTTGAACAATAAATACTAACGATCGGGTTTTCCAAACAAATACAAACGGGATTATACATCAAGACGTGACCGGTATCACTTGGGTGACAAATGTTACTCAAATGATCAAGACCCTTATGCAATTGTCTTATTTATATGTTATTAGGACGTTACTTGCTAGCTTCATATCCGGCTTATTTCATCACTTCACTTCACCTTGATCAAGTGAGTTTCACGGCCCCTTTTTATTTACTGTTTTAACTTGGGGGAGAAATCATGAACAATCAAACATTTTTACTTGATATTATGGCTTATCTGTTAGACGTATGATTACATCACGGGCACGGGAAAGTGCATCCATCGTTGGGGAGAAATCATGAACAATGAAACCTATTAGCATTTTAAGCTTTTAAATTTATAAAACCTGATTTACTGACAACTACTATTTCACCACATCACGGGCAAGTGCACCCATCGTGAAGCAGTACATTAGTGGTAAGTTGAATCGGGGTCGATCAAAGACACAATGGAAAATGGGGGTCTTCAAAGGTTAATTCTTGTTGATGCCCAAACAACCTTTTCTTATGGTTTTTAATTAAGTTTTCACAAGTGAAAAGGAATAAAGGTAATAAAAAGATAAAATAGGCTTTAGACCAGTAAGTTGTCATGGTCAATATTGCTGAAAGAACCTTACCAGTAACGAAGCAGTGAGTGTTCTATTACAAGATTAGATCAAGATTTTATCGATGGGCGACTAGACCGCCTTTCAGCACTAGTTATCTAGCCTCACTGTTGGGAATCGAGATACCGAGCCAACATGATTTGGATAGATGTGATAATACTCAACGGCCACTTAACGTCTACCGTCCTGACAACACGGTGAAGAACATGACAACTCGAGACACAAGACTCAACTAAAGAAGATGGCTCTAGTGAATATTATTTATTGTTTAAATATTGTCACTAGTTTGTAGTTTTACTATTATGCCGTTAGTGAGTTTTGTAGTATATATAGCAAGTCTTTCTCATGTGAAAGACTTGATGATGCATGTCTAGTGAGAGAGAGTTAGTCATGGTTCTTTGAAGCTTGTCGAGGGTTCATGAACTCACCTAGTAAGTTCATGATACCCGGGAATGCGTGGGGTAGGTAAAATGTAATCTTTCGGTTATCTTTATTTATCTATCATTCCACCTCGTTTATCTATCTATCTTGTTCTTCATCTATCATGTTTATACTAGCTTTGCTCATCATCATCATCACATCTCAAACACCATCGTGTTCATATCCGGGTGTTCATTTGTTTCTACCAAAAAACGAGTTACACAAAGACTCGATCCGCTTCCGCAACCAAGGTATTTGCCCACCACCTCGGTTTTTCAATTGGCATCAGAGCCATGGTCGAGATTATGCAACCTCACGGTTGATATCTCAACTTTGTGCTCATATGCTCGTTATTTTTGTAAACAAATGGAGGTGTTTTTGCTGTAAAGAAAAAGGTTTTTGAATTTCTCATCATCCTTAGAGTAGTCAAAATCTATTTGTTCTTACTTTTCTGTTGAGTTCTTGTAGTAGTATCTTTGGGTCCTTGTGTTCAAATCTGGTAAACACAAGAAGGTTTATGACTATTCCCAGAATGTGTCTAAACTTTACCCAAAACATGAACTTTCAAGATATTCTACGTATGTAGATTTCTTTTTATTCAAAATTCATAATTTTTTTTTAAATTGTGAATCTCAAGACTTTTTGAACAAAGAATCTGTGTAAAAGCATGTGATTATCCCATGTCCCATCTCTTTTTCTTCTGATAGAGTGTTGCTTTATAACATTTGACTTACTTTATGTCTTGAGTCCCTCAAAATCAACTCCCAAGACAAGACAAAGTACAATTATACCCCCATACCATACACCTACACCATACGTAGATTTTTTTAATGATATCTCTCTCCATATTATCACAAAGGCTGCAACTCTACTCTCTCTCATGCATGTGTTTATCTCTCTTCGAAAACCAAGAAGATATACAATACCGTACGTGAGTTAGAGGTTCTTTGCTGAAATTTATAAATGATCTGGGAACACAAAGATGATAGGTTCGAGACTGCAGCTGGCTTCTCATTCACGATTGGTTCCGGGTCGATAACGGGGAAGATGATGATATTCTGGGTTTACGTTGAAGGTGACGAGGGTGATGAAAATTTGATCTGGGTTTTTAATCGATCCAACTCTCGATAGTGGTATACGGTGTCAACATGTTATAATATGATTCTACATGATGGTAGATATCTGGCTCTTGATGTCGCAGGTCGAAGATGGTCACTGCTTTGGTTTAGGGTTTCTCGTTGATCAAGAAAAAGAGTTGCAGGCTTGCGAAAGTCTTGCACAAATACAAATGTTACAGCTCATTTGTGTTTCTTGTGCAAAAGAATAAAACAAAAGATATAAAGTTCACTTGTCCCATGCACGTGATTTGGGATAGAAAACAAGAAATTGCAGCTTCAATATCGACTTGTCATCAACTCTGCTGTTAAGTTGCAGGTCGGATACGTGAGTCCGTTTCAGCCTTCAACCGGAAGGAACACTCCAACCGGAAATCACAAACCGGAAAACTCACTTCCATTTCAACTTGAAGCGGAAATACCTAGTTCGACCGGAAATCTCATTTCGAGCGGAACCTTTTAGTTCAACTGGACTTGTGAAGTTCAACCGGAAACTGAACTTCAACTGGAACTCATGAGTTCAGCCAGAAACTGGAAAGAAACAACAACCTTCAACCGGAACTCAAAGATGAACCGGAAAATCGTCGACCAACCGGAATTCGCTTCTAGGCCGCCGGAATTCGCTCAGGTCACCAACTTAAGCACAATTCTTTGTCGGTACTTGTTTCCGTTCATCTAGGATCGCCGGAGAAGCCTCTGCTCGAAACTCAGGCCACCGGAATCTGCACTTAGTTCGCTGGAATCTGCTTCTGACTGCCGGAATTCAGTTCTAATCAGAAAGTTGATTCAGGCCTGTCCATCTTGTTTCTGTTTTGGTTCCGACATGAACGTTGGATTTGTTGACGGGTTTTGATCCTAGAAACCTTCCGTTCGAGATTTCGATTACGGGTTCGAGTCCGGATAATTTATTTTTGTTGTCAACACAAAGTGGAAACCGTTTGCAGCCGTGAAGGATCCGTATCTACCTAGCTGAATCATTCTAACAGATTTGTACCCATCATTTAAACCCAGCTTCTCTTGGATACATCAGGTACAACTAAACTATGTTTTCATATCAACTAGCTTCAATATGACAGACGTGTTATGAGGTCAAGACGATTTGGAAATTGTGCACAAGTTTTGTTTCATCTGAGAAGAATTACGGGGTTTGCTACTGTTAGATTATTGAAATTCATGGGTTTGATATTGCAAGGCTGATTAATTGGGTATATGCCTCATTAATGTGTTATGATTACAACAGAACATGCTTATTTTTTTTTGTTATGGGTTGCAAAAGTCTAGGGGGAGAAAATGTGATGATTTGATGAGACTTTTGGCAACGTGTTTAGCAAAAGAAAGCAACGTGAATTTTAATCTTCGAAGCGTCCTCAAGCCGTAACAGTTGCAACATTGCCATTGCGGTAAAAATCGAAGGCAAGATTATTAGCACAAAAATAAGTGGTTTATCTTCGTGCAAAGCATTGGTTTGGTATTCGGCCAAGTATTTCAAGACGGTTGAATTGTGGATTTAATTCTCGAGTTTTTCATAGATCCTTTATTTTGTTTACTTTCAACAATATTGGTACCTTGAGTTATGACCTAGTCCTCAAGTAGCTTGCCATTGTGTTGAAGTTTGTAAACACCTTATACATTTACAGCCTATGGTGTGGGGCTAGAAGAATGTTTATTGTAGGGAGAGCTTCACAAAGGAGAATTGAAGAATAAAAGATTTGAAACTACATGAAGATTTTCTTGAAGCCAAGTTGCAAGAATACAAAGAACCAATGTCACAAGTGTTGAGTATACCATCTACCAAATAGGGGGAGATTGTTGGGAATCGAGATACCGAGCCAACATGATTTGGATAGATGTGATAATACTCAACGGCCACTTAACGTCTACCGTCCCGACAACACGGTGAAGAACATGACAACTCGAGACACAAGACTCAACTAAAGAAGATGGCTCTAGTGAATATTATTTATTGTTTAAATATTGTCACTAGTTGGTAGTTTTACTATTATGCCCTTAGTGAGTTTTGTAGTATATATAGCAAGTCTTTCTCATGTGAAAGACTTGATGATGCATGTCTAGTGAGAGAGAGTTAGTCATGGTTCTTTGAAGCTTGTCGAGGGTTCATGAACTCACCTAGTAAGTTCATGATACCCGGGAATGCGTGGGGTAGGTAAAATGTAATCTTTCGGTTATCTTTATTTATCTATCATTCCACCTCGTTTGTCTATCTATCTTGTTCTTCATCTATCATGTTTATACTAGCTTTTCTCATCATCATCATCACATCTCAAACACCATCGTGTTCATATCCGGGTGTTCATTTGTTTCTACAAAAAACGAGTTACACAAAGACTCGATCCGCTTCCGCAACCAAGGTATTTACCCACCACCTCGGTTTTTCACTCACCAATCCTACGGTCAATCGTCTGCGAGGAGTACGAACGCCAGAGGACAGTGCCACCGATCAACAAATATAGTGGTGTGATGCCACTTACTTGTAGGGCTCCTGGGCCGGGCAACCGTTACACTCGACACGCCGTCATGAACCAGCAGGGGAACAACCCTGCGTGCCGGATTATTTTATTATAAAAATGACCTTTTAAAGGGACTTTGGCCTATGTCTTTCATACCTAGCTCTCCGCATGTGTATGTCCAACATAGCCAAAGCCAAGTTCACAAACACGTACCTTTCGGCTTCCGTGAAGTGACAAAATATTACCAACCCTTTTCCCAACCCGATCTTACTGCCCGCACACGCGTGGTCAGCTGGGTTTGCTTACATAGACATAAGGACCCCGAACGTATCATGTAGCATGGGACGCGAGTCACCTGAAGGATCATGCATCGTCCCCCGACCGGGTGTCAAGTTCGATCGATGAGATTTTGACTCCTCAAATGGTCTGTGATACGTTAAGAACGATTGTTCAAAGGAATTAATAATAAGCTTTCAATCAAAAGGGTTTTTATAAAGTCATAACACACACCTTAAAATAATTTTGCAAGGATCATTTCAAAGGCTACTTTCTTTCGAACAAGTGTAAGAGTTTGGCTAAGATTAGCATAAAGATATGCCATGAAGTAAAAGAAGATTTCATAGACAAAATACTTACTATTACATAACAATGATTAAAGTTCTTACAGACTTTGACATCTTAAAGGTTTAAAACGCCAAGTGGCTCATAAAAAGAAAAATCTAAGTTAAAGAAGTGGGGAAGAAGGTGAACTAGGGCTCAAAGCATGAGCTTTGAGGCCCTAGTGTTGAGCAAGTTGAAATGGAGGTGAAATCCTCAATTTATAGGCAAGAGAGGAGTTTGGCACGGGGCATGCCAATCAGAGGCATGGGTCATGCCAAGTCAGGAGCAGGGGGCACGGGGTGTGCCATGTCAGGGGGTCGTACCAAGTCAAAGGCGGATTTGAGAGAATCTTTGGGATGGAACGGGGTGTGCCATGTTTAGCATAGGTCATGCCATAGGGCAACAGTCTTCAGAATCAGCATTTTCTTCGTGCTTTTGCTGCTTTTTGCTTCCTCTGATGTTTTCACCCTTGTTAAACCTGAAAAACTAAAAAGAAGACAAAATTTCTTTGTTTTACTGTTAGTTGATCAGTATTTAGCCGTTATGTAAGAATAATTAGTTGTAAAAACATATATATTTGGGTGCATATCAGTGTGTTATATTTGGTTTGGGTTTTTTAATTATATAGTTGGTTGAATAATGAATTAATTAGTTTATGAAAAAAGTAAAAAAATAAATAACCTCAAACGGATATATGACCGTTCAATCAGATTTTGGTTTCCCCCACCCCTTCCAGTGTGAAAATGCTCACCATACTTGGCTTTTTTGGTTTTTCACGCCCCACTGTAGTGGAGGGTGGGCGCGAGATGGCGTTATAGGGGCGCAAAAAGTAGGTTGCAAGCTCACTACGGATAGCCTTGGAATGGTTCTCAAAAGTTTTCAAAGTCATGAATACTGAAAATTGCCCTTTAAATGTTGATGAAGAATCATCAGTAAATAATGGTAAGTTAAAGCATATAAATCTGTTTATAAAAATGAGAATTTTATAACACTAATAACTTGTGTTTTGTTATAATATCATATTCTGGAACATATGGTACTGCCGAAAGTGAGTTTGAAAATACATCAAAAACAAATTTAATTGCTGAAAGTGACTCCGAAAGGACTGTAAGCAGACAAATGGTGACAGAAAAGAAAAACAAATCAAAAGCGCAGAAAGGTATGTCCACAATAACTTAGAAAACCAACACTTATATATAAACACTAAAGTGATTTACACGTGTAAATACTGAATTTTAATAAACTTTCTCATTGAACAATGATTTACACATGTGTAAATAAACTATCTACACATGTGTAAATAATGAATTTCATCAGCTATAACTTAGAAAACCAACTCTTTTATATAAAACATGAGAAAATCATTGATTTATACATGTGTAAATACTGAATTTCAATAAACAGTTTCATTGAATAGTGATTTACACATGTGTAACTAAACTATCTACACATGTGTCAATAATGAGTTTCATCAACAACAACTTAGAAAACCAGTCACTGATTTACACATGTGTAAATAACTGAATGACATGTCTAATAGAGAATTATATAGATAACTTGCACATTGTTTTTGTAAATAAGTCTTTGATCTACACATGTGTAAATAACTGAATGACATGTCTAATTGAGAATTATATAAGTAACTTGGAAATTGCTTTTGTGAATCAGTCACTGATCTACACATGTGTAAATAACTGAATGACATGTTTGATAGAGAATTCTATAGATAACTTTTTATAAATCAGTCACTGATCTACACATGTGTAAATAACTGGATGACATGTTTGATACAGAATAATATTGTAACTTAGAAATTGTTTTATTGATACAGAAGGATATAATATTCAAGTACTTGAGATCCGTAGGCAATTGGAAGTGGGCGTCGTTAGATAAAGCACAACCAAATAAGTTGGTTTTGGATTGGCAGACAACAAAAAACATAACTGATTGTGGTGTGTATCTGATGCATCACATGAATATGTACAATGGAAGCAAAGTAAAAAAATGGGATTGTGGATTCAAGAAGGAAAATGCTCGAGGTTATAAGGCACAACTTGAGAAATTTAGAATGAAATTTGTTGTAATGATTGTGCTTTCAGAAGCAAATGTACACAAAGAGAATGTGTTGAAAGAATCACTGAAGTATGAGAAAGAAAACAAGGAGAAAAAGTTTTAAATTGTTATTTTGAAATTGGTTGTTTCTTGACCGTAAACTATGTTACAAACATGTGGAAATTTTATTACAAATATGTGCTTAAAACTATGTTAATTTTATTGATCTATAATTGTTATAGATGTTTGAATCTTTGATGAATGTTTAAAGACATGTTAAATAGGTTGTTTTTAAAACAAGTATGGTTGCATATTTGACATAAGTACAAGAAAGGTAAAAGCATATTTAAGTTGACACAAAGAAAAATACTTCAACGTAAAGGTTAAGTTTTTGAATTACACATGGGTAAATTTGTACTTTGGGATGAGAAAAATAAAATCAATCTTGGGGTCATAAACAATATCATACACAAAAACATAAATAAATGGGTAAATCATATATTTACACATGTGTAACTCAGATGTCTAAATGACAGATTTACACATGTGCAAATCACTAATATACAGGGATTTCGTCTAATTGGTAATATCATCTATGTAAATCATTAATTTACACATGTGTAATTTTGCAGCTGTTTAGAAATTAAATAAAAAATGCAAATCAATAAATAAACAAAAATGTAGTTACTATTTAGAAATATTGAAAAGATAGCTTATACACATATAAAATCTCGACTATTTCAACAATTAGATTCAACAAACAGAAATATGAAAATCTTAATCACTAAGATGATCCTCATTATCACTAGCACCAACATCCTCGCTAAAATCATCTTCATCACTTTCGTCTTCTTTGTTTCCTTTATAAATACAATTTCTCGAATCATGATATGCTAATTTGCCACATTTCTTGCATCTTCTCTTCTCCCTTTTAGCTTTAATTACAAAGAACTAAAGTCGGAGGTGATAAAATCTTGTTTTTACCCTGAACACTGAACTTGACATATGATTTTGGATAAACCATATCTGCAATTAAAGAAAAGTAATTCAATGAATACATGAATATCAACTAAGAACATAAATTTACACACATGTAAAAGATGTATTTTTCAACAATGATGGTAACATCTGAACAGTAATATCAAATTGATTGTATAATTAAAACTAGTCATTCAATGACTGAGGAATTTTAGAATATCGGATCATAATTACATAAAAGAACCCTGTAAATAAGAAAATCCAAACAAAAACACTCTAAATCAAGTTGATTAAACTAGAATTTAGAAAGCAAATCGAAAGATCAAGTAAACCATATCTGCAATTAAAGAAGAACAATTCAATGAATACATGAACATCAACTATAAACATAAATTTACACATGTGTAAAAGGTGTCTTTTTCATCAATGATGGTAACAACTGAACATTACTATCAAACTGATTGTATAAATTAACTAATAATTCAATGATTGAAGAATTTTGGGAAATCAGATCATAAATACATAAGAACCCTGTAAATAAGAAAATCAAAACCAAAACATACTAAATCAAGTCGATTAAACTACAACTCAGAAAAACGTAATCGAAAGATTAACTAAACCATATATGCATTTAAAGAAAAGAAATTAGAAGAATACATGAACATCTAACACGGAACATAAATTTACACATGTGTAAAAGATGTATTTTTCAACAATAATGGTAACAACAATGATGGTAACAACTAAACACTAGTAACAAACTGATTGTATAATTAAAACTAATAATTCAGATCATATATACATAAGAACCCACCCTGTAAATAAGAAAATCCAAAAAAACGCACTAAATCAAATTGATTAAACCACAATTCAGAAAACAGAATCGAAAGATCAAGTAAATTAAATGCTGTAATCAAATAGCGGTGCTCAATTTTAATTTAATAACTACAAATTTGAAGAATAAGAAGCTAAAATCGATTAGCGGATTTCAAGGGTTTTACCTGATGATCGCATCAATTAGATGTGGAAACTAGACAACGATGATGATGTAGGAAGATCGAGATGCGTGAACAACGACGGGAGCGAAAATTTTGATGAAAGCACATGAAATTTTGATGGGGACGATGTGTGATCTGGATGAGTGAGGGGGGACTGTGTTAGGGCTGAGTAAGGGACGATGTATATGATACAGGGAGGAGGGACTAGCTTTGTGATACCTAAAATACCCTTGGAAGGATAAGGGAAGGAATAAAAACTTGTGGCTGAGATTAGTTCTTTTTAGTTCTCAAATCAAATTAGTTCTCAAATGATCATCTCCCATATATATATATATATATATATATATATATATATATATATAGTGAAAAGTTCATTGTAGACACCCCCATAAGTGTAGACAGGTAGACACCCTTTTTCACCATTAGATCTCTTGATCTAATGGTTGTGTGTAGAGGCTAGATTATGAGGCTTGTAATATTAAATAAGTTGGGCTGGGCTTAGAGGGTTTAATTAGATTAGTAGGCTAGTTTTATTATGTTTAGGCTAGTTTACTATTAGATTGGGCATGGGCTTGGGTTTATGATTGGGCTTATTGGGTTTATGATTAGCCCATGTGCTTGTAAGAGGTGGTATAAATACCACCTCATGTTTATGATCAAGCAAGCTTTGGGGAGAACCTATTTACGATTTCTTCAAGTGTGCAAGGGTTTACGATCAGTTTGTGAAGCTTCATAGTAGACGGTTTTCATTCAAGAATCAATCTTTCTCATCGATTGATTCTCTTCTTCTACTATTTTCTTGAATCGATCTCTCACGAGGATTCCGCACTCGTGTTTGATTTAGTATATCGTGTGTTTGGGGAGATTTCCGGACCTACAATTGGTATCAGAGCCAAGAATCTTAGATTCGAGGCTCTCACGATATAGATTCAAGTGTTTTTCTGGGTTTTTGTTCGTATTCGGTTGAAGATTTGAAGGTGTTCCGGGTTTACGACTGTTGCTGCTGCTGTGTTCTTCGAGTTTTGGTGTTTACGATTGCATCTTCTGGGTTTCTGTTGAAGATCTGCTGTTTACGATATCAAGATTGAAGCTTTGACGTGTTTACGACCCGGCAAAAACAGTTTACGATTGTACTTGATAGTCGTAATCGTGTTTACGACTTTGCAGGATCGTAAAAGGTGTTTACGACTACGGGATCGTAATCATAAATCGTAATCTCTGTTTACGACACTTTGTGGCGGTTATCTGTTTACGATTTTGGCTTTGATCGTAAACAGTATTCACGATCGTAATCACCCACTTTCGATCGTAATCAGGCTATCGTAATCACAGTTTACGATCCAGAGAGGCGCTTAGTGTGTTTACGTTTGTGACGTGTCATCGGTATCGTGTTCACGATCGTAATTAGCCATTTACGATCGTAATCAAGGGTTGGTTATCGTAATCTCAGTTTTTGGACGTTTGGACTTTAGATTTAGGTTCCCTAAGCTTTCGTAATGGATTCGGTTGAAGAAAAGAATATATTGGAGGACGAAGATGCTGAGATATGCCCCAATCCTACTTGTGCTCGATTAATTCCTGAACTTAGGCAAATCTGTAAAAAATTTCAGTCAGAATTGTTTGAGACAAAGTGCGAGAAGAGCTCATTTAAAGGTAGATGGCAAAAGAATGAAGAAAAAGTTAAAGCCCAGAAATTAGATATAGCAAAATATAGGAACCTTGCAACTGAGAACGCCTATTTGTATGACAACGCTAAGTTAGAAATAGCTGAGCTAAGTAAGCAGATAGATGACCTGAAGCATAAGAACAATGAGATGCAGGTTAAACTTGATATGAATCAAATGAGGAGCAAAAGAATGCTTGATGCTGGAAAGGAATTGTCACATGCTGTTGTGACTGGTCAAATTGGGAAACACACACCTGGATTTGGATCAGAAAAGACTGATAAGGCCTTGGCTGCAAACAGCATTATTCCTCCACCAGTTCCCAGAGACATTATAGGAATACTTCTTAGTGAGGAACAAGTTGAACGAACCGAGCTTGATTATAAAGAAGCTCCTCCTCCTGTTGATAGTGTCTTGGTTGGAACTACACCATTGACACAAGAAGAAATTGATAATGAAGCAAATATGACTTATGGTGAAGGGAGGGTAAAGGATATATCAGAAAATGATGCTGAGTGCCGAGAATACAACAGGTGTCATAATTCCAAGTCTGATGAAGTTGGGGTAGAGTTGAAACCATACCCTAAAATTGAAACCCCATACTTCAAAGTAATCGACAAAGTTGAAAGGGAAAAGGTGATCATGACGACACGACCTGAGGGGAAGATATTTATGACATCTGGATCAATGTTTGACCAAGAACCAGATGTAGGATATGAATTACCATCCTTCTCCTCCAAATTCAAGGGAATAACCGATGGAGTGATAGGTGAAGCTAAAGTTGAGAAGCCGAAGATTACCATCAAGCATCCGAGTATGAAGCCAACAGCTGGAGTAAAGAATGAAAAACTCAAGGGAGTAGCTGTGTCTCCCATGTCTTCAGTAGGATCATGCAGTTGCCGTTGTAATTGCAAGAATGGTGCTTCAACGTCAAAGAATCCAGAGAGCACAAAGACGATGAGGACAGGTTCAACACAGGCTTCGACAAACCAGCAGAAAGTCAAATCTGGAGTTGCAGACAAAGCAAAGAAGCAGGCACAAGGCAAACCAGCTCCATATATGCCACCAAAGACAAATGGGTACACGTCTGACTTCTATCTAAAGAAGCAGACTTGCTTTAATTGTGGCATTGCTGGTCATATTGCTAGGAACTGTCTATATCGCCCCTATGAACCCTATTTTCCGAAAAGTCAAAGGGTTTCATCTCAGGAGTCTGTAAAGTCTAAGCCGATGATGGTACAGAAACCTAAGGCAATGAAGACTGTTACTCCCAAGGTTAAACCCTCTGATCAACATTGGGGTGCTGCCAAAGCTGAAAGAAAATCTTCAAATTTTCAGAAAAAGGTGATGAAACCATTTTCTAAACAACCAAGGTATGAAAAACCCAAAGTTACCCCTCCCAAGGTAACTAAAACTGTTTTAAAAAATGAATCTAAAACGAAGAAGGTTGAAATACCTAAAGTCACAGCTCCAAAGGTGACTAAAACAAAAACTGTTTTGAAAAATGAAACTAAAATGAAGAAGGTTGAAATACCTAAAGTCACAGCATCAAAAGTGACTAAAACAAATGTTAAATCACCTGGTACTTGGAAACCTAAAACCAAGGCAGTTCCATCCCAACTTCCTGATGTTTCGAAAGGAATGTTTTTAAAGGAAATTTCATTCACTGACTCCTCAGGAGTACCCAGAAAAACAATGGCCTGGGTACTATTAGCTAACTAATCTCTCACTCTGTGCAGGAACGATCAAGGAGGATTATCATTAACATTTTTATTACTAATTTGTTTGTTGATAAGTGATTGTTCCAGGCACAGTTTAGGAGACGTATCTTCATGACATGTCAAGCAATCTATACAATGGAAGGTATGTCTCTTTGAGAGGTAAAATGTCAAAATCAGCATGAAAGGTACTGTTCTTATCTTGGTTGTGTGAATGAAGTGGGAAATGGTGTTTTGAGTCAAACCAAATTCCTAAAATGTTCACTTGGTGATTGATTGTTGAAGTGTTTGACTTCAAATGCAATGAAGTGTGCATGTCATGAAACCCAATTTACTAAATTTTTCAAATCAATACTTTGAAAGTTAGCTTGGCCAGATATCTTCAAAATTTTATGTTTTGTTCTTTTAAGTGTGTTTGTGTGTTTTATCTTTATTGTTTAAAAAAAATATTAAAAAAATAATGTTCACAAAATTGTGACATTAAAAATCAAAAAGCAAGGGGAAGAAATGTAAAGATGAAGAAAAAGTTGACCCCTCAAAAATAGTGTGCTTTTCAATTTTTAATTGTTTGTGTTTAATTGTTTGTGTCTTGTTTTTGAGAAGTTTAGGGGAAGTAAAATGAATGATCGGGTTGGAGATGGCTGACACGCGTAAGGCGGAAGTGAAAGGCAAGCTCCACGGTGATATGCTCGGTAGGCTCGACCTAAACTTATGACCTCCAATGAAAGTGCAGTGATCTTAAAAGATATATATGTTTAGTTTCCCATCCTAGGTTGCATGGTTTAAAAGACTGAGTCCCGACAAAAATGGGTTGAGAGTGGTAATTACCTAGTATTCACTCTCTCACACGCCATGTTTATGCTATCTTGACAACACCACAGAGCAAAAAAAAAAAAAAAAAAAAAAAAAAATCAGCATGAAAGGTACTG
The DNA here is from genome assembly GCA_039602395.1 of Deinandra increscens subsp. villosa. Lineage (NCBI taxonomy): Eukaryota > Viridiplantae > Streptophyta > Magnoliopsida > Asterales > Asteraceae > Deinandra > Deinandra increscens. The sequence continues at coordinate 22,815,421 of JBCNJP010000017.1, forward strand.
TTCTTATCTTGGTTGTGTGAATGAAGCGAGAAATGGTGTTTTGAGTTAAACCAAATTTCCTAAAATGTTCACTTGGTGATTGATTGTTGAAGTGTTTGACTTCAAATGCAATGAAGTGTGCATGTCATGAAACCCAATTTACTAAATTTTTCAAACCAATACTTTGAAAGTTAGCTTGGCCAGATATCTTCAAAATTTTGTGTTTTGTTCTTTTAAGTGTGTTTGTGTGTTTTATCTTTATTGTTTAAAAAAAATGTCAAAATCAGCATGAAAGGTACTGTTCTTATCTTGGTTGTGTGAATGAAGCGGGAAATGGTGTTTTGAGTCAAACCAAATTTCCTAAAATGTTCACTTGGTGATTGATTGTTGAAGTGTTTGACTTCAAATGCAATGAAGTGTGCATGTCATGAAACCCAATTTACTAAATTTTTCAAATCAATACTTTGAAAGTTAGCTTGGCCAGATATCTTCAAAATTTTGTGTTTTGTTCTTTTAAGTGTGTTTGTGTGTTTTATCTTTATTGTTTAAAAAAAAAATTTAAAAAAAAATGTTGTTCACAAAATTGTGACATTAAAAATCAAAAAGCAAGGGGAAGAAATGTAAAGATGAAGAAAAAGTTGACCCCTCAAAAATAGTGTGCTTTTCAATTTTTAATTGTTTGTGTTTAATTGTTTGTGTCTTGTTTTTGAGAAGTTTAGGGGAAGTAAAATGAATGACCGGGTTGGAGATGGCTGACACGCGTAAGGCGGAAGTGAAAGGCAAACTCCACGGTGATATGCTCGGTAGGCTCGACCTAAACTTATGACCTCCAATGAAAGTGCAGTGATCTTAAAAGATATATATGTTTAGTTTCCCATCCTAGGTTGCATGGTTTAAAAAACTGAGTCCCGACAAAAACGGGTTGAGAGTGGTAATTATACCTAGTATTCACTCTCTCACACGCCATGTCTCTGCTGTCATGACTACACCACATAATAAAAAGAAAAGAAAAAGAAAAGAAAAAGAAATGAAAAAGATATAAAAAAAAATGAAAAAGAAAAGAGAATAGATAATCACTCGGTTGGTCTTCCTTGCGTGCTTAGCGGCCGACCTGATCATCAACTGATGGTTAATAAAATAAGTGGTAGTCATAACGGTGTTGCATGGTTCCTCAAGTTGGGGGTTTGTGAATCCTCAATAAACTCTGAGGTTGGGTAGGTTTTGCTGTGTACGCTTGGGTGTGGGGACAATTAAACATGACGGTAATATTGTACTATATTAAGCATGACGCATTCGGTTGGGATTAAACGGGTTTGAGTTTAAAGCGGACAAACATACCGGCAATCACCTGGACTAGTCAAGTAACTGAAGCTGAAAAGGGTTCCTCAGTCAGATTCATATGGTTTGATCCCTTGTAAACTTTCTCATGTTTGATATTGGTAAGTATTTGTCTATTTTTATCTTTCTTGTGTGAGTTTTAAGTTCTTTGTGTTTGTCTTTCGTCTTGGCCAGGTTGATTTGAGAAGTCAAAATATGCTTTTCAAGGGTTTTAATGCATGACAATATGCCCCCGACAGATCTTGCCAAATTTTTAGGGGAAGGAGTATGGGATAATAAGTATTATCCGAAGAGGACTCGAGGATGATACTTATTATCTAATGGAAAAGACTTCCTCCGTCAGATCTTGACAAATTTTTAGGGGAAGGAGAGGGGATAATAAGTATTATCCGAAGGGAACTCGAGGATGATACATATTATCCGAAAAGACTTCCATAATACATAGTATCCGAAGGGAACTCGAGGATAATATGTATTATCTCAGGGGAAGTCCTTAGCTGAGGGGAAGTAATCAGCTAAGGGTAAGTCTTTAGAGGTCTTGGGTTCAGGGGAAGTTTTATAGAAAACCCGTAATCTATATTAGGGTTTTTGGTTAAAATTATGTTAATTTGAATCAACTGAACAGATGATAATTACCTTCTAACCCAAAGACCAGTCATCAAATGTTTGGTGGAGTATATTTTTTCAAATGTGTGTCAGACAGGTTGATGATAGAAAGATGCTGCTGATGCTACTACTGCTCAAGTTAAAGAACCAGCCGGACAAGACTTCTATCTGAATAAGCAACTGTTCAGGGGAAGTTGTTGGTGTCTTTACATGGTTTCAAAAGCTTCAATGGTTTTCAAAGAAAATGCTCACAAGTTTAGGGGAAGCAGAAGACTTCAAGTCTTGTTGATTCAAGTAATGCAGAGAGCAGTCAGAGATCATGAAGATCCAAGTTCAACAATCAAATTCTTCAAGTTAGGGGTTTTCAAAATTTCAACCCTCTAATTTTTGGAGATTTAAGACAGTTACCGAAGATTCAGCAAGAACCAGTTCTTTCAAAAGAAGCAAGTCATTGAGAATCCTCCATCTCATTAACTTGTTCATTTCAAGAAGTTCAAGCTGATGCTGATCAAGAGGAAGTCCCAAGTGCCCATCAGGAAACCCAATGAAGATTTCTGCGGAAAGAATCTTCATCAACATCTATGCAAGCCAGTCAAGAAGAAGAATTTCTAAGATCAAAGACATTTAATATCACAAGCCTAGGGGAAGATTGTAGAGGCTAGATTATGAGGCTTGTAATATTAAATAAGTTGGGCTGGGCTTAGAGGGTTTAATTAGATTAGTAGGCTAGTTTTATTATGTTTAGGCTAGTTTACTATTAGATTGGGCATGGGCTTGGGTTTATGATTGGGCTTATTGGGTTTATGATTAGCCCATGTGCTTGTAAGAGGTGGTATAAATACCACCTCATGTTTATGATCAAGCAAGCTTTGGGGAGAACCTATTTACGATTTCTTCAAGTGTGCAAGGGTTTACGATCAGTTTGTGAAGCTTCATAGTAGACGGTTTTCATTCAAGAATCAATCTTTCTCATCGATTGATTCTCTTCTTCTACTATTTTCTTGAATCGATCTCTCATGAGGATTCCGCACTCGTGTTTGATTTAGTATATCGTGTGTTTGGGGAGATTTCCGGACCTACATTGTGATTAATTTTCTTTTTTCTTTTTTTCTTTTTTCTCATTAATTAGAAACTTTCACATGTGAAAAAGACCTATTTCACATGCGAAAGTGTCTACAATGAACCTCACCCATATATATATATATATATATATATATATATATATATATATATATATATAGGGAGAGGATCATTTGAGAACCAATTTGATTTGAGAACTAAAAAGAACTAATTTGAACCACAAGTTTATTTACATGTATCCCTTTTCCATGAATTGTAGTGGTCCCCCCTGAAATTTGTGGTTGAGATTTAGTTCTTAAAAGTTCTCAAAACAAAAAGTTCTCATTTGAACTTAACCCTATATATATATATATATATATATGGGAAGGATCAAATAAAAACAAGATGCTATTGCGAAAACACGAAAACAAATATTAAAACCTCTATAACTTCCTCATACGTTAATATTTTTTTAAAAATTTGCACGAAAAGTGTCTTATAATCATGTCACCTTTAATTCTGGGAAAAAAATTAAACATTTAAAATTTTGTGATTTTTTTTATTACTGCACATGTGCAATAATACGCATTAATTATATTACACATGTGCAATATTAACAAAAAAAAAACATTAATTTTTTTTGATTTTTTTCCAGAATTAAATATAACAGAATTATAAGATTTATGGTGTAATTTTAATCAAAAATATTAACGTATGAAAAGTTATAGATATTTTAATATTATTGCACATGTGCAATAATAATTTTTTATTGCACACGTGCAATAATAAAAAAAATAAAAAAAAACGTTGATTTTTTTTTATTTTCTTCAGAATTACAAGATTTATGTTGTAATTTTCTATAATAATTTTAACATATGAAAAAGTTATAAAGGTTCTAATATTATTGCATATGTGCAATAATAATTAAAAAAAACTTGATTTTTTTTTAATTTTTTTGCAGAACTAAAGATAACATAATTTAAGAATTTTGGTGCAATTTTTTTTAAAAAAATATTAACGTATGAAAAAGTTATAGAGGTTTTAATATTTGTTTTCGTGTTTTCGCAATAAAAGTTATTTTCACATGAACCTTACCATATATATATATATATATATATATATATATATATATATATTATATATCCACTAGGACTTGTCCTAGTGGTTACCCCTTTGGCTCTTAGGGCTTTGGCCACTATGTGACCCAGGTTCTAATCCAAGGGGAGGCAGTTTTACCCCATGTGGTCCCAGGAGAGGGGTTTTTGACAGGAGAAAGCTTCAGGAGGGGTGTCTTGGTTCTCACGAAGGTTCGATTGATCGACATTGGACATAGCCCCGCAAGGGTAGGTTTACACGTGAGACCAAGGTCGCCTGATCGATGTCGTTCCAAAATATATATATATATATATATTATATATATATATAGGAAAAGGATCATTGGAAAACCCTTTAATTATTGGAAAACTTGGAAAACCCCTTTCCACCAATCACATCATTTCATTTAATTTTGTATTTTTCTTTTAATGAAAGGGTATTAAGGTAGTTTTAACCATTCTATTTTAGTAAAGTATTTTTAAATCTAATACCAATTAACTAATTTCAAGATTTGTAGGGATTATACAATTCATTTCCAGGAAATTTATTGAAAACCCTAATCCAATTTCTTTTCACGTCCATTCATCACAATTATTCCGCGTTCATCTTCATCACGTTCTTTCACAATCGACATCTCCATGGTCATCCAAGATCAAGTTCAATTGAAAATGAGTTGAATATAAATATATGTTACATTGATGAATTATTGTATCGTTGTCAGGTTATAATTTCCGAGTAAATTTCATTGTTACACTGATTTAATACTGTATCGTTGTCAGGTTATAATTTCCGAGTAAATTTCATTTTTACACTGATGTAATACTGTATCATTGTCAGGTTATAATTTCTGAGTAAATTTCATTGTTACACTGTTGTAATACTGTATCTTTCTCAGGCTATAGTTTCTGAGTAAATTTTATTGTTATACTGATGTAATAGTGTATCATTACGAAGTTATGAATTTATTACACAAATGTAAATGGCTTTTGTTAGTTTGTACAATGTTTAATTTGGTTACACACATGTAAAGTTATTGTTACACATATGTAACCTTTAATTTTTTCTTGAAAAATATACATTAAATTATTGTTACACCAACCAAGTTATTGTTACAACTATGTAACAATCATTGCTATGGTGATGAACTGGTGATCAACGATCTTTTTTCTTTTGTAAATTTGGTTTGTTTTTTTTTTCCTTAAAATCTTACCTGGAAATTTAAAATTAAAGAGGAGAGAGAGAGAGAGAGATTTTAGGAAAGAGGCGATCGGAGAGAGAAAATTGATTAAAACATTTATTAGTAAAAATATGATTTGTCTATTATGCCCTTCATTTACAATCTTGACATCCTTTAATCTCAACCATCAATTTTAAATCAATGGTTAGAAAGTGGTTTTCCAGGTTTTCTAAAAATAAGGGGTTTATATATATATATATATATATATATATATATATATATATATATGGGAATGATCAAATAAAAACAAGATGCTATTGCAAAAACACGAAAACAAATATTAAAATCTCTATAATTTCCTCATACGTTAATAATTTTTTTTTAAAATTGCACCAAAAGTCTTAAAATTATGTCACCTTTAATTCTGGGAAAAAAATTAAACATATAAAATTTCGTGATTTTTTTTATTATTGCACATGTGCAATAATACGTATTAATTATATTACACATGTGCAATATTAACAAAAAAAGGGTTAATTTTTTTTTCCAGAATTAAATATAACAGAATTATAAGATCTATGTTATAATTTTTTATCAAAAATATTAACGTATGAAAAAGTTATAGAGGTTTTAATATTATTGCTGTGGCGACCCTAAAACTTTTGCTTTCTTTCCCCAGCAACTACAGCAACGACGACAGCCGAGGCTGCGAACGCTACAACGCAAGAATAATTACCGGGACGAAAATTCCATTTACAAGGGGATGATGTGACATCCGATAATTCCAAGGTTAACTTCTGTTAGACAATCTCCGTTAGTTACGTTATAAGTGTTAACTTAGTAACTAATGCTAAACTAGGCCGAATACGTCCACGACCTTTGGTTGATCACCGAACCCGTCCATATGTGTTATGTGTTTATTTATTTATTGTCATTATGTGCAATGTGATTTAAACGCATGATTTAGTATTGATAATAGAATGTAAATTGGTCACTTTTGGTTTCCAGCGAAACTACCGGGCGAAACTGTAGATTCGCTCGGTATTCGGCTAAACCATTTGACTTGCATGAGTTCAGAGCCAGTTTCGCTTGGCCAGCGAAACTAGCTCCTGATATAAAGTCTATTAAACCCTAATTACATCCCATTTGCATCATCTCCACACTAAACACACACACACTCTCCTGAAACTTCTGGACCAGCTGAGAAATCACCATTTGCTGCTATCATCTCTGTTGGTAGAGACCATCCATCGATCCTAGATCAAATCGTGAGTCCCAAAACCATACTTTATGCATTTTCTATGTGTTTTACTATAAAGCATGCCTAGATCTCCATAGAATCGTTAGATCTTCTAATATGATGCTTAGGAATGCTAGATCTATCATAAAGTCTGTAACTTTACGTTTGAAATCAAACCATAATGAAGATTCATGCTAGTTAGGTCATTTTAGGTTTAAAATGTGTTTTTGGTGATTTGAATGTGAAAACCCATGTTTAAGGTGTTAAAACTTGTTGTTTGATGTTGGTAAATGTTTATGCATGCTAAATATTGAATCACATGAAGTATGGAAGCTGTTAGATTAATTTTTAGGCTGATTTATGTGTTTTTCGCGACCAGCGAAACTGAGCTGTTCTCTGGGCGAAACTATACAGCGAAACTGTATAGATATTCATCCAGCGATACTATGTGGCGAAACTATAGTGTCGCCCGCGAAACTAAGTAGACCTGCTCGAACGAAACTACCGAGCGAACCAACCTGAACGAAAGTTCAAACCAGTTTCGAGCGAATATAGGCTAGCAAACTGCGTCAGCAGTTTCGGGCGAAACTAGCTAGCGAAACTGTGTCATCGGGTAATCCCTAGCGAAAGTGATGCCCGTGCACCTAGCGAAACTATGTAGCGACACTAAGTAGCGAAACTATGATCTGACCAAAACCCAACTTGTGCAACTTGTTTGAATGTTATGCTATGACTTACATGGTTATGCAATAATGAAACATGCCTTGATTTCTGAATTATGTGAACCCTTGTTATGATCAACCATCGGTGTCGTGTGTCGGTATGTCGTGTCATAGTTCCAACGTGCTATGTTATGGGCCATAGTGACGTAAATTAAAGATTAGACACAAAACTAATACTTAAGACCTAAACGTGTTCATAGGTCTTCGTTAAGCAAACAATATTTGGATTACTTAGCAAGTGTAGCAGTGCAACCAAAGGTGAGTGTCACTAACCCATTTACCGTGAACCCGTTTGGGTCACACTGAATAACTCAATGAAAAACAATGTTGACAACCTTATGAGTGCTATGCACCTCTCTGATGAACTTGAACCTAGGAGTGCTAGGCACCTACTTGATGAACTTGAAGTGTTTTATGGGAGACACTTGTGAAATACTCAAACAACTAATTCTAAAACGAAACTGAAAATGTTTTCGGGATTCATGAGAACCCAAAGTAAACCGTTTTAATATGGCTAGTGTAGGTTAAAGTCTAAACCACAAGATATCACATGATTTCTAAGGATTGCCTTATAACTGAAAAAGTCCTCAACTTAATTGTACCATTAATTGTAAAGCGAGGGGATGTTGGGTAGATCTACTGGAGTTTGACAAACTCCGCCTCGTGACACGGGAAGTGCACGGAGGTACAATATCAGCCTATCTGACCGTGGTCCCGAGAGGACACGGGGGAGGCAAAGCCGCGATGACGTAGGTCCGTAAAACAAAATAGATGATGGTGCTGCCACTACAATTATCAGTCAGCTTTGGTACAAACTTCCTTAGTGCATGGAACAACGGATTAGCTACCCGCGATATCGGTTGAGCACTTTTACTATACAAAACTAGTACATACCCGATAACGTAGGTTACGGACATTTCTTTTACTAAACCACAATACTATGATTATGATATCACTAAGCATTGCTTTTCACAAATAAATATTTCAAAAGTATATGTTGAGACGATTATGATTATGAGACCGGGCCACTGCATGACAAGCCCACCGTGAACTCACCAACCGTTAGGTTGACACTTGCGTGGTTTAAACTTTTGCAGATCGCTGAGGAGTATCCGGAGCGGGTTGGCATGGCACTCGAAGACATTTTTTTCTTTTAATCAAATTAAGTTGGGAATTTTAAACAATGAATTGTAAAGCACGTGGTTAGTGCTAAGACTATATTTCTTTCCGCTGCGTATCTTGAGATCTTATTTTATAAAATATATTGGACTAACTCTGATTCGTTTAGTATTTGTAACTAATGGTTGTGGTCCTGGTTTGCTCGCACCCCTTAACGGTATAAATTCCGTAGTGGTCATTTGGGGGTGTGACAGATTTGGTATCAGAGCCATAAGTTGCAGAGAACTGGAATCATTTTTGAAAAACGATTTGGAAACTGCAACTTGAAACCCTAGTTACAAACGAACAAACAAATTCCTAAAAATCAAATTTTTACGTGCCAACCTGGGATACTCGCTCTGCTGTGTAAGTAAATACTTCATATGTATATATATATATATATATATATATATATATATATAAATATATATATAGACCGTGTCTAAGTAGTCTAACGGAAAAACCTTAGGGAAAATTTTCACGCACGAATACGAAATGCGAACGCTAATACGTGCACTATTCCGGGGGAAAGCGACAACGAAACGATGCTACGCGCTACGTCCTGATTTCTACTACGATGACTACGCCGACGGTGACTTTTATGGGAAAGCCGACTTTCGACGATAGCCACTTACGACTCACGACGTTCTCCGACGACGCCTCGATTTTGCATAAAATTTTCGGAACTAATAGTGGGATAACGGGAAATTGTTGATATACATATTATGGGATATGTATAAAGTATAACTGTGACTGAACACTGGCTACTTTAACTGTTCAGCAAAATGTCTTGAAGAGGACATGGAAGGAGCAACATTAACATGACACCTGCACAACTGCAAGCTATGATTAACGAACACGTGCAAGCCGCAGTGGCAGCCGTCCAAGCTGCATACGCCGCACAGGGTAATTATTATGCCGGTTAAGGCGCAAAGCGAATTATGTTTTGACTTATTTAAAACTTGAAACCCGAACTATTATTGCATCAGGAAACCACCATCACCGCACGTTTAAGTCCTTCATGGACTGCAAGCCAATGACGTTTTCCGGCGAAGAAGGAGCGGTAGGACTCCTCAGGTGGATCGAGAAGTCTAAAAAGGTCTTCTCTATGTGCAACTGCCCTGCTGAGAGCAAAGTGAAGTATGCTACTGGCACCTTTGAGGGAGCTGCTCTCTCCTGGTGGAATGCCGAAATCCAGATGATTGGGATTGATGCGGCAAATAACATGGAATGGGAAGCGTTTAAGGAACTGATTATGGTTGAGTAATGTCCCCGTGACCAAGTGAAGAAGTTAGAGGGTGAATTCTTGAATCTGAAAATGATAGGATCTGAAGTTGAGCAGTATATTGCGCGTTACCATGAGTACGCGGTCTTGTGCCCCACAATGGTTGATGCTGAGTTCAAACGCATTGAGCGTTATCTGGAAGGCCTCGCGCCTCAAATCAAGGGACTAGTGACGGCCAGCAACCCCACAACCGTGCAGCAAGCCATTCGTTTGGCTCACAAGCTTACCGATCAGGAAGTTGAGAAAGGTACACTTCCTGCAAAAGCCTCAGAGAAGACTGCCTTAAGTGGCAAGAGAAAAGCTGATGATGAAGCTCCTGAAAACTCAATGAACAATCAGAGTGTGGGAAACAGCACTGGGAGGTCTTATAACTCCCAAGGTCAAAGCAAGAGGTCTGGGAACAACAGTGGAAACAACCGCCAGGGCGGCAATGGTCAAAGTAACTGCAAGGGTAACCTACCCATGTGTAACAAGTGTGGGAAGCATCACACTGGTATTTGTAGGAGGAATTTGAGCTGTGAAAGGTGTGGCAAGAAAAGCCATGAGGCGAAGGACTGTTGGACGATCCTTCCCGAGCAACAAAACCGCCTAAGACAAAACAACAACAATCATGGCAACAACAACTATGTGAACACCCGGGGCAATGGAAACAACAATAGTCAGAACCCTAACAACAACAATGAAGCTCCCAGGGGAAATGGTAATGGGAACTGCTATGAATGTGGTGCTCAAGGCCACATAAAAAGGGACTGCCCGCAGTTGAGAAGACAGGGAAATGGTAATCAAGGAAACAATGGTGGGAATAGTAATGGCAACGGGAATGGTAACAACGGGAATGGTGGAAATGGCAGAGGAAGAGCTTTTGTCATGGGTCAAGGTGAAGCTCGCAACGATGCCAACGTGATTAACAGTAAATTCATCCTTAATGGTTTCTTTGCTACTGTATTGTTTGATTCTGGTGCTGAAAGAAGCTTTATTTCCACTAAGTTTGCTAAGCTAATTAATGCTAAACCGATTGCCTTAGATGCTAAGTATGTAGTAGAGCTAGCAAATGGTAAACTTCATGATACGACACAGATAGTTAAGGACTGTAAGTTAGAACTAGCTGGCCATACGTTAGGAATCGATCTTATGCCTTTCCCGATTGGTAGTTTTGATGTCATAGTAGGAATGGATTGGTTATCCGAAAACCGAGCTGAAATTTTATGTCAAGAAAAAGTGGTTCGTATCCCACTCAAAGACGGTGAAGTGTTAACAGTTCAAGGTGAAAAAGGTGGAACAGTCACCGGCATTATCTCGTTTCTTAAAGCTCAAAAGTGCCTTCGTAAAGGTCACTTCGCGATCCTTGCAAACGTCACAGACACGACACTTCCCGAGCGTAAAATCGACGACTACCCGATAGTCCGCGACTTCCCAGATGTATTTCCTGAAGATTTGCCTGGTTTGCCTCCATTTCGACAAGTCGAGTTTGGAATCGATTTAGCTCCTGGAGCCGCTCCGATTGCACGCGCACCTTACCGTTTGGCAGTAAGCGAACTCAACGAACTCTCCGCACAACTTCAAGAGCTACTTGACAAAGGATTTATTCATCCAATTTCGTCTCCATGGGGAGCACCGGTATTGTTTGTTAAGAAGAAGGATGGAACGTTCCGTATGTGTATCGACTACCGAGAGCTTAACAAGGTCACGATCAAGAATCGGTATCCGCTTCCTCGAATCGACGATCTCTTCGACCAACTCCAAGGTTCGAGCTACTTTTCAAAGATTGATCTACGGTCTGGATATCACCAACTTCGCGTTCGTGATGAGGATGTTCCCAAGACTGCTTTCAGAACTCGGTATGGTCACTACGAGTTTCTAGTTATGCCGTTTGGGCTAACTAATGCACCTGTTGTATTTATGGATCTGATGAATCGAGTGTGCAAGCCGTACCTTGATCAGTTTGTGATAGTTTTCATCGACGATATCTTGATCTACTCCAAGACAAAGGAAGAACACGAGAGACACCTACGACTTATCTTGGAATTGCTCCGCAAGGAACAGCTTTACGCCAAGTTCTCAAAATGCGATTTTTGGATTCGCGAAGTCCAGTTTCTTGGACACATTGTTAATCAGGATGGAATTCATGTCGACCCAGCTAAAGTGGAAGCTATCAAGAATTGGTCTACCCCGAGAGCGCCGACCGAAATCCGATAATTTTTGGGACTTGCCTGATATTACCGAAGATTCATCAAGGGTTTCTCGCAATTGGCTCAACCCTTAACAGCTTTAACGCACAAAGGAGTGCAATATAGATGGGGTGAAAAAGAAGAACACGCGTTTCAAACTCTTAAGGACATGTTATGCTCAGCTCCGATTCTCTCGTTACCCGAAGGGGTTGACGACTTCGTAGTCTATTGCGATGCATCCATTCAAGGACTCGGTTGCGTGTTGATGCAACGAGACAAAGTGATTGCCTACGGGTCCAGGCAACTGAAGGATACTTAAAAGAATTATACAACACATGATTTGGAACTAGGAGCTGTCGTGTTTGCACTCAAGATTTGGAGACATTACCTCTACGGAACAAAGTGCACAATATTTACCGACCACAAAAGCTTACAGCACATCTTTGAACAAAAGGACCTCAACATGCGACAACGAAGGTGGGTCGAGCTACTAAATGATTATGACTTAGCGATTAAGTATCACCCGGGAAAAGCCAATGTTGTGGCTGATGCCTTAAGCCAAAAGGAATACGAAAAGCCTCGACGAGTACGAGCGCTCCAACTTACCATTCACACGGGATTGTCGGATCGGATCCGCGATGCCCAACGAGAAGCTTTGAAAGAGGAAAATTTCGCAGCTGAAGCACTGCGAGGGGTGGATGGTAACTCCGAAATTAAGTCCGACGAACTCAGATACTACAATAACAGAATTTGGGTTCCTTTACTTGGAAATCTCTGTGAGCTCGTGATGGACGAGGCTCACAAGTCAAGGTATTCGGTGCACCCTGGATCGGACAAAATGTACCAAGATTTGAAGAACTTGTATTGGTGGCCGAATATGAAAGCCGACATTGCGCGATATGTGGCTAAGTGTCTAACATGCTCAAGAGTTAAGATTGAGTACCAAAAGCCTTCTGGGCTATTGCAACAACCAAAGATCCCAGAATGGAAATGGGAGGATATCTCCATGGATTTCGTAACAGGATTACCTCATCGATCGAATCGACCGGATGCGATTTGGGTTATCATTGATCGACTAACCAAATCTGCACACTTTATTCCAATGAGGGAAAATGACAATATGGATAAGTTAACAAAGCTGTACATTGACCGAATTGTGGCACGTCATGGAGTGCCTAAGACCATTATCTCTGATCGAGATCCTCGATTTACTTCCCGACTATGGCAATCTATGCAAGAAGCACTGGGAACCAGACTGGATATGAGTACAGCTTATCACCCGCAGACCGATGGTCAGACGGAACGAACTATTCAGACTTTGGAAGACATGCTCCGAGCTTGCGTCCTCGACTTCGGTAAAGATTGGGAGGCTCACCTTCCGTTGGTGGAGTTCTCCTACAACAACAGTTATCATACGAGCATTGGTGCAGCACCTTTTGAAGCTCTTTATGGCAGAAAATGTAGATCGCCCGTGTGTTGGGCCGAAACGGGTGAGAAGGGACTCACCGGACCAGAAATCATTCATGATACAACTGAACGAATTATTCAAATCAGAAAGCGGATAGCCGCAGCACGTGATAGGCAAAAGAGCTATGCCGACAAACGCCGTAAACCTTTGAAGTTCGAGGGAGGCGAAAAGTACTATTGAAGGTATCTCCCTGGAAAGGAGTGATACGCTTCGGAAAGCGCAGAAAGCTAAATCCTCGCTATATCGGTCCATTTGAAATCATTGGGGAAGTAGGCCCGGTGGCCTATCGATTACGACTCCCTGTAGAACTCGATGGAGTTCACAACGTGTTTCACGTCTCGAATCTGAAGAAATGTCTGGCTGAAGACACCGAAATAATTCCTTTGGAGGAATTGGAAATTGATGAACATTTGAGATTTATCGAGCAACCGGTAGAAATCATGGGACGCGAGGAGAAGGCCCTCAAACGTAGCAAGATTCCGATCGTCAAGGTTCGATGGAACTCAAAGCGTGGACCTGAATATACTTGGGAACGAGAGGATCAGATGAAGAAAAAGTATCCTCACTTGTTCGAGCATACGTCCACGGAAACTCAAGGTATGATTTAATTTTGGGGACCAAAATTCCTTTAACAGGAGGAGGATGTGGCGACCCTAAAACTTTTGCTTTCTTTCCCCAGCAACTACAGCAACGACGACAGCCGAGGCTGCGAACGCTACAACGAAAGAATAATTTTCGGGACGAAAATTCCATTTACAAGGGGATGATGTGACATCCGAGAATTCCAAGGTTAACTTCCGTTAGACAATCTCCGTTAGTTACGTTATAAGTGTTAACTTAGTAACTAATGCTAAACTAGGCCGAATACGTCCACGACCTTTGGTTGATCACCGAACCCGTCCATATGTGTTATGTGTTTATTTATTTATTGTCATTATGTGCAATGTGATTTAAACGCATGATTTAGTATTGATAATAGAATGTAAATTGGCCACTTTTGGTTTCCAGCGAAACTACCGGGCGAAACTGTAGATTCGCTCGATAGTCGGCTAGACCATTTGACTTGCATGAGTTCAGAGCCAGTTTCGCTTGGCCAGCGAAACTGCCAGCGAAACTAGCTCCTGATATAAAGTCTATTAAACCCTAATTACATCCCATTTGCATCATCTCCACACTAAACACACACACACTCTCCTGAAACTTCTGGACCAGCTGAGAAATCACCATTTGCTGCTATCATCTCTGTTGGTAGAGACCATCCATCGATCCTAGATCAAATCGTGAGTCCCAAAACCATACTTTATGCATTTTCTATGTGTTTTACTATAAAGCATGCCTAGATCTCCATAGAATCGTTAGATCTTCTGATATGATGCTTAGGAATGCTAGATCTATCATAAAGTCTGTAACTTTACGTTTGAAATCAAACCATAATGAAGATTCATGCTAGTTAGGTCATTTTAGGTTTAAAATGTGTTTTTGGTGATTTGAATGTGAAAACCCATGTTTAAGGTGTTAAAACTTGTTAAAACTTGTTGTTTGATGTTGGTAAATGTTTATGCATGCTAAATATTGAATCACATGAAGTATGGAAGCTGTTAGATTAATTTTTAGGCTGATTTATGTGTTTTTCGCGACCAGCGAAACTGAGCTGTTCTCTGGGCGAAACTATACAGCGAAACTGTATAGATATTCATCCAGCGATACTATGTGGCGAAACTATAGTGTCGCCCGCGAAACTAAGTAGACCTGCTCGAACGAAACTACCGAGCGAACCAACCTGAACGAAAGTTCAAACCAGTTTCGAGCGAATCTAGGCTAGCGAAACTGCGTCAGCAGTTTCGGGCGAAACTAGCTAGCGAAACTGTGTCATCGGGTAATCCCTAGCGAAAGTGCTGCCCGTGCACCTAGCGAAACTATGTAGCGACACTAAGTAGCGAAACTATGATCTGACCAAAACCCAACTTGTGCAACTTGTTTGAATGTTATGCTATGACTTACATGGTTATGCAATAATGAAACATGCCTTGATTTCTGAATTATGTGAACCCTTGTTATGATCAACCATCGGTGTCGTGTGTCGGTATGTCGTGTCATAGTTCCAACGTGCTATGTTATGGGCCATAGTGACGTAAGTTAAAGATTAGACACAAAACTAATACTTAAGACCTAAACGTGTTCATAGGTCTTCGTTAAGCAAACAATATTTGGATTACTTAGCAAGTGTAGTAGTGCAACCAAAGGTGAGTGTCACTAACCCATTTACCGTGAACCCGTTTGGGTCACACTGAATAACTCAATGAAAAACAATGCTGACAACCTTATGAGTGCTATGCACCTCTCTGATGAACTTGAACCTAGGAGTGCTAGGCACCTACTTGATGAACTTGAAGTGTTTTATGGGAGACACTTGTGAAATACTCAAACAACTAATTCTAAAACGAAACTGAAAATGTTTTTGGGATTCATGAGAACCCAAAGTAAACCGTTTTAATATGGCTAGTGTAGGTTAAAGTCTAAACCACAAGATATCATATGATTTCTAAGGATTGCCTTATAACTGAAAAAGTCCTCAACTTAATTGTACCATTAATTGTAAAGCGAGGGGATGTTGGGTAGATCTACTGGAGTTTGACAAACTCCGTCTCGTGACACGGGAAGTGCACGGAGGTACAATATCAGCCTATCTGACCGTGGTCCCGAGAGGACACGGGGGAGGCAAAGCCGCGATGACGTAGGTCCGCAAAACAAAATAGATGATGGCGCTGCCACTACAATTATCAGTCAGCTTTGGTACAAACTTCCTTAGTGCATGGAACAACGGATTAGCTAACCGCGATATCGGTTGAGCACTTTAACTATACAAAACTAGTACATACCCGATAACGTAGGTTACGGACATTTCTTTTACTAAACCACAATACTATGATTATGATATCACTAAGCATTGCTTTTCACAAATAAATATTTCAAAAGTATATGTTGACACGATTATGATTATTAGACCGGGCCACTGCATGACAAGCCCACTGTGAACTCACCAACCGTTAGGTTGACACTTGCGTGGTTTAAACTTTTGCAGATCGCTGAGGAGTATCCGGAGCGGGTTGGCATGGCACTCGAAGACATTTTTTTCTTTTAATCAAATTAAGTTGGGAATTTTAAACAATGAATTGTAAAGCACGTGGTTAGTGCTAAGACTATATTTCTTTCCGCTGCGTATCTTGAGATCTTATTTTATAAAATATATTGGACTAACTCTGATTCGTTTAGTATTTGTAACTAATGGTTGTGGTCATGGTTTGCTCGCAACCCTTAACGGTATAAATTCCATAGTGGTCATTTGGGGGTGTGACAATTGCACATGTGCAATAATAATTTTTTATTGCACATGTGCAATAATAAAAAAAATTAGAAAACGTTGTATTTTTTAATTTCTCCAGAATTAAAGATAACAGAATTATAAGATTTATAGTGCAATTTTTTATTAAAAAAAATTAACATATGAAAAAGTTATAAAGGTTTTAATATTATTGTATATGTGCAATAATAATAATAAAAAATTATTGCACTTGTGCAATAATAATTTTTAAAAAAAAAATTGATTTTTTTTTAATTTTTCCAGAACTAAAGTTAACATAATTTTAAGGATTTTGGTGCAAATTTTTTGAAAAAATATTAATGTATGAAAAAGTTATAGAGGTTTTAATATTTTTTTTCTTGTTTTCGCAATAAAAGTTGTTTTCACATGATCCTTGGTAAAATTAAAAACTCATTCGGGTTGTGAAAACTTGAAAAACCCTTCAAAATTCGGGTAAAATTGGATAATTTTTTTTATGTTCATTTTCTAGGAATATCAATTCCCCTGGTTAAAAAACATGTCGCGAACTTTTTAAAAAAATATATATTTAAAAACTGAATTTACCTGTTCTACATATTTGGTTACATATGTAACATGTCTAAGTACAACGAAAAACGCTGAAATTTTTTATCTTACATACACATGTAATTAATTTATATAAAAAAATCACTCTGCATTTTTTTCCCACCAAAGTGATAAAACTGAATGTAGAATCTATAATAAAAATGATTTTTTTACTGAATTACATATGTAAAACATGGTTTACAGAATTTCCAAACTCGAGAGGATTATGCTCTAATATCCCCCCCCCCCCAACACACACACACACACGCACGCACACACACACACACAACGGTCGGCTACCCAAGACAATCTTAATGATGAAGAAGCACCCACACGTGGAAGGGTAAAGTCCTACCCAAGAAACTCGTACCCGAAGACCCACTATGATAAAACATGTGGGCTCCAGACATTGAACAAGTAACCTTTAGGTCAACTAGTCTCCCGCCACTCACCTTATACGACTAAAGCAAGCCCTAAGTGGTAAAGGATTATATATGTATTCTTTTATATGTTGTGAACTACTTTTTGTTCCCCCAGGCGTTATCGTGGGTAATGCAGACACAAAAAATAATTAATTAAATCTCAGACGACATCATATTAAAAAAATTCTATATTGCAAACTTGGTAGGAGATTAATTTCCTACACTAACACAATTTATTAGGCACAAGTGAATTTAAAAAAAAAAATTATGACCAATTAAGAAGCATAGAAGGATTTGAACCAAGTATAGGCCTGTAAACGAACCGAACGTTCAGTGAACAGTTCGTTAACCGTTAGACGGGAAGTCCGTTTATGTTCGTTTAGTTACTAAATGAACGAACATGAACAAAATTTTCTGTTCATTTAAGTATATGATCGAACATGAACAACTGTCTTATTCGTTCATTTATGTTCGTGCACGTTCATTTATGTTCGTTTATTTATGTTAATGTATGTGTGTTCGTTTATGTTCGATTATGTTCATTTAGGTTCGTTTAATTTTGTTAATACAGTAATATAAGAAATTTTTTAATTAAAATCTAAAATTATGATTGTTGGATGAGTCTTGATGGATTTTGGAATGATTTATGAACATTTGAACCATTCATTTAGATGTTTTTCTTGATTATTGACATTGTTGGAAACAAGATGTGCTTCTTTATTTTTGCTTAGATTTGTGTTTGTTTAAAATTAAAATTATGATATATATATGGGTAAAGTTCATGTAAGAACCATTATTTATTGTAAGAACTTAAGAACCAACTTAAATGAGGGATAATTAAGTAATTTTGTCTTTTCTTTTTAATTCCCCCACTACATTCTATTGTACAAACTTGTAAGAACTTAGGGAAAATTATTTCAAATAAAGTTTTTTGGGTAATTTGATATTTTTTTAATTTAATTTCACATATATCCACCCATATCCACCTGATGACTTAAATTTTTTTTTTTTGTTTTTCTTTTGTCTGTCCGACTATGTTGCATATATGCAACATATGAAACATAAAATGTTGCATATATGCAACATATAATGTTGCATATATGCAACATGGTATGTTTCATATGTTGCATATACGCAACATACCATGCTGCATAAATGCAACATTGTATGTTTCATATGTGCAACATGGTATGTTTCATATGTTGTATATGCAACATATCATGTTGCATATATGCAACATTATATGTTTCATATGTTGCATATGTGCAACATTATATGTTTTCATATGTTGCATATATGCAACATAATCGGACTTACAAAAAAAAACGATTTTGGTTTAGTTTTTTGTTTTTTTAGGTCGTTAAGTTGCCATTATGTGTATAGACATGAAGGAAAAAAGAATAAGAAACATAAAAATTATCTAAATAACCTTCATTCAATTGAAATTTAATGGTTCTTACAATAGTTTTTAAGTTCTTACAATAATATTGGTTTGTACTAGAACTTTACCCATATATATATATATAAAAATATATAATATAATATATAATATAATATAATATAATCTATATATATAATAAAAGAAAAGTTTTTGGCATCACAATTTGCCATGTGGCATCACCACATTCATCCTCAATAATTTTTCCCGCCAATTCTCCTAATTATGGAAGTGATTTGTATTTCAAATTTTTTATTTATTGCATTCCAAAATATTTTAATAACCAATTATTTAATTACTAAAGATATAAAAATACATAATTGTCGTATATTATGAGTGTATTTATATATATTTTTTTTAAAAGTCACCCCTGTAAGCTTCTTTTGAAATATTGAATTGTTTTACACGTAAATCTCATCTTTTAAAAAGGGTATATTAAATTGTTCAAAAGTTATTTCAGTTTGTATTGGTCCCGGCGGGGCTTGAACCCGCGACCTTCGGCTCATAAGACCAACGCTCTAACCAACTGAGCTACGGGGCCAATTTTGTTGGAATCTTTCACCATCCTAATCTTATTAATTATTTATTCTATTTAACAATTGAATCATTTAAACATTTATTTAGGCTCTGGATAAAGACACAGGACCTTTTTATTACTTAATTTAATATATAATATAGTATATTAGTTTACATCTATATGATATCTATCTATACTCTATACTATATAATAATGAAAAAGTTTGATCGTGGTTTAATTAATAAAAAAAGAAACTTGACATCACCACAAAATTTTAAATTAACCCGTGTAACACACGGGGATAAAAAACTAGTTAAACATAAAACAGAAGGTAGCGACTTTGAAATCAGGAGGTTCTTTTGTTTGGGCTTTATAGTTCTCGCGAACGCACAAGATTCTTCCTGTAACTCTTCCCACTCCCTACTACTGCTTCACATTTTCTCTTTAAATATTAGTTGAATGATTATCCTCATCGGGAACTGGATTATTATATTTCCAAAAATGGGATAATTTCAGAATTAAAATGATTGTATAAGATTTTGTTATCTTTTCTAGTTAAATTTCGTCTATCCTTCCTGAATCTTACAAAAGATTATATACCTATCTTAAATGCTTCAATGCATTATCCAGTGTTTACAAGTTCCATATAGATATTTGAAATCGCCCATAAAATAAATACAAAACTTAGCAACATTTTGTTCCACATAATTCATTTCGTTTATTTATCAATGAACATCTTCATATTTCACGTATAGCAAAAACACTCTTGTTAATGTTCTTTGATGTCAAGTTAAATTTCCATTTCTTTCTCTGTCTCAGTTAATATAAGCTATTTGTCATTTTCATAATTCATATATATCAAAGTAATAGCTTTTCTTTCTTCTGTTTTTATTTTTTATTTTTACCTTGTTTGATCAGTTAAGGTGCTAAACCGAGCTCGATTAGAAGCAAATGTGAGAGTGAAAGGAGATCAAAGCTACCGAAGCAAGTGGCCAAGCCCTTCTGCAGTGGTGTGTGGTGTATTACTTTTGCTATCTTTTCTGAAATATGTTTATTCACCATTTAAATGGTTGGCACTTGGAGCTGTCGCCGTCGGCATCATACCGCTCGTTTTGAAAGCTTTTGCATCACTACGCAACCTTAGAATTGACATCAACATCCTCATGCTCACTGCAGGTACACTACTATCAGTAATACCGATAAGTATTTAGTATTATTAAATAGAGTAAATTGCAAATTTAGTCCCTCTGGTTTAAATAGAATGAATTGTCACTTCAAAAATTTCTTCATTTAAAAGAATTTCAGTGAACAAACACTCTCATGTTACTCTTTTATATTCATATCCGCAGTTGGAGGATCCATTTTCCTGAAGGATTACTGGGAAGCCGGGACAATTGTGTTTTTGTTGACTATATCAGAATGGCTCGAGACAAGGGCCAATCACAAGGTTTACTTGTGACCTTTCCCTCTCTCTATCTCTCTCTCTCACACACACACACAACGACTACTAATTTCGTGCAAATTTTGCATATAATTTTGCATATAGGCAAGTGCTGTGATGTCATCATTGATGAGCATAGCTCCTCTAAAGGCAGTATTAGCCGACACTGGTGAAGAAGTCAACACCAATGAAGTGCCGGTCAACACAAGACTTGCTGTTAAGGCTGGGACCATGATCCCCATTGACGGAGTAGTTGTGGAAGGGAGCTGTGAAGTTGATGAGAAAGCTTTAACCGGCGAATCGTTTCCAGTGTCTAAACAATTAGATTCTATTGTTTGGGCAGGCACACTCAATCTAAATGGTATGAAAACATTGCATTTTCGGCTATTAATAGTGAAAACATTTCACAGATTTGGCTTATTCAAAGTTTTTGAAATACATTACATTAAACATTCGTGAAAGTTGTGAAATGGTCAATTTTTCAGGTTATATTAGCGTTAAAACTACTGCTCTAGCTGAAGCTTGTGTAGTAGCAAAAATGGCCACGCTTGTTGAAGATGCTCAAAGTAATAAATCAAAAACTCAAAGATATATAGACAAAATCACCAACTATTACACTCCAGGTGAAATTTTGTTCTTGTAAAAAACTTTATTAAAGCTTCTTCTCTTGTGTTTCAAATATTAAGCGAAACATGATGTCACCTGGGTTTTGCAGCTGTGTGTGTAGTAGCGGCATGCTTAGCTGGAATACCGGCTGCTTTACGAGTTAATGATGTTCAAAAATGGTATCATTTGGCCTTGGTGGTTTTGGTAAGTGCATGCCCATGCGCGTTGATCTTGTCTACTCCCGTCGCAGCATTCTGTGCATTGTCAAAGGCAGCTACTTCTGGACTTCTAGTTAAAGGCGCGGAATACCTTGAGACACTTTCTATGGTTAAATTTATTTGCTTTGACAAAACCGGCACAATCACCAAAGGGGAGTTCTCTGTCTCTAACTTCCATCCACTTATTGACAATCACAAATTGCTATACTGGTAAGTTTTTTTTTTGGAACAGCAATTTTATTAAAAACAACAAGACAAAACCCGCCTAGCAAGGAACTAGACGAGCCAACAAAAGGACATTACAAATTAAAAGCATTCCAATCCTCCCATGCTAAGGATTGGTGACAAGAGCGATTAACAAACCATATGAAACTCCAATATTTGATCTCCGTTATCACCCGTTTAAACCCTAAACCATATACTGGTAAGTTAATCACTCTTTTATTTTCCTAGCACCACTGGTGATGTGAATGTGTAATTTTATAGGGGTAATGATCAGAAGGGTAACTTTTGGTACGGATTGAAATGGCCCCGGGTCGGGTTGATCCAAAACACTTTTTTTCCAAAGTTTTAAGACTAGGTTATTTTAATAGAGTGATTAAGGAGGGCTTATGCCTTTTCGACCTACCTATTTGATAGACATTTTTTTAATCCTTTGACCTGATAAAGATAAATCAGTCAGTCCAAAATGGGGCTTGTGTATTTGACCGAAACACTTATTGTCCAAATTTTTTAGAATTTGTCATAAACACTATATTGCATCAGTAGCAATCTAAATCTTTAAAAATCTGACTGTAATGTTTATATGCATTAAAAGTATACTTTGGGTGACTTTCAACCCGTTTCAAGTCTTTCATTTGAAGCTAAGCTTTTTTTTTCTGGATTATACTATTTCAAAGACTAAAGATTGCACATCACCAAATCAACCCATATAAAAGTAAATGGATGGTGATTGAGAGCTAATCATTTCATTACATTGGAGTGAATTTTTCTAGTTGTTTTTGAAGGGTTTCAAGCCTAGAGAGCAAGTCTAGTCATCCAATGGCTGCAGCACTTGTAGACTATGCGCGTGCTTATTCAGTCGAACCAGAACCAGACGTTGTGGAGGAATACAAAGATTTTCCCGGAGAAGGAATTTATGGAAAGATTGATGGAAAAGACGTTTATATTGGAAACCAAAAGATTGCCATTAGAGCAGGGTGTTCACAAGGTAAACAAAACATGTTCACGGATCCCGTCCCTTTCACCCAAAACAATATGTTCCTAACATGATATTTTCGAAGTCATTTCACTCCATTATGTTTTTTAACTTGTTTACTGAAACTGACTGTTATTAGTTCCAAGGACTGGGAGTGAAAATAATGAAGGGAACTCTACCGGTTACATATTCGTGGGGTCGACACCTGCTGGAATCTTTAGTCTCTCTGATTCATGTAGAATTGGAGTGAAGGAAGCACTTGAAGAACTTAAATCAATGGGCATTAGAACAGCCATGCTTACAGGAGATTGTCAAGCCGCAGCTAATCATGCACAAAATCAGGTGATCACCGTGCAATTTCAAACCTGCTTTTATACAAATGGGTTTATTTGAGTTAGATGTTATCTCATAAATGGATTATATTTTCATTTTTGGTTTCTTTTTTGCTCTTGATTTTGCAGTTAGGAGGGGCATTGGGGGTGGTTCATGCAGAACTTTTACCTCAAGATAAAGCCAAAATTATTAAAGAATTTCAAAAGGAATCCAAAACAGCCATGGTTGGGGACGGGCTGAACGATGCACCCGCTTTAGCCACAGCAGATATCGGGATCTCAATGGGCGTTTCTGGATCAGCATTAGCAAACGAAACTGGACATATAATTCTAATGTCAAATGATATCAGAAAAATCCCAGTAGCGGTGAGGCTCGCGAGGAAAACCCGCAGGAAAATATTTGAAAATTTATTCATTGCCTTCATCACCAAGACTGCTGTAATTGCATTAGCTATTGCGGGCCACCCGCTAGTTTGGGCTGCGGTTCTTGCAGATCTGGGGACCTGTTTGATAGTGATTTTCAACAGCATGCTTCTATTACAAGGTACAACCACCAAGAAAACACATTTGGATTTTTCAGAGGCACAATGCTTGTCTAGGACTAAGTTTCAAAAGCCCGGTGGCTATTTCGGTGATGAAGATAATGCGCAACTGCGGAAACCTTTGTTACAAAAAACGGAAGAAAACGACAGTTGTTGTGCTCATGATGGTGTTTGTAATACCCCTGAAACCGAAGTTAATGATGGTGACTGTTGTGCTCATGATGGTAAAGAGGTAAAGCATGTGGTTCAACCAGAGCAAGGAAAAGAGAAACTCGGGTGTTGCAATTATGATGACGACAATGAAATACATGAGGTCAAATCTTTGGTACTAGAAACCCAATGCTGTAATGTCGCCAAAGAAACCAAATGCAGTAACGCCACCATAGAAACCAAATGCAGTAACGCAGCCAAAGAAACCAAATGCAGTAATGTGGCTACAGAAACCAAATGCTGTAATGTTACAAAATGTTCGGAGTTGCAGATTGCCGGGAATTCGGATAAGCCTGATGAGCGTGTGAAGGAGGAGTATGTCGATTTAGGGAAAGTGATGGAAAGTTGTTGCAGGAGCCCGGGTTTGAAAAAGAGGAATGTAAGCGGATGCTGCAGCAGCTACAAATGTTGTGAGGGCGGGCTCAACAAGAAGGGATATTTATCAGAAATTGTGATCCAGTAATCTCAGCTTAACACTTGGTATTTGGTTCAAGTTTGTTTGTTATCTATGCGGGTGAAATAAAAAAGTATTAACAATAAACAAACTTAGTTTGTATATTTAGGAGTTGTATGTATTTACTTAATTCTTCATGTACTCATTATGTATTTCATGTGTATATATTCAGTCCCACGTATTCTGTGTGGAGATTAAATCCTAATCCCTCCCTCTTCTCCGCCCTTCGCCTCCCTCTTTCCTTTCATGGCTATCTCAAGCTCCTCCGGTGATGAAACACTCAGACGTGAATTCGATTATGCATATTCTTACTATTAAACTAGCACCATTGAATTATCTTGTATGGAAGAGTCAACTGCTTCCTTGCTTTGATTTCTTACCTAAACCTGATAAGTGATACCCCACATCGATGGTTCTTCACTTCCGCCTGCACCCTCCATCACTTATTCTACATGGTTCTCGGCTGATCAAAAGGTTCTTCACTTCCGCCTGCACCCTCCATCACTCACAAAAGAAACACTCAAGCTTTTCAAGTCCAACACCAAGTCAACACATCAAATTTGAATTGGTTCGCAGACTCGGGTGCAACCGATCACATGACATCGTCCCCAACCCATGTTATTCAACCATATTATCAAGCTCCTATCTCTCATCATGGCCCATCCAAAATCTCAAATAGTGTACGTTTAAAAGATGTCTTGGTTGTGCCCTATATTACTTAAAACCTATTATCCACAAGCAGGTTAACCAAAGATAATGATGTTGATGTTGTATTCTCTCAACAAAATTTCTATGTTCAGGATTGAACAACGAAACAGGTGTTAGCAAAAGGACGGTGCGAGAATGGTTTGTATGTGTTGCATCATGATCATCAAGCACTTACCGCTATAACTGTAACACTTAAATAAAGCTTCATTTGAAACTTGGCATTCCCGTTTAGGACACGTGTCACATGAAACCGTTGCTCTGTTGAACAGATTTGGTTTGTTGAAGGTAACTTATGTGCTACCTAAACCGGTTGTATGTTCTCCATGTCAATTATCTAAACAACATCGGTTAAAGTTTGATTTAAACCCTAAACGGGCATTGCATCCTCTTGACTTAGTCCATTCTGACTTACGGGACCCTCTCCCATAACCTCCAATGATGGATATAGATATTATATTGCTTTTGTGGATGATTTCTCACGTTTTACTTGGCTATATCCTTTGAAAAACAAATTTGAGGTTCATGGCATAATATGCACTTTTATGAAATTTGTGCAAACTCAACTATCAAGAAAAATTAAAATATTTCAAAGTGATGGGGGCATAAAATTTGTAAATCATCATGTTCGATCTTTGTTTGAAGAAAATGGGACATTGCACCGTCTATCGTGTCCGAATACACCTCAACAAAATAGGCGTGTTGAACGGAAATATAGACATGTTGTGGAAACAGGCTTGGCTATGATGTTTAATGGACATGTTCCACCTACTTTTTGGGTTGAAGCATTTAGCTCGGCTACATATATCATCAACAGGTAACCGACCAAAGTGCTTCAAGATATGTCCCCGTTTGAGTTACTCTTTTCGCAAACACCTTATTACAATAATCTTTGTGTGTTTGGATGTCGTGTTTCCCATACTTAAAGGATTACGCTACTCACAAACTCGCACCGCGATCAAAGACAAATTGATATCAGACACTCAATCGTTAATGAAAACTCTCTCAAAACCGTATATTAGAATATGTGAGATTACAAGGATAAACCCTAACTAGGCTACCCTATTTATAGGCTAAACATAACTTGATGACAAGTCTCCTTATTAGACTATAGCACATATTCTAATTAATTATATTACTAAATACACCAACTTATATATCTAATAATATCACCCCTAAACCGACTTGTTGATGAGTGACCCGATCCACCGACTTGTGAGACTCGGGAATTAATGTTGCAGGCCAACATTCACCCCCTTAATTCATGACTTGAACCAAGGAGGTCTACAACACCAATCTTCTCTCGCATTTCCATAAACTTTAGTCTCGAAAGTGACTTCGTCAAAATGTCCACCTTTTGCTCACCTCCACATACATATTCCACCTCTATCCTTTCATTATCGCCGAATTCTCGAATGAAATTGTAACGCGTGTAAATATGCTTACTTTAGCCATGAAAAACCGGATTCTTCGAGAGAGAGATAGTTGATTTATTATCAATCTTTAATTTCACCTTTTGCGACTTCCATCCGGTTATTTGACTCAAAATTTTTTGCAACTGATGTGTTCGGAACGTACCTAAAAATGCTATTAAAACCTAGACCTAGACCTAGACACACCTAATTTTACCGAAACTACCTAAACTAAACCGAACCCTAAGGCAAGTGTACCTGTCGGATTGTAGCTAAGCTAAGGCAAGACCGGGAATAACGAACCCTAAGGACACTATGAACAAGACTCTAACCTAGGACTATATGTATGGAAATTTGAGAATTGGTTTTAAGAACTAAATTAACTAAGGAAAATTGGAATTTAATAATAGAAGTTTTAAGTGATTGACGGATAATAATATGAGTTTCGCATTTGCATCACAATAATACGAATTAAACATGTTGGTGATTATAATGATACGCCATTATTTTTTTATCTTTCGATTAGGGTTCGATTAGGATAATAATATGCGGTTTCTTCCTTTTCTTTTTGTTTCTTTCTCTTATCTTTTGATTAGAGTTGATTCGAACCCTAATCGAAAGATAAAAAACTAACGACGTATCATTATAATCACCAACATGTTTAATTTGTATTATTGTGATGCAAATGTGAAACTCATATTATTATCCGCCAATCACTTAAAACTTATATTATCAAATTCCAATTTTCCATTAACTAACTTTACTACTTAGCTAACTTATCAACTAACTAACCGACACGATGGAACTTAGGAGAAAATAAGATATGAGGAAGGTACCACCTAGACCTAGAATCCTAATTAATATTAACGACCTCACTCGGCTATGACAACTCTGATGGAACCGGGATCTTAATAACCAACCTATAGAAACTCTACGAGCCCCCGAATCACTCTTCAGATGTTACTGATAGAATACCTAAAGATTGGAATACGCTTACCGGCTTGATTAGTTCACCTTTTGAGTTCTTCCTAATTGATAACTCTAGCGCTCGAACAATTGGTTCACCTTTTGAGTTCTTCCCAAATCAACTAATCCTAACCACCTTCGAAACAATCTAGGGCATCTTAAGATAGTCGGAGCTACCACTAATCACTTCAATTGACACGACTAGCAAATTAGCTAACTAACCTAGGGAATTTCCTTTTGGGACAATTTTATCCTAAGAAATTAACCAACCCGACTAACCAACAATCCATTACCTTTTGAGTCTCAAGATAGGCAGAATATCAAACTCACAATATTAACTACCAATTAATCCCATGATCACTAGAACTAGCATATCACATTCAATAGCATACATAGGTGGTGTAATCAAATTAGCCTACCACAATGTCAAGAACAAATATCATAATAAAAGTCATAATCTTGATCAAGAACATAGTTTAAAACCAAAAATCAATCAAGAAAATAAATAAAGAAAAGAACCCGAATTAACAATGTTAATCGAATGGTTGTATCGGGTTGATCTCCTATTATTCCTTGACCTTCCTCTGCTTAAAAATTGTTGTGCAAGAGGTCTCTGCCGACGAATATATTCTACCCCCTTTGCTTGCGTACGTAGGGTTTTCTCCTCCAAATTTCGTCCGTAAGCTTGAACTCCCTCTCTGCCGTCTGAACCCTCGAATTGTTGTTTGCCTCCACCTTTTATTTCCTTGTTTTTCCCTTATGCGGCGTGTAGATTAATTCTTAGCCCAAAAACAATTCGCAGCCCAATCCAAAGTTCATGTACACAAATCCAATTAATTGCTCCCAATTCTATAATCAGGTTCATTTTTCACGTGACATGGAGCTCTTTTTCCTTTTCATGTTATCTTTTTTTTCTAATTAATTTTCGGCAATTAAGTCCTCATTCATTCTGATCCTTATCTCAATTCACATATGGAATTCGTATAAAGTTTTATATATTTTCAATTCGGCCCCCTGAACTTCCATTAATAACTCTTTTAACCCTTGAGCTTTGATGAAATGTCATACCATCCCCTTAGGTAATTATACCAACCTGCAACAAATATATTTAACCATTTTTAGCACATTGGCATAATTAAATACACTTAAAAATAAAAGACTCAAACTCACACAAATTTATACAAAAATGACTAAGTATCACATTAAGGCTCAAATACTATAAAATAGATAAAAAGTAAATAAAAATGACTCAAACTCGACTCAATTTATATACAAACTACATAGGAAAATTAGATGTGTCTGCAGCACATCAAACATCTCCACACTTACTCTTTTTTCGTCCTCGAAAAATACCGCAATGAAATCATAACCAGGGCATTCAATTTCTAACTTATCAGATTATTCAGGTTTCACATTCAATTTACTTTCACAATAGCCTAGCTCGGTTACCGGTATTTCGATCCGACTAAACCCAACCACCAACCTTTCAGCTCCAAATGCATCAAATTAATAATTTTTTTTATTTAACAACTCAATCAACTAATGGGTCCCACACTCAAGTCTTTCAATTCTTCCTAATCCCGACATTTATTTTTAGGCATCTTAATATTTATGTACATATATATCTTCTTAATAGTGAATTTTCATGTGAATGGATGAATTTTTATTTGAGCTATCTTTTTTCTTTCTTTTTTTCATTTCACACATTTTTTCCCTTTTTTTTTAAATAGAATTGGACTTCACCTAGAGGAGCATCCACTGAGTAGCGAGCCCGATGGGTAGCACATAGGGTATTCAACCCATACCTAACCTAGAGGCGTATCCTTCAAGTCGCTATCCCAAAGGGAAACACATAGGCTTCGGTATATTATTCTATTCATTCAGTTTTTTTTCTTTTCAGCAAGCTCAAATGGAATGGATTTTGCGGAGGTGCCACTATTATCGAATTTACTCTCGTAAAAAGATAAAAGCGTGCCAAAAATTACTAAAAAGATATACACATATGAAAATATTAAAGATGCAATTTTTATTATTTTGAACAGTTTCGGAATCCTCAATCAACCTAAGGCGGAAACCCACTAAAGTTTCATGATTTATTAAACATATTATATTGATTTATTATTTTTATGATGCACAAGGATTTTTAAGCTTAATTAGTCAGCTGGGTCTACCAATACATCAAAACTAGCTAAAAATACAACTTATTATTCAAGATATAGCAATTAAACACATTTAATTAGACAACTGATCCCCTAGTTGTACTATCATTTTCCATTATGTTGCAGCAAAAATCAGGAACATTTTTTCAATTTTTCAATTTTTTTTGGAATTTTTTTTTACGAAGACACACTAAAAAAAATACCGACTCAAGACGCAAGTCTTCTCATCCCCACACTTAAATGACACATTGTCCCCAATGTGTGATGGAAAAAAATCAGAATAAAAATAAACACCCTAAAAAGAAAGAGAAAAAGAAAAAAAAATGCACCAAATAGTAAAAAAATAAATCGGAACAAACTCCCCTGATTGTTGATTTGGATGAATGACAGACGAGTTCGATCCCAGGTTCTCTATTAAATCTTCATGAGCATCTCAACGCGAACATTATCGAACCTGTAAAGAAAGACACAAAACAAAAACACTCGACCAAAAACAAATAAGCACGAAAAAGAAAAATAAATAAGAACACAAATAAAATAAAAACTAAGAATTGCAAAAATTAAAGACAAATTTACAAACTATACAACCTGGGCACTATGTCAATTCAGCTCTTAATCACTATCCAACCTCCAAATGGACTATCAGGAGGTTTGGATTTCACATCCTTCAACACTAATTTACCGGTAATTACCCGGTTTCTACATTTAAGTTCCAATCCTTTAACTTTCCAATGCTTAAATCGACCCGACCGAAACCTAATTGGCACTAAATAACTCATTGCCGGGTCATGGATACACAATCTTAGCTTAGGGATCCCCACACTTGGACTAAACACTAAATTTTCATCGAACACTCCTAAATCACCAAGTGTGGCTTTTCTATATACCCTAGCAACCACCAACTCATTTTCTACACTAACCAACTCCCTGGGTTCAACATGTGGGTTTTCTAAAACCTCATTGACATTCTTAACTACCGCGGTATCCTCCCCACACTTATTCTCTACCTTAACATCCAAATCACTCTCCACAACCTGAGTCTCAACTTTCACATCACCAGGATCACCTATTGGGTCATCTAATTCAACTATGTCCACTAGATCATCTAACCCCCCGAAATCCTCATCTTCTAACCTATTTCCAACCACTACCGGATCTATGAAGGATATAAAAGAATCAAGGAATTTCATAGTGGTCGAAAGTTCAAATGGTTTTTGTGAGTGGATATGTGGCATAAACAAAATAAAAATAATTAAGAAATATAAAACCTAAATTCTAGACTCAAGAAAAATAAAATAATAAAAGAAACTAAAATACTAGACACGAAAATAAATCCTAAAACTCTAGACACAAAAACCTAGAAAAGACTCAAATTTCCTAGTCACGACCTAAGTTAATCTTGCTATTGCCAAGTGTCCCCGGCAAAGGCGCCAAAAACTTGATGTGTTCGGAACGTGCCTAAATATGCTATTAAAACCTAGACCTAGACACACCTAATTTTACCGAAACTACCTAAACTAAACCGAACCCTAAGGCAAGTGTACCTGTCGGATTGTAGCTAAGCTAAGGCAAGACCGGGAATATCGAACCCTAAGGGCACTATGAACAAGACTCTAACCTAGGACTATATGAATGGAAATTTGAGAATTGGTTTTAAGAACTAAATTAACTAACTTGACTACTTAGCTAACTTATCAACTAACTAACCGACACGATGGAACTTAGGAGAAAATAAGATATGAGGAAGGTACCACCTAGACCTAGAATCCTAATTAATATTAACGAC
Organism: Deinandra increscens subsp. villosa; assembly: GCA_039602395.1. Lineage (NCBI taxonomy): Eukaryota > Viridiplantae > Streptophyta > Magnoliopsida > Asterales > Asteraceae > Deinandra > Deinandra increscens. The sequence continues at coordinate 22,847,047 of JBCNJP010000017.1, forward strand.
CTCACTCGGCTATGACAACTCTGATGGAACCGGGATCTTAATAACCAACCTATAGAAACTCTACGAGCCCCCGAATCACTCTTCGGATGTTACTGATAGAATACCTAAAGATTGGAATACGCTTACCGGCTTGATTAGTTCACCTTTTCAGTTCTTCCTAATTGATAACTCTAGCGCTCGAACAATTGGTTCACCTTTTGAGTTCTTCCCAAATCAACTAATCCTAACCACCTTCGAAACAATCTAGGGCATCTTAAGATAGTCGGAGCTACCACTAATCACTTCAATTGACACGACTAGCAAATTAGCTAACTAACCTAGGGAATTTCCTTTTGGGACAATTTTATCCTAAGAAATTAACCAACCCGACTAACCAACAATCCATTACCTTTTGAGTCTCAAGATAGGCAGAATATCAAACTCACAATATTAACTACCAATTAATCCCATGATCACTAGAACTAGCATATCACATTCAATAGCATACATAGACACACACTATTAAATTACCTAACTTTAACCGAAAGACATTCGAAGGCTAGGTAGGAATTAACCAATAATCAAGATCACTGCTTTTAATATTCATATGCATACAATCTCAGTAATTAATGGAATTGAATAGAGTAATCATCCATCAATACAAATTCTTATAAACCGAGTAAAATAATTAACACTAAAAATTCATCATTAGTCTAGGTGGTGTAATCAAATTAGCCTACCACAATGTCAAGAACAAATATCCTAATAAAAGTCATAATCTTGATCAAGAACATAGTTTAAAACCAAAAATCAATCAAGAAAATAAATAAAGAAAAGAACCCGAATTAACAATGTTAATCGAACGGTTGTGATACGGGTTATGAGAAAGTCCGTATCCAAGCAACCACTCGGCCCATCGACCCATTATCTTTATTTAACCTATTTTAGTATCTTGTTTTTCAAGTTAATGTTTTTCTATTTAAAGCTTGGTGTGCTTCGTTATTTGTAGTTGAATTCGATTAATAAAAAGATCCTGGAGGTTTATCCCAGAATCCTAGTCGCCTGGTTTTAGGTTGACTGATTCGGTATCATTTGGCATCAGAGCCATGGCCGAATATCGGAGGCATCTTCATGATCATCATCGTAGATTCGCCGCCGGAGGCAACGAAGATCATCATCGAGATCCCCGAGACGTGGATGACAGTGATCAAACTCGTAGATTCGCCGCCAGAGGCAACGAGGAATATCACTCTTATCCACGATACGATGAAGACGGACTTGAACCAGACGTGAAAGAATGATTGTTGATCCAAACGCTTCTAGGTTGGGTTACTCTTCATTCGCCCACATTTGTGCAAGCCGCACCATCCGCGCCGCCTGCGCAATCTATTTCCCTGTCCACGAAATCCGTTCACGTGCCCCACGCTCATGCCACAACAGCAGCTCACTTGCCGGTAGAAGAAAAAGTTGTCACGTCGGGCATGCTTCAAAATATAAATTTCAAAATTGAAGCATCAACAGGTATTGATCATTTTAGAGTAGATGCATCTGCTCGAATTTTGCAGGTTAAAGGTGTTGTAAATGTTAACCGCAATGCAAAGACCAATTATGTTGGGGTAATTATTTTGGGTAGATTATTATTGTTTGGAAAGGCCGATTTGCTACTTATTTTCCATAGATTATTTGATATGCATGTGAGGGTTGTTGATAATCATCACAATAATGATGATTTCATTGTCAACCTTGCCATTGAAACGGATCTGATGCTGCGAGAAGTTAGATGGCAAATGCAATTAAATTGGGGTGCAGCGCTACATGTTGAACTAGAAAAACCTAAAAACATGGAATTTCAAATCTTTTGAATATTCATTATATTTGGGTTTCTATTAGAAGATTTGGGTTATCCACATAAGTGGGGTTTTAAAAAATTGTTTACTAAATCAAAAGATTTAGATGGGGAAGAGGTTATGTTCTTCGACGTTTTCAAGACTCGAGGACGAGTCTTTTTCGAAATGGGGGAGAAGGAGATGGATATGAAAAGACCAAGCAACCCGATAGACCCGGGACCCGCCCGATATAATGATGTTTGCTTAAAGATAACCGGGGCGACCAATGAAGATAAAGTTGAAGGGTTGATCGTAGAGGTAGTGAACACAAGGCGTCGAGATGTTCCATTTGATCCGGGTGGCTCTAGTGGCTTTGATGGTTCGTCAAAACTCGAGGACGAGTTTTTCAAAGAAGGGGAAATGATACGGGTTATGAGAAAGTCCGTATCCAAGCAACCACTCGGCCCATCGACCCATTATCTTTATTTAGCCTATTTTAGTATCTTGTTTTTCAAGTTAATGTTTTTCTATTTAAAGCTTGGTGTGCTTCATTATTTGTAGTTGAATTCGATTAATAAAAAGATCCTGGAGGTTTATCCCAGAATCCTAGTCGCCTGGTTTTAGGTTGACTGATTCGGTATCAGTTTGTATCGGGTTGATCTCCTATTATTCCTTGACCTTCCTCTGCTTAAAAATTGTTGTGCAAGAGGTCTTTGCCGACGAATATATTCTACCCCCTTTGCTTGCGTACGTAGGGTTTTCTCCTCCAAATTTCGTCCGTAAGCTTGAACTCCCTCTCTGCCGTCTGAACCCTCGAATTGTTGTTTGCTTCCACCTTTTATTTCCTTGTTTTTCCCTTATGCGGCGTGTAGATTAATTCTTAGCCCAAAAACAATTCGCAGCCCAATCCAAAGTTCATGTACACAAATCCAATTAATTGCTCCCAATTCTATAATCAGGTTCATTTTTCACGTGACATGGAGCTCTTTTTCCTTTTCATGTTATCTTTTTTTTCTAATTAATTTTCGGCAATTAAGTCCTCATTCATTCTGATCCTTATCTCAATTCACATATGGAATTCGTATAAAGTTTTATATATTTTCAATTCGGCCCCCTGAACTTCCATTAATAACTCTTTTAACCCTTGAGCTTTGATGAAATGTCATACCATCCCCTTAGGTAATTATACCAACCTGCAACAAATATATTTAACCATTTTTAGCACATTGGCATAATTAAATACACTTAAAAATAAAAGACTCAAACTCACACAAATTTATACAAAAATGACTAAGTATCACATTAAGGCTCAAATACTATAAAATAGATAAAAAGTAAATAAAAATGACTCAAACTCGACTCAATTTATATACAAACTACATAGGAAAATTAGATGTGTCTGCAGCACATCAAACATCTCCACACTTACTCTTTTTTCGTCCTCGAAAAATACCGCAATGAAATCATAACCAGGGCATTCAATTTCCAACTTATCAGATTATTCAGGTTTCACATTCAATTTACTTTCACAATAGCCTAGCTCGGTTACCGGTATTTCGATCCGACTAAACCCAACCACCAACCTTTCAGCCCCAAATGCATCAAATTAATAATTTTTTTTATTTAGCAACTCAATCAACTAATGGGTCTCACACTCAAGTCTTTCAATTCTTCCTAATCTCGACATTTATTTTTAGGCATCTTAATATTTATGTACATATATATCTTCTTAATAGTGAATTTTCATGTGAATGGATGAATTTTTTTTTGAGCTATCTTTTTTCTTTCTTTTTTTTCATTTCACACATTTTTTCCCTTTTTTTTAAAATAGAATTGGACTTCACCTAGAGCAGCATCCACTTAGTAGCGAGCCCGATGGGTAGCACATAGGGTATTCAGCCCATACCTAACCTAGAGGCGTATCCTTCAAGTCGCTATCCCAAAGGGAAACACATAGGCTTCGGTATATTATTCTATTCATTCAGTTTTTTTTCTTTTCAGCAAGCTCAAATGGAATGGATTTTGCGGAGGTGCCACTATTATCGAATTTACTCTCGTAAAAAGATAAAAGCGTGCCAAAAATTACTAAAAAGATATACACATATGAAAATATTAAAGATGCAATTTTTATTATTTTGAACAGTTTCGGAATCCTCAATCAACCTAAGGCGGAAACCCACTAAAGTTTCATGATTTATTAAACATATTATATTGATTTATTATTTTTATGATGCACAAGGATTTTTAAGCTTAATTAGTCAGCTGGGTCTACCAATACATCAAAACTAGCTAAAAATACAACTTATTATTCAAGATATAGCAATTAAACACATTTAATTAGACAACTGATCCCCTAGTTGTACTATCATTTTCCATTATATTGCAGCAAAAATCAGGAATATTTTTTCAATTTTTCAAATTTTTTTGGAATTTTTTTTACGAAGACACACTAAAAAAAATACCGACTCAAGACGCAAGTGTTCCCATCCCCACACTTAAATGACACATTGTCCCCAATGTGTGATGGAAAAAAAAATCAAAATAAAAATAAACACACTAAAATGAAAGAGAAAAAGAAAAATAAAGATGCACCAAATAGTAAAAAAATAAATCGGAACAAACTCCCCTGATTGTTGATTTGGATGAATGACAGGCGAGTTCGATCCCAGGTTCTCTATTAAATCTTCATGAGCATCTCAACGCGAACATTATCGAACCTGTAAAGAAAGACACAAAACAAAAACACTCGACCAAAAACAAATAAGCACGAAAAGGAAAAATAAATAAGAACACAAATAAAATAAAAACTAAGAATTGCAAAAATTAAAGACAAATTTACAAAGTATACAAACTGGGCACTATGTCAATTCAGCTCTTAATCACTATCCAACCTCCAAATGGACTATCAGGAGGTTTGGATTTCACATCCTTCAGCACTAATTTACCGGTAATTACCCGGTTTCTACATTTAAGCTCCAATCCTTTAACTTTCCAATGCTTAAATCGACCCGACCGAAACCTAATTGGCACTAAATAACTCATTGTCGGGTCATGGATACACAATCTTAGCGTAGGGATCCCCACACTTGGACTAAACACTAAATTTTCATCAAACACTCCTAAATCACCAAGTGTGGCTTTTCTATATACCCTAGCAACCACCAACTCATTTTCTACACTAACCAACTCCCCGGGTTCAACATGTGGGTTTTCTAAAACCTCATTGACATTCTAAACTACCGCGGTATCCTCCCCACACTTATTCTCTATCTTAACATCCAGATCACTCTCCACAACCTCAGTCTCAACTTTCACATCACCAGGATCACCTATTGGGTCATCTAATTCAACTATGTCCACTAGATCATCTAACCCCCCGAAATCCTCATCTTCTAACCTATTTCCAACCACTACCAGATCTATGAAGGATATAAAAGAATCAAGGAATTTCATAGTGGTCGAAAGTTCAAATGGTTTTTGTGAGTGGATATGTGGCATAAACAAAATAAAAATAATTAAGAAATATAAAACCTAAATTCTAGACTCAAGAAAAATAAAATAATAAAAGAAACTAAAATACTAGACACGAAAATAAATCCTAAAACTCTAGACACAAAAACCTAGAAAAGACTCAAATTTCCTAGTCACGACCTAAGTTAATCTTGCTATTGCCAAGTGTCCCCGGCAACGGCGCCAAAAACTTGATGTGTTCGGAACGTACCTAAAAATGCTATTAAAACCTAGACCTAGACACACCTAATTTTACCGAAACTACCTAAACTAAACCGAACCCTAAGGCAAGTGTACCTGTCGGATTGTAGCTAAGCTAAGGCAAGACCGGGAATATCGAACCCTAAGGACACTATGAACAAGACTCTAACCTAGGACTATATGAATGGAAATTTGAGAATTGGTTTTAAGAACTAAATTAACTAACTTGACTACTTAGCTAACTTATCAACTAACTAACCGACACGATGGAACTTAGGAGAAAATAAGATATGAGGAAGGTACCACCTAGACCTAGAATCCTAATTAATATTAACGACCTCACTCGGCTATGACAACTCTGATGGAACCGGGATCTTAATAACCAACCTATAGAAACTCTACGAGCCCCCGAATCACTCTTCGGATGTTACTGATAGAATACCTAAAGATTGGAATACGCTTACCGGCTTGAGTAGTTCACCTTTTGAGTTCTTCCTAATTGATAACTCTAGCGCTCGAACAATTGGTTCACATTTTGAGTTCTTCCCAAATCAACTAATCCTAACCACCTTCGAAACAATCTAGGGCATCTTAAGATAGTCGGAGCTACCACTAATCACTTCAATTGACACGACTAGCAAATTAGCTAACTAACCTAGGGAATTTCCTTTTGGGACAATTTTATCCTAAGAAATTAACCAACCCGACTAACCAACAATCCATTACCTTTTGAGTCTCAAGATAGGCAGAATATCAAACTCACAATATTAACTACCAATTAATCCCATGATCACTAGAACTAGCATATCACATTCAATAGCATACATAGACACACACTATTAAATTACCTAACTTTAACCGAAAGACATTCGAAGGCTAGGTAGGAATTAACCAATAATCAAGATCACTGCTTTTAATATTCATATGCATACAATCTCAGTAATTAATGGAATTGAATAGAGTAATCATCCATCAATACAAATTCTCATAAACCGAGTAAAATAATTAACACTAAAAATTCATCATTAGTCTAGGTGGTGTAATCAAATTAGCCTACCACAATGTCAAGAAAAAATATCATAATAAAAGTCATAATCTTGATCAAGAACATAGTTTAAAACCAAAAATCAATCAAGAAAATAAATAAAGAAAAGAACCCGAATTAACAATGTTAATCGAATGGTTGTATCGGGTTGATCTCCTATTATTCCTTGACCTTCCTCTGCTTAAAAATTGTTGTGCAAGAGGTCTCTGCCGACGAATATATTCTACCCCCTTTGCTTGCGTACGTAGGGTTTTCTCCTCCAAATTTCGTCCGTAAGCTTGAACTCCCTCTCTGCCGTTTGTACTCTTGCATTAAAAATGCAACGGCTTGACATCGTGGGCCCTCTCGTTAGTTCCAAGTGTTAAGTGTAAGGCATTACCCAAACTTACTATGTGTTTGATTGGACCACTTTAAACAGTAAAACGAGAAATACAATGATCGAACACGGAAGAGAATGAATAAATCCATGTCTCTAGTTCGATTGATGTCTTATACAGAAAGGATCTGATGACTTTACAATACCATAAGTCTAAACTATATCACGAGTTTGTTGATATGCCTTGGTTATTTGACTTGAAGTTTCATGACTGGTTGGGACAGCCACGTGTAGCTAGAGCACCTCTGACTGTTTCTTGATTTATAGTGGCGCTCAGTCCAAGTGGGAGACTGTTGGATTTAGATGTCCAGACCCGACTAAATCAAGTACCCGACCCGGTCAAGACCCGAAAGAGTTACACCGGAGGCAACGAGTTCTAAAGTCCGCTTACCTGTATAACCGGCAAATTCGCAGAAGAATTAATTATTTGTTTATTAACTAGTTTAGTAAATAAATAAATAAATAAATTAGTTAATTAATCCTTATGATTAATTAAGCGACAAAAGACATTAAATATTATTTACGTCTTAGGAGACAATTAACGAATTAGTAATTTGACTAATATTCGTTAAGTCTCGGCAAACGACAAATATTTAAGAGTTAAATGTTAGTCTCGCAATTAAATGGTTCGATTAAGGATTAAATAAAAAATGAGGTACTAATTGGTAACTTAATCAGTTATATATAACTGATTAAGGGAGGCGCGAAACCCTAATCATCCATTAGAATTTTCGGCCCCCCTCCTCTCCCCCTCTCCCTGCGATTTTTGGCCTAAGCCCTAGCTTGTCGTCGCAACCGCTTTTTTCGGTGGTTTATCGGATCGCTCGTGAGACAAGGAATCCTTGATCACCGCCGAGTCGCACTCGCCGTGACATCCAGTCCGCCGCCGCTGCCCGTCGTCCGCCGTCGCTGCCCGTCGTCTGCCGTCGCCTGCCCCTCTGCCGTCGCCGTAGCCGCATCGCCGCCGCAACCCCTCACCGAGCAGCAGCAGCCACCGTGACCACCGCCGCAGCTCCCCATCGCACTACCGCCGCCGCCTCCCTCGCCGTCGCCCGCTCACCGGCCGACCTCACCACCGCGAACTACCCTCACACGGTGTGTTCGTCCGTCGTCCGCAAACCCTAGTTCGCGCCCGATCCGACGTACGTGATTTTCTCGGTGCTCAAGTCACCGCGTGGTAAATCCGTAACTACGAGGATTGTTCGATTCGCCCGTTGAATCGTAACCTGCGAAACCCTAGCGTCACCCGTTGACTTTCGGTGTCTCGAACGTGTGTTTGAATCACCGCTCAGGTATATCTAAACTCGTCGTTAGTTTAGATTTATTTATTTTATTATTTATTGCATCATGTTCTTGTTTTCAACGCGATAGGTGTTTGCGTGTTTTGATGATTGTCGAATCCTGTTGATCATGGTTTACGTTAATAAACTGGTTCTCGCGTTTTGTAAATTAATGATTTTTCCGCTACGCATTGAGTTAATTGTTAATTTAACTGTCTTAAATTTAATTTACTAATTACTCGGTAATTAATTTGATAATTATTTGTTATAAATAATTATTCTATAAAAAAAATTATCGTTACCGGAAACCCGAATACCACTGTTGTAACCCAAGATGGACTATAACTATACTCAAAACAACAGGCACAGTTTTGCTCATGTTAAGTGGTTAAAATTTGGTTAAAATTCTAAGCATGAATCCAAACACTACAGCTTACAATAACAGGTATATTATCTGCCTTGCTGCAATGATGCATATTGGATCTTATATATTTACCCTCTAATATATCTTCCAAAACTGAGGATCTTGCTCAGAAGTAGCCACCCGATGTATTTATCTCAGGCGATACATACGCCCGTTCAACCCTAATCAGAAAAGTCATTCTAATACTAGAACCGATTAACTAGAGCACCAATGAATTTCATTGCTAGATCATTCAGTTTCTGTTGCAGATGTGTATCATCTTGAGAGCACTATGGGTTTTGATGATGGAAGCAGACTTTGAGGGAATTTGAGACAGATCTACATAAGCTCCTGAATTTGTGGGAGTTTCTCGGAGAAACATCCTCTGACATGTTCCTTCTCATTTTTTCGGCTTTCATTTGTGCCGCTCTATGCTTGCTCAATATTTTATCCAAAGATGCTGCCTTCTTCTTTTCCAGTTTCATCTGACAGTTACAAGATTTTTAGAAACAAAAAAGGCAAATATTTTTCAGATCAGAATTAAGCGAACGGATTATTCATGTTTTGATATTGAGAATAGGTAATACTAGCTTCGAATCACACCTCAAGTTTCCGGATTGATGCTTCTGCTTTTGCGTTTTGCAAATTCTCCCAAGCAGTGATCCTTGCTTCCTCTTTCTGGAGCCTGCAAAATTACAAGAGGATAAAAACCATTATTCTTGTCATATATAAACATACAAACAAACAAACAAACCTAGTAAAATCGCACTCAACAGTAGGATTTGTGGTCTATCCCATAGGATAAAGAGGCTGCTCAGAGAGGGCCTGACTTAGAAAAACACCAACTTTTTATACTTTTTAGAGCCAAACAAAAAACATGCTTGAGGATAAAATAAGATTAAAACAAGTATGTAAGTAAGTAATAAACATGTAATCCAGCCATAAACAGGCAATCATACCAGAATTTATCAATTCTTGTAAGTCTCAATCTATCCCCTAACATTATTACAGGAGTTAAAGGGTTGTAATTAGAGACATACTTTGACAACTTCATTGCTCCTTCTGTATTATTCCATGTCAAAGCTAAGGGATTAGCCTCCGGAGTATTCTTACTTCTAATTCCATGTCTTTTTGATTGCTTAGTCATAGCAGCTCCTCTGTCCACCTCGACATCCCGGACTTCCAGTCTTGCAGAATGGTGGCCACTAGGTTCCACACGTGGAGGCATACACGTAGGGGAGGCTTCAGGGCTGCTCTCAGAGCTCATCTGGGTTGCCATATCCCGCCGTGAAGCCACACGCAGATCACCATTTTCATCATCCTTCTCATCTGTATATCAACATATCAGTCCCAACTCACAAACAGCCATCAAACAGGCAAACGAGACAACACTAGTTTTGCAATTCGATAGAGACTATAATCTATAACAGTGGAGGAATTGCCTATCATTTGATGCAGGTAACTAATTTCAATACAAAGTTGCATAAAATAAAACCAAAATCATCAAAATAGACATTTTAGCTAAGAAATTCACAAAAAAGACACAAAATAAAGTGAAAATCATCAAAATAGACATTTTAGCTGAGAAATTCACCAAAAAAAAAAGATGACATTTAGTCGGATCCACATACTTTTTCATGAATTTTAGGGCTGGCTAATGATCAACCGGTTTAGCAAGGGGGGTCTGACGTGTCGTATTCTCATTGGTCTAAAATTCTAACATCTATGTTGATAATTTCCCCTAAACTAAAACCTGCTAAAACAGCAAAAACACCAAAGGGGGAATGAAGATTGACAATCAAACACCTTGACAAAAAGGTAAGAAGCCATCAGGCACAATAACTCCGGTGGTAAGCGGCGAACCTGCAAGAAAGCTCATACTACTCGAACCTTCAAGCACCGGCACAGCCGGCGAGTAGTTCGAGAAGTAAGCAACAGCCGGCGCCCCATCCAACGGTCCACTCTTAGCCTTGGGTCGTTTCTGACTCTGATCCGGAGTTTCCACCGACTTACAGACCCCAAACCCAGCCACCGGGCTCGTAATCCACCTCTCGGCGTCATCCCATTTCGACGGCAAAGTTCGTCCACTATTGAACGGCATCAACGCCGCCGCACTGATATGCCTCCGGCTACTGTTACTCAACGGCACTCTCTCCGAACACCAGCCCTTTTGAAACCCTAACACGTTGCTATTACTGTTAATGTTAAGGTTATCTCCGTAATCGGGAGTTCCTGGACTTGTGTAGGTACCGGAATTACGAAACGATGAGGATTTATTCTTGTTTCCGGATCCGA
>JBCNJP010000017.1:22858461-22955012 GCA_039602395.1 Deinandra increscens subsp. villosa
TTGATTTTTTTTCCTAATAAAAGATCCTTAAAAGAATGTTAAAGTGTCTTGTTGATATCTTTAATATTGTTATACAAGTTACATATGTAACTTGTTTGATTATGTTACATATGTAATTTTTGTTTGATAACGTTACATATGTAACGTTTTTTATGTTCAAGATGTAAGTTGTTTTGGTTTTTCTACTCATCCTTACTTTCCTTTTAGCAATAATATTTTTTTATATGTAGTATCTAAGATATGACCATAAAAATGTTATTGTTTTAAGACTTAAGAGTAATCCAATTGCTTGAATAAAACTTTTATAGTTTTAACACTAAATATGTAATTTGAGAGACTTCGATATTTTAACTTTTTGATATTAACTTTTTGATATTAAACATATTTTTTATGTTACATGTGTAACTTTTTGATATTAAACATATGTAACTTTACATGTGTAATTTGTTGATATGTTTAATATTGTTCATACAAGTTATATATGTAACTTGTTTGATAATGCTACATATGTAACTTTTTAACTTGAATATGTAACTTTTTTGATGTTTTTTTTTTTTGTTTATATACCATGTGTTAAATGTATATATCAATTAAACTTGTTTCTTGAATTTTTGCTAATTAAAAATCATAAAAGTATGCTAAAGTGTTTTGTTGATATGTTTAAACTTGTTTTATAAAAGTTACATATGTAACTTTTATTGTGAATGTTACATATGTAACTTTTTTGATATTTTTTTAGTTTTTGTTTATATACCATGTGTTAAATGCATATTTCAATTAAAATTGCTTCTTGATTTTTTACTAATAAAAGATCCTAAAAAAATGCTAAAGTGTCTTGATATGTTTAATAGTCCATACAAGTTACATACGTAACTTGTTTGATAATGTTACATATGTAACTATTTTGATGTTCAAGATGTAACTTGCTTGATGTTTCTTTTTTAATTTTACTTATATACCATGTGTTAAATGCATATATCAATTAAACTTGTTTCTTGATTTTTTTTTCCTAATAAAAGATCCTTAAAAGAATGCTAAAGTGTCTTGTTGATATCTTTAATATTGTTCATACAAGTTACATATGTAACTTGTTTGATAATGTTACATATGTAATTTTTTGTTTGATAACGTTATATATGTAACATTTTTTGATGTTCAAGATGTAAGTTGTTTGATGTTTTTTATTTTTATTTTTGTCTATATGCCATGTGTTAAATGCTTAACATATATTTCCAATAATATATCTGAGTTATATATGTAGATAAAACTAATGAATTTTGTTTTTCTTTGTAGGTGAATGTATTTTTTTTGTCAAATCTGAAGATAATTATCAAGCACTGAAGAATAAATAGTTTTAGATGTTTATGTAGCTTGTTATATAAATTTTTTGACAATTTTTTATTTGTTTTGATATTCTTTGTTATATCAAAATGTATATTGTTAATTGTGTTATATTTGGTGTTAACCGTAATGTTTTTTAATTAGGTATATTTGTAATTTTTTTGGCTTACAACAGATAAAAAATCTTTTTTATAATAATTATTTTCAAATTTAACTTGTACTCGCGAATATATATGCCGTTGATTGTAATATTTTTGTTCAGACTCAAAAAAGTTACGTATGTAACATTTCGTATCTGTAAATACGTGTTTTATATTCTTGTGATTTTAAAAACGTTTTAAAAGGTAAAAGAAAAAATCTGCAAAAAGGATAAAGGATGGACAAAAGAGGAGAGAAGAGAGAGAAAAGAAGAGAGAGGAGAGAGGAGAGAGGAGAGAGAAAAGAAGTTAGAGGAGAGAGGAGAGAGAATGAGTAATTTACCTTTTTACCCTTTTATCTATGTATATGTGGAGCATTGTGAGCCATTGATTTAGGTTCCAAGGATTCTCCAACTCAACAAGGGTTCCATTTAACCCCAACCCTATATATATATATATATATATATATATATATATATATATATATATATATAAACCTTAGATTGTTACATAAAATCACGAATATTAATCCACAATTATTTATTTTAAATATATGATTAATCCACATAAAATCATAAATATTTCAAATAATTATGTGACATGTTGCCACATAAAATGATAAGATGTTCACATGAAATCAGAACGTAAAATCACAGAATATCAAACGTCTAGACTTAAGTGCATGCTCGTAGTGATTGATCACACAAAACCCTAATTTGCTAAAGTCAACAAGTCAACACAGTTAAGCACATAAATGTTCACACAACATTTAATACGTTTTACGTTCAGTTAATGTTAGAAAGTGACCTGAAAAGTCGGATTGTCACAGTCTTCTGGTAGACACACATCGAAACCAAAAAGTTTTCATAATTGTCCGGTTCCAATGGTAGATTTGACATCAGATGAGTTTGGCAGTCGAAAGAAGCCAAATAGAGATACGACCGTAGGAATTTCTAAAGGTATATGTTCCATACTTTACTAATTTTTAATTTCGTAATTAATATTAATTCTTACTATACAATTACTATTTTACATGAATTTTCTAACAGATTACTTCGACCACGGTGACCAAGTAGTTATATGTGAGGTTTGTAAAGCCAAATTATGAAAACCGAAAGGCATATTATGTCATACCACAAAAAATGGCAAGTGTTATTCTCTATATTGTGGTTATGGGAAGGTTCAACTTCCGCATCGGAAAGAACCTACTGAAGCTTATAAAGACTTATTCTCATGTGGTAATCAGAAGAGCAAATATATTTTGAAGAATTTACGTAGATATAATTCAATATTTTTCTTTACCTCAATGGGTGGTAAAGTTGATAAATTGATAAACAAAGGTGGAACTCCTTTTGTTTTCAGGCTATGCGGTCATAATTATCATACCATTGGAGCCTTACTGCCAAAAGACGACAAACCACCAAGATTCTCTCAGTTATATATATAAGATACGAAGAACGAGGTTTCTAATAGGCAACAAGAGATTGAGTATGTAATAAACATATATATCCTGTTCAATTTTTCATTATATTTTTTAAATATATTTGATATTCCTAATTTTTTTTTATAACCACAACAGATCAACCCCATCTTCTGAAACATTGGATCTCCAGATAATAGAACAAGTAAAGGGCATGTTAGATAAAGACAATGGTTTGGTGAAGAGTAATCGAATGGCAAGAGACCATTAATCAGAAAATCCGAATTGTAACCTGAAGCTACGTATCATAAGCAACTGGACAAAAGATGCAAGGACATACAACTTACCTACAGCATTTGAAGTGGCCGTTTTAATTGTTGGAGATATATCAAATCTACTTGATCATCGTGATATCGTCGTTACTTCTAAATCAAGCTCTCTACAACGAATAAGCGAGTTCCACCTTTGTATCTACCACTTCAGTATCAATTGTTGTTTCCTAAAGGTGACAATGGCTTCATGATAAATATCCCCATAGAGATATAACAAGTTCGAAAAACACTACAAAAAAGAAATGCCATATGAGGGAGTTTTTTCATTCCAAATTCAAGACAGGTTGAATGAGTTTTCTTTAATTTTGAACTCTAGACGACTATATCAACAATTTTTAATCGATGCTTATACGATGATTGGAGTGAAAGGGTTAATTTTATACGTGGCAAGCAATCTACTTTAAGGTCAAAAACATTGGAGGTTATAAAAAATGCAAAGAATGAAGGCCAAACTGATATGTCATCTACTGGAAAACGAGTTGGTTTTATCATCTTCTTTTACAGAACATGCACGTTTTATGATGCAAAATTTTCTAGATGCTATGGAATTACGCAAATGGTATGGTTATTCTGATCTCTTCATAACCATAACATGTAATCCAAGATGACCTGAAATTATAAGAGTTCTACTGGACAAAACTATTAAGGCCGAAGATCGTCCAGACATTCTATGACGTCTATTTAAACTGAAGCTTGATTCTCTCATAAAAGACATAAAGGAAAAATCATTGTTTGGAAAGATTCAAGCAGGCATATTCAGTTATTACATTTCAATATACTTTAAGAAAAAATAAATCTATTATCGATTTAATGAATCCTATATTTTACCTCATATATATAAATTTTTTTTACTTAAAGATTTAATTTAACGAACCAATATTTTCTACTTTTAGTTGTTTACACTATTGAATTCAGAAAACGCGGCTTGCCACATACGCATATTTGTGTATTTATGCACCCTGATGCAAAGTTACCAACACCTGATCACATTGACCATGTTATACATGCCGAAATCCATGATGAGCATGAAAATCAATAACTATACTCACTCGTGCGAGAATTCATGATCCATGGTCCATGCAGTCATCATAATATGAAGTCACCATGTATGGTAAAAGATAAATGCTCCAAAATTTTTCCAAAGAAATTTCGGGAAAGAACCTTAACATATCCAGATGGTTTTCCTTTATATAGAAGGCGCCGTTATGGTCCTACTCTTTTCAAGTCCGGTGCAGATATAGATACAAAATTTGTTGTACCGTATAATAAGTTCTTATTGAGAAAATATCAAGCACATATAAACGTTGAGTGGTGTAACCAGGGAACCGTAATAAAGTATCTGTTTAAGTATATCAATAAAGGTCCGGACAGAACAACATTGAAATGACAGCCATATGACAATAACGATCAACCTCTTCATTCTATTGATGAAATCAAACTTTATTATGACTGCAGATACGTATCTACATCTGAGACATCATGGCGTATATACGCCTTTGATGTTCATCGTAGATATTCTTCTGTTACTAGGATTCCTTTTCATCTACATGGACAACAAAATGTTATATTTGGTGAAGAAAATGATATTCATGACGTTATTTAAAAGGCCTCAGTAAGTTCCCCAATGTTTGACTCATGGATGAAATGTAACGATATATACCCACAAGCCAAATATCTTACTTATGTTCCGTTTCCTTCAAAATTTGCGTGGCTTGGTAAAGAGAGATGTTGGAAACCAAGAAGGCAGGGCGTTTCAATTGGAAGAATACATTTTGTCTCCCCTGCTCTTGGGGAAGCATACTTTTTAATGTTCTACTAAATAAAGTAAAAGGTCCAACAACATTTGAAGAAGTTAGAACTAGGGGTGTGCACGGTTCGGTTTGGTTCGGTTTTTAGCATGAACCGCAACCGAAACTGATATTTCGGTTTTTAGATTTTTGAAAACCATTCGGTTTTGGTTCTTTCGGTTTTTGATTTTCGGTTTTTACCACCGGTTCGGTTCGGTTTCGGTTAATAACCGAAAGTCAAACCCAGAAAATTTACTCAAATGTAATTTAGTTCCAATTTCCAAACATATGACGAAAGGCTAAAACACAAGGAATCGACAATAACACTTTTGCTCCCACATACCTCTTTTTATATAAGGAGAGTTTAAAGGAGTTTTAAGTTTAATCGTCGATGTGTGATTGTAAGGAAGTGAAGATGCAACAACTCTTTTACCCTTACATTTTATTATTGAGGTCTTTGTGAAATTTTCACTTAAACGGTCGATGTAGGACTTTCGTACTTCTAGTATGCTTTCGACAATCCGTTCTTGTGCATGAATCGTCTTTTTTTATTAAATCATTAAATGCATATTTCTTAATGGTTTATATCTCTTATTGGTCTGTGCGCATTTAATTTTTTGTATCTTCATCTATAAATATTTTTAGTTGAAATCTAAGTTGGTGTAGCTAATTTAATGGCCTCAGTTTGATTCGTTATTGCTTAGTTCATTTGTTTAAAAGAAGCTACATCCAGAATGATAAGAACTATCTTATATTTTTTTTAGTGTTCACTTGACGTAGAAGCAATAAGCAAGTAGTTTTTTTTTTGAAGAAGTCACAAGTAAAAAATTATGCTATCTGGGATTTTTGCTTTTAGAATGTGTGTGGGATAGCAAATGGAAGGAATGAAAAAAAGGTAAAGAGTAAAAAATTAAATAAGTTGGGACTAGAGGTTAGGCTAAGAGGAATGGATTATTCCAACTAATCTAAAGGGGTGATATTGTAAGGTTCAAGAGTAATATTTCTATTAACATAAAAAGTTCACCTAATAAACTATAAAAAAACTATATAAATTGTCCATTCGGTTCGGTTCGGTTTTTTTTGGTTTTCTCTTTACCCAAAACCGAAACCAAACCACAAGTTTCGGTTCGGTATTTTTCGGTTCGAATTTTTCGGTTATTAGTTCGGTTTGGTTTTTTTCGGTTAGGTTTTTACGATTTTTTTCAGTTTTGGTTCGGTTTTTTCGGTTTTTTCGGTTTTTTGCTCACCCCTAATTAGAATTGTTCATGGACATCAGCATAGTACCTTCAGAGATGCTTGTTTTGCACTTGGTCTATTAGATGACGCACAACTGAATACATATATAAGCTATTAAAGAAGCAAGCCATCACGGAACAAGTCATTTTCTAAGGACTTTGTTTGCAATAATGTTAGTATGTAGTGCATTGTCAAGACCAGATCATGTTTGGCACCAATCCTGGAAAATCCTTTCAAATGGAATTGTTTACCGCAGTCAACACAATCCAAATACTCAAGGTATGCTTAATTGTTTTTATTACCTTTGTTTTATTTTTTTTTAAATTTATCATTACATAAATTTTTTTTTCCCTTTGCATGATCTTTAATTAACGAAGATGAATTAAAAAACCTCACATTATTAGAGATTGGGAAGATCCCGATTTTGAACAACTCTTCTCTAAACAATTTTGATTCAATGCCTTATCCGGGATGTGGTGATATTTTGTTCTCAGAAAATGTTTTGATTAACGAAGAGCGTTCATATGACAAAGATATTATGGCTAAAGATTTTGACAAATCTTTTTTTAAAGCTCACTGACAAACAAAGGAATATCTTTAATAAGATTATGACCGCGATTCCAATAAAGAAGGTGGTGTTTTCTTTATATATGGATATGGTGGTACAGGAAAAACATTTCTCTGGAACACGTTATCTGCTTCAATAAGATCAAAATGAAAAATTGTTTTAAACGTTGCATCGAGTGGTATTGCATCTCTTTTACTACCCGGAGGTAGGACAACACATTCCAGATTTCGGATTCCTATAAATATCACTGAAGATTCAATATGTCGTTTGAAGCCAAACAACGATGCGGCAAAACTGTTAAAAGAAATGAGTTTGATTATATGGGACGAAGCTTCGATGACCAACAAACACTATTTCGAGGCTCTTTATAGAAGTTTAGATGACCTGCTTGGAAATATAAATTCATCAAGCAATCAATCTTTTTTTTTGTGGTAAAGTTATTGTGTTCGAATGTGATTTTAGACAGATTCTACATGTTGTACCAGGTGGAACTGATGAAGATATAGTAAATTCATCTTTAAGTTCGTCATACATTTGGAGTAAATGCAAGGTTTTGAAGCTAACAAGAAACATGCAACTTACTACTGGAGATCACTCGACCGATCTTGAAAGTATTTGGGAGTTTGCTGAGCGGCTGTTATAGTTGCGAGAAGGTCTACTTGGCGGCGACAATGATGGTCATGCAGTTATAGACATTCCATATGATCTCCTTATCAAAGATTCAACAAATCCTTTTCAGGAGCTTATTGACTTTGTTTATCCTTCTATGATTGAAAATTTCAAAGATCCATCCTATTGGAAGGAAATAGCTATTTTGGCGCCTACAA
The DNA here is from genome assembly GCA_039602395.1 of Deinandra increscens subsp. villosa. NCBI lineage: Eukaryota > Viridiplantae > Streptophyta > Magnoliopsida > Asterales > Asteraceae > Deinandra > Deinandra increscens. The sequence goes on from JBCNJP010000017.1 coordinate 22,866,110, forward strand.
ATTAAATTGTTTACGAGATTAACAATAATTGTTATCAATCATTCCAGGTGAGGAAAATGAGTACTTGAGTTCAAACTCTATATGCCAATCAGACGATGTCGAAGAAAATGCTGATACAAATATTTACTCTCCTGATTTATTTAATGGACTATAGTTTTCTGGTTTGCCAAGTCACATGTTACTTCTAAAGATCGGTTCTCCTGTTATGTTGCTTAGAAATCTTGATCAAAAAAATGGTTTTTGTAATGGTACTCGACTTCAGATAGTGGCTCTTTGGAAGCGCGTCATAAAAGCAAAAGTAATATCAGGAAGTAATATCGGTTTTCGTACATTATTCCTAGAATATCGATGTCTCCTTCGGATAAAAAAATTCCATTTAAATTCAGTAGGAGACAATTTCCAATTGCGGTATGTTTGGGAATGAAAGTTAACAAAAGCCAGTTAACAAAAGCCAAGGTCAATCACTTTCAAGAGTTGGACTCTATTTAAAAAATCCATGCTTTAGTCATGGTCACCTTTACATTGCATTATCAAGGGTTAAGAGCAGGGATGGACTAAAACTTCTCATATTGGATGAAGACGGAAAAGTGACAAACAAAACATCAAATGTTGTTTATAAGTCTGTATTTTCAAATTTGTAACTTTTTTATATTGTCGAACGTTAAATTTTTTTTCCCTCTAATTCCAAATGTATAATTACATTTATTATAATATGTTAAATTTTGGATTCATTTTTTTTAAATTTTGGATTCATTTATTATAATAAAAAGTTTTGTTATACTTTAATTAGTAAAAAAAGACACTTGTCATCACCACACAATTTTGAATTAAGTCAAAATTTTAATAAATAATTATCCAATAAGTAATTATTCAAATACAAATTTTTTATATTAAGGTTAGTAATTATTCAAATACTAAATCTCAATATTAAAGTTTTGCATATATAGTATTTTTTATTAAAAAAATATATATCTTATTTCATATACTTTAATACTTTAATATAATGCTTATAATACCTTATTTATAATAATATTTTAATCAAATATTATACATGTAATATAAAGAAAAATTGGATTTTAATAATACGAATTATCACTCATTGACCAATAATAATACGAATTATCATGTTGGCATACAATAATACCAATTAACCAATTTTGTCTCTAGAATGATACACCGTCTGTTTCCGCTTAACGGAGTTAATCATTTGCACACGTGGAACCTGACGTGGCCTAGTAGTTTGCTAACGTGGAACCTTTTAAAAGGTTCCACATGTGCAAGTGATTAACACCGTTAAGCAGAAACAAACGGTGTATCATTCTAGAGACAAGATTGGTTCATTAGTATTATTGTATGCCAAATGATAATTCGTATTATTATTGGCCAATGAGTGATAATTCGTATTATTAATATCCAATTTTCTTAATATAAGTATTTTATTCTATTTAATTTTATAGGAAAAATGGATTTTAATAATACAAGTTTTGTCTTATTGGCTGATAATAATACGAGTTTTGAAATTGCCTCACAATAATACGAGTTTTGTAGATATTTGATTGTAATGATACACCGTTAGTTTTTTACTAACGGTGTTAGTAGTTTGCTGAGGTGAAATTAAATGTGTTTTTTTAAACAATTATTATAATAGAGGGACTAATTTTGTAATATATATATACTTCTATAAAAATAAAAAGAAAAAAAGAATCGCCGGAGGAGAAGAGACCGGAGGGGCGATTTGCAGTTGTGGCGAGAGCGGGTTTTGTCGGACGAGTTTTGTCGGAGGAGAAGACTAGTGGAGGAAAAAGAGATGACAGTGGCGGCGGCTGTTAGGGTTCCGCCTAGGAGGAGCAGCGGCGTCGCCGCTGTTCTGGTACACTCCGGTGACGGTAAACTCACGCGAAGGTGCCACTGTTTCCTTCTTCCTCCGGCGTCGCCGCTGTTCTGGTACACTTCGTTTCTTTCTTCCACCAGCGAAAACCCAGCTACAGCCGCAGAGGCGGTGGTGCCACTGTCTGCTCGAAATCAGGCGACGAGGGTGGTGGGTTCATTCTCCCCGTTCGATTCCGGTAACCACGATTATAAAGTTGGAGGACGATGGTAGGTCGCCAGTTGGTCGCCGACAGGAGGTAGTTCATTCCTCCGACCTTTCTCCCCGCTCTTCTACTTTTCCTTTTTCTATCTTCTTTTATTAAATTATAGAAATTACATAAACAGTCCCTCTATTTTAATTACTTTGTTAAAAGAAACATATAGTATGTCATGTCAGCAAAAACTAACACCGTTAGTAAAAAACTAACGGTGTATCATTACAATCCAATACCTACAAAACTCGTATTATTCTGAGGCAATTTTAAAACCCGTATTATTATCCGCCAACAAGGCAAAACTTATATTATTAAAATCCAATTTTCCAATTTTATAATATTTTTTACTTTAGTTAAGTTTAAATTCAAATTTACTAAGTATTGCATTTCAATATAATAAACAAAATTCTTATTTTTCGTGACTATATTTTCTGTTTTTTAACTGCAAACACACACCCGGATGTGTCATCATGGCAAACGATCTTACCTAATTGGTTCTCAAATGATCCTCTCCATATATATATATATATATATATATATATATATATATATATATATATATATAGGAAGAAGATCAATAGAAAACCCATTAGTTTTTGGAAAACCTGGAAAACTACTCTCCATCAATCACATAATTCCATTTAATTTTTTATTTTTGTTTTAATGAAAGGGTAATAATGTAAAATTAGCATATCTATCCTAATAAAGTATGTTTACCATTAATGTGAATAACTAATTTGAGATTTTTTCCAAGGATTTTCCATTATCAAAATTCATAGAAAATCGCAAATAACTAAACCCTAATCCTAGTTCTTCTCGTTGTTCCACTCCAAAAATCTCATCACGTTCATCAATATCCATTGTCGTGCAACAAGATCAAGGTAAATAAGGAAATAATTAATCCCACACATTAATTGATGATGTTGAATCATTCATTCCATTGTGTAATCCATATGATTATAATCAACAACATGAAGCAATTGATGGTGTCGAATCACCCAACCTAAGCCTTCAAGACAAGTATGATCATGATCCGGTTAATTTACAAATATATTACATTGTTGTAACATATTTTTCTGTTTTATCAATAATGTGTTTTTAAAAATATTTTATTTTCTTATTGAATCACAATTCCTTGATTGTTACAAAGATGTAATATAATTTATCCTCATCAGGTTAAAGTATTTAAGAAAATATACATGTTACATCACAGTAACAATTTACAGTGACACAGAAAGAAAATATAACTGTTACATCACTGTAACAATATACAGCAACACAAATTTTTATTTTTCTAAATCAACTTATAATAGTGGTAATTTACAAATATATTACACTGTTGTAACATATTTTTCTGTTTTATCAATAATTTGTTTTTAAAAATATTTTTTTTCCTTATTAAATCTCAATTCCTTAATTGTTACAAAGATGTAATATAATTTATCCTCATCAGGTTAAAGTATTTAAGAAAATATAAGTGTTACATCACAATAACAATTTACAGCAACACATAAAGGAAATATAATTGTTACATCATTGTAATAATATACAGCGACACAGATGAAGTTCGTCATCGATGCTTCGAACCCTAGTTTCTCTTCGTCGTCGCTGCTTTTAATTGATACGATCGGAGTTTATTTTCTCTCCAAGATTTTCAAAAAAATCTGGAACAATATTGAGTAGAGAGAGAGAGGGTATTAAATTTTTGGGTAAACCAAATTACCATAATGCCCATCAATAAATGAAATATGTTATCAATATTTACAATCCAGCCCCTCCTTAATCTAGACCATTAATTTGAAAATCAATGGCTAAAAAAGTGTTTTCCAGGTTTTCCAGAAAATAGGGATTTTCCATGGATCCCTACCCTATATAACCCTATATATATATATATATATATATTTATATATATATATATATATATATAGGGGAGGGATATAATGAAAACCTCTCCGAGTTTGGAAAACAGTGAAAACCAAGCAAAAAATTTTGTTTTTTATTCTGATTTTTTATGGTGATTCTCTAAGTTAAAAAAACCCCTTTTATGCAAAAAAAAAGTAAAAAAAAACGCCTAGTTATTTTTTTTTTAAAAATATTTTATAACTGATGTTACATATGTAACAGGGTACTGTTACATATGTAACATCGGTTATAAAATTTTTTTTTAAATTTTTACTAGGCGTTTTTTTTTTACTTTTTTTGCATAAAGGGAGTTTTTTTTTAACTTAGAGAATCATCATAAAAAAATCGGAACAAAAATCGAATTTTTTAGCTTGGTTTTCACGGTTTTCCAAACTCGAAAAGGTTTTCATTTTATCCTTCCTCTATCTATCTATCTATCTATCTATATACTATATAAAAGAAAAGATTGATGCTGAGGTGGCATCACCACAACCCTCCTCAACATCAATTTCCCGCCCAAATCATCCCTTAATAATTTGCGGATCCCATAAAAATCAAACACGGATCTTTTGTTAGACCCGACCCACACTATCAAATGTGTATAAACAATAAACCCTAATTCGACGCTCATTCCATTCATTCACGATCGATCACTCCCTGGCAATTCGGCTCCGTCGTTCTCACCACACCTCAGTATCGTCTTCCGCGATTCTCTCTACCCATCGAACGACGATCAAGAAATCCATCAGGTATGTCTTTGATAAAGACGGCGTTTTTGTTTGATTAGGGTTTGTAAAAGTTAGAAATAGGGCAGATCAGTGGTTGAATTCCTTAATCTCACATCATATTCGTGTGATGATTTCAGTCTGGTTGGTTTTCTTTGATCGAAGCTTTTTTGTAACCCTAAAGAGCGAGAAACTGAAGGCTGAAAACGAGGCTTAATCCAAAATCAACAAGAAAGATGACCAGATAGGTATGTTTTCGATTAATTAACACCCATCCGATTTCTATCGATTAATTATAATTCTCCATCGCGACTTCTCTAATCGAGCCTGCTCCTTTTAATTCAGGGTTTAAATTTATGCTTTTGGGAAAACAGAATCTGTGTGGGTTCTTAATTTTTAATTGCCATCAATTTCAATAGTAACATCTTCTGTTGTTTAATCAATGTAAGTTTCTTTCATAATTTCATCTTCTTTTCCATTGGTTTTCTTAGTTAATCGATGCTTGATAATCTTTAAGTACTGGTGGTCATTAAGTTATGATTTACTTCGATTTGGTTATTTCTGATTATGATCTGACTGTCCTGTACAAATTGCTCATTTTCTACATGGATTCAACCGCTCAGTGTTGTTATCCTAAATAATTTTTAGTTAACTATCCTTTTGATAATTTTATCTTGAACTAAACATGTATGAAATGTCGAGAGTTTGAAGTACCTTCTTGGTTTGAACAAATTATTACAAAATCAGCGGTGAAGAAAAAAGATTGGGTCTTGCTGGATTGAGGGAAGTACCTTCTTGGTTTCAAGTTTTATCTCAATTCTGATGTATATATTTCCGTACTTATATTATTTATTGTAAATGCATATAATGAGAATGAATGCATAGTGACACTTGAGCTTGGTGGAAAAGATCTATATATTGTGTGAGAAGATGTGCCACATGTATGATTGTTCGAACTTTTGATCAATTTCTATAACAATGTTATAAATTGTTTGATAGTTTGTTAGATCAAACAAGAAATCTAAATATCCAATACTTCAACGACATGTAAGGTCAGATCTTTTGTATGTTCATATACTCATATTTTAAATAAATACTTTGAGTTTCAGGTATTTGTCGATGTCTTTGGTTTCAAGTTGATATAGTTCTTATAATAACTAAGGTTATTTGTGTTTCATGTCTATAGGTTGATTTCAGATTTGGTGGTGATCATTGTCTCTGCTGCTATTGGTCGAATTATTTGTTCATGCCTCGGGCATCTGGTTTAAATATCTATGCTTTAACTATTACATGTTTTTAGTTCATCTCTAGAGACCACACCATTAAGAGTGACAATTTTAATTCATTTACTTATTAATAGGTTGATTTGGTCTATGTTCCGTCCAATGGGTCAAATGAGCTATAAAGGAAACATATTGAGCGAGTAAACTGAATAGCTGAAAAGAAATGAATTGAAAGTCAACCATATTGTATTGTGAAGTATTGCGAATGCATTAAACCCCCTAAAACTTACAAATCTAATTTTGAAGGTTTTTCAGTATGTTCCTAATATTGTAATTTGAGTTTCTATTTATACTTACACTCTTGCTACCATTGACTTTTGATTTTGTCTTTTGTTTGTATTTAATGCTTCCATCGAGTTATAATACCTTTTTTTTAAATATAGTGACTTCTATTTCTATTTGAAGTCATTGACTAGGAGAACATTAAGCTCATCGTGTTTACTCTTCAAATTACAATCTATAAATTAGATCACTAATTAAATTTGCAGGTTTGGAAGCTGGAGAACCTATTCGAATGCTGCGGTTGAAGGTAATCATTAACTATAAGTGCATTTTTTTGTGGATTGTGCAATAGACTGCTCTGTTTTACTGTTATAATAAAGAATTTATACATTTAGAGAAAGCGATAGTTATGGGATTTTTGGGCTTAGTATGGACAACATATTGACAGTTACAATGGTAGTGACGTAACTGTCACTGAATGTTGTAAATGTGAAACACATTGAATGTAGCTTTCTGCTTATATGGATTGTAAGCATGGAAAAATGCATATGCAGGCTGATAAAGAAGATATTAGATATGTCCAGGACGTTAAGTAAGTTTGGTTTTGAAATGGATGGATTCAAAACATTTGCTAGGAAATGGTTTTGACTTGAGTTTAGCCTAATGAACTGAAGTGTTTTTGTTACTACTTTTATCGGAGAGGTGTATGCTTAGTTACTATTGTAGTGGTAGCCGTGCTTAGATACTTTTTTTTTTGTTACTTTTAGTACTTGGAAATATCATGGATAGTATACTATGCTAATCAATTATATAAATCTGTACTTTTTAATTTGTATTTTTTTTTTTTATATTTTCTTCTTTTCTATAATTTCATATGTTCCTATTAATTTGGTAAAGCTTTATAAAACGAGTCAAATTTAGTTAACAATTAAGTCTTTTCAATTGCTTGATTTTCTATAAGCAGTCACTTTTATGGGTTTAATTATGGTTTTTAACATTTAAATCCTAAATCACTCATCTATTTCTAATTTATAGAGATGCAGAACTAGAGATGAGACGTTTCATCAAACAAGAATTTGTAAAATGCCAAATTTGTCTATGATGATGTTAAAGAAATGATCAATTGAAGGTCAATCTTTTCAAGAAGAGGTTATTTACCTTATTTGAAAGGTATGATTCACTTTTCTGTGTTTTAACTATGATTTATGTGATTCATTTAAAAGTTGTTTATCTGATGTTTTTGGTTATGTGAAATAATGGTTATGAGCTTAAAAAGACGATGAAGAATGTGACAACAACAATTAGAGGATGATTGGGTATGTAAAATCAGTTTACTTATACTTATTTTATTGATTTTTACAGGTTGAAAATTTGCTATCACATAATTTAAAAGCACAAAAGGTTAGGGTTCTTTTCGGTCATATTTCAAGTTTATTTTAAAATTATAACTTCCAACTGTAATTACTAATTATGTTATTATAGTATTTTTTGGTAACACCAAAAATATAAAAGTCACAATATATTTCTGTTTTAATAAAAGTTGCTGTTCAAAAAAAAAAACAAATTTGAAATCTAAAAGCGATTAACTAATCAGCTTTAATTACTCCGTTAACTAAGCAAATTCTAAATCAAATTAACTAAATCACTTTTAACCTTCCTTAAATGTAGATATCAAATAGATATTGCATCTTTATTCAAATTTTAATTGTAATTTTAATTATATATGCATCTTAACATGAAAACTGTTATCACTTTGCTAAAATTTATGTTATTAAAAAAATGTTATTAAATTTCGCGATTTTAAAATTTTAATTTATAGTAGATTAAGCTTAACACCATAAGTTAAATAAATTTCACAATTTTAAATTTTACTTTATTGAAATTTCACATTTTAAATTTTACTTTATTGAAATTTCAAGATTTTAAATTACAATTTATTTTTTAATTGATGTGACTTTTAAGTTTTATCAAATCTGTAAATACCTTTAATTTCAATTATTTCTACTAAGTCTTTTACAGAAACTCATGCTCTTTAAGTTTTTATTTACCAAAATACTAAAAATTTGCTTATAATTTGGTACTTAATATCATGCGTATCCAATTCTTTTAGAAGTACTGGTCGCTATCTTTTACATATGTTGATATAAAATAGTTTAATCTGCGTATGTTTATGTTATGAATGTATACTTCAAAATTATAATGATTATAAACATAATTATGAGATATCATTTTTATTTTTCAAACCCATTACATTCCTAATTTTGCTCATTTTTTAAACAAGATTTTACTCCTAGATAGTTATTACAATTAATATAATTTTTAAATAAATTCCGACCGTGCGATGCACGAACTCTATTTAAAGAATCAATGTTTTAGTCATGGTCAGCTTTATGTTGCATTATCAAGGGTTAAGAGCAGGGGTGAACTAAAATTTCTCATATTGATGAAGAGGGAAAAGTGACAAACAAAACATCGAATGTTATTTATAAGTCTGTATTTTTAAATTTGTATTTTTTTTTCATTCTCCGGTGTTAATATTCTCCTTAATTTTAATTATCGAATTACATTTATTATAATATGTTAGTATAAGTATTAATTTTTTAAAAATCCGCCCGTGCATGGCACGGGTATCAAAAACTAGTATATATATATATATATATATATATATATATATATATATATATATATATATAGGGAGAGGATCATTTGAGAACCAATTTGATTTGAGAACTAAAAAGAACTAATTTGAGCCACAAGTTTATTTACATGTATCCCCCCTCCCATGAATTATAGTGGTCCCCCCTGAAATGTGTGGTTGAGATTTAGTTCTGTAGAGACTAGATTATGAGGCTTGCAATATTAAATACGTTGGGCTGGGCTTAGAGGGTTTAATGAGTATTGGGCTTAGGTTAGTTTAATTAATAGGCCATGTGGGCCATTTAGTTGTTTATGATTGGGCTAAACATGTTTATGATTGGCCTTGTTTGTTGTATGAGGTGGTATAAATACCACCTCATGTTCACGATTAAGGTAAGCTTGGAGTTATAGTGTTCACGATTTCGGTTCCCTTTGGTGTTTCCGATCAGCCTTTCAAAGCTTCAAGAAAGTAGTGTTCTTCATTCAAAGACTTCATCTTTTCACTAGATCTAGTCTATTCTTCTACTTTTCTTCTTGAATCGATCTTATACGAGGATTCCGCACTCGTGTTTGATTAGTATATCGTGTGTTTGGTTATATTTCGGACCTACAATTGGTATCAGAGCCAAGAATCTTTGATTCGAGGCTCTCACGATATAGATTCAAGTGTTTTGCTGGGTTTGTATTCGATTTCTGTTGAAGATTTGAAGGTTTCAGGGGTTTACGACTGATTCTGCAGCTGTGTTCTTCGTGTTCTGGGCGTTTACGACTGCAATTTCTGGATTCGGCTTGAAGATTGCTTGTTTACGACCCTGAAGAAAGTGTTTGCGACTGTACTATCGAGTGTACTTGTGTTTACGAGTTTGTAAAGTCGTAAAAGGGGCGTTTACGACTTTGTTTGGATCGGAAACTGTATTTACGACTCCGGGGTCGTAATCTTTAATCGTAAAGGGTGTTTACGATCGCCGTGGATCGTAATCAATAATCGTAATCAGGTTTACGATTATTTTAAGGCGGTTTAGTGTTTACGCGTTTGACGTGTAATCGGATTCGGTGATTACGATCGTAATCAGTTACCGTGGATCGTAATCGGTTGTTTTGGATCGTAATTAGGGTGTTGTGATCGTAATCAGTGTTTTTGGACGTTTGGACTTTAGTTTTAGGTTTCCTAAGCTTTAGTAATGGATTCGGTTGAAGAAAAGAATATATTTGAAAATGAAGCTATGGCAGCAGACCACACCAAGGAATGTTCTAACCCTGTTTGTGATCGTATAGTTACTACTCTTAGACAATATTGCAAAAACTTTGAATCAGAATTGTTTGAGACAAAGTGCGAGAGGAGTTCTTTTAAGGGTAGATGGCAAAAGAACGAAGAGAAGGTTAAAGCTCAGAAATTAGATATAGCAAAATATAGGAACCTTGCAACTGAGAACGCCTATTTGTATGACAACGCTAAGTTAGAAATAGCTGAGCTAAGTAAGCAGATAGATGACCTGAAGCATAAGAACAATGAGATGCAGGTTAAGCTTGATATGAATCAAATGAGGAGCAAAAGAATGCTTGATGCTGGAAAGGAATTGTCACATGCTGTTGTGACTGGTCAAGTTGGGAAACACACACCTGGATTTGGATCAGAAAAGACTGATAAGGCCTTGGCTGCAAACAGCATCATTCCTCCACCAGTTCCCAGAGACATTATAGGAATACTTCTTAGTGAGGATCAAGTTGAACGAACCAAGTCAGATTATAAAGAAGCTGCTCCTCCTGTTGATAGTGTCTTGGTTGGAACTACACCATTGACACAAGAAGAAATTGATAATGAAGCAAATATGACTTATGGTGAAGGGAGGGTAAAGGATATATCAGAAAATGATGCTGAGTGTCGAGAGTATAACAGATGTCATAGCTCCAAGTCTGATGAAGCTGGGGTAGAGTTGAAACCATACCCTAAAATTGAAACCCCATGCTTGAAAGTTGTTGACAAAGTCAAAAGGGAAAAGGTGATCTTGACAACACGGCCTGAGGGGAAGATCTTTATGACATCTGGATCTATGTTTGACCAAGAACCAGATGTTGGGTATGACTTACCATCCTTCTCCTCCAAGTTCCAGGGACTAACTGATGGAGTGATCAGTGAAGCTAAAGTTGAGAAGCCAAAGATCACCATCAAGCATCCGAGTGTGAAGCCAACAACTGTGGTGAAGAATGATAAGATGAAAAGTGTGGCTGTGTCTCCCATTTCTTCAGTTGGATCATGCAGTTGCTGTTGTAATTGCAAGGATGGTGCTTCAACGTCAAAGAATCAAGGAAGCACAAAGATAGTAAAGACAAGTTCGACACAGGCTTCGACAAACCAGCAGAAAGTCAAATCTGAAGCTGCAGTCAAACCAAAGAAGCAGACACAAGGCAAACCAGCTCCATATCAGCCACCGAAGACAAATGGGTACACGTCTGACTTCTATCTAAAGAAGCAGACTTGCTTTAATTGTGGCATTGCTGGTCATATTGCTAGAAACTGTCTTTATCGCCCCTATGAACCCTACTTTCCAAAAAGTCAAAGGGTTTCATCTCAGGAGTCTGTGAAGTCTAAGCCGATGATGGTGCAGAAACCTAAGGCAATGAAGACTGTTACTTCTAAGGTTAAACCCTCTGATCAACATTGGAGTGCTGCCAAAGCTGAAAGAAAATCTTTAAATCCAAACAACAGCTTTCCAAGTTACCAAAATTTCCAAAAACAGGTGAAGAAACCAGTTTCAAAACAACCAAAGCTTGAGAAACCCAAAGTTACCCCTCCCAAGGTAACTAAAACTGTTTTGAAAAATATTTCTAAAATGCAGAAGGTTGAAATACCTAAAGTCACAACTCAAAAGGTGACTAAAACAAAAACTGTTTTGAAAAGTGAATCTAAAATGAAGAAGGTTGAAATACCTAAGGTCACAACTCCAAAAGTGACTAAAACAAATGTTAAATCACCTAGAATTTGGAAGCCAAAAGTCAAGGCAGCTACAACCGAATCATCCCAACTTCCTGATCTTTCAAAAGGAATGTTTTTAAAAGAAATTTCATTCATTGATTCCTCAGGAGTACCCAGAAAAACAATGGCATGGGTACTATTAGCTAACTAATCTCTCACTGTGTGCAGGAACGATCAAGGAGGATTATCACTAACATTTTTTTATTAAGTTGTTTGTTGGTAAGTGATTGTTCCAGGCACAGTTTAGGAGACGTATCTTCATGTCATGTCAAGATATCTATACAATGGAAGATATGTCTCTTTGAGAGGTAAAATGTCAAAATCAGCATGAAAGGTACTGTTCTTAACTTGGTTGTTTGAATGATGAGGCAACAAAGGGTGTTTTGAGTCAAACCAATTTTTCTAAAACTTTCACTTGGTGATTATTTGTTGAAGTGTTTGACTTCAAATGCAATGAAGTGTGCATGTCATGAAACCCTATTTTCGAAAAATTTTCAAATCAATACTTTGAAAGTTAGCTTGGCCAGATAATCTTCAAAATTTTGTGTTTTTTTTCTTTTAAGTGTGTTTGTGTGTTTTATTTTTATTTTGTTAAAAAAAAAAATGATGATGCTCACAAAATTGTGACATTAAAAATCAAAAAGCAAGGGGAAGAAATGTAAAGAAGATGAAAATGTTGACCCCTCAAAAATAGTGTGCTTTTCAATTTTTAATTGTGTCTTGTTTTTGAGAAGTTTAGGGGAAGTCAAATGAATGTTCGGGTTGGAGATGGCTGACACGCGTAAGGCGGAAGTGAAAGGCAAGCTCCACGGTGATATGCTCGGTAGGCTCGACCTAAACTTATGACCTCCAATGAAAGTGCAGTGAACTTAAAAGATATATGTGTTTAGTTTCCCATCCTAGGTTGCATGGTTTAAAAGACTGAGTCCCGGCAAAAATGGGTTGAGAGTGGTAATTACCTAGTATTCACTCTCTCACACGCCATGTCTCTGCTGTCATGACTACACCACATAATAAAAAGAAAAGAAAAAGAAAAGAAAAAGAAATGAAAAAGATATAAAAAAAAAATGAAAAAGAAAAGAGAATAGATAATCACTCGGTTGGTCTTCTTTGCGTGCTTAGCGGCCGACCTGATCACCAACTGATGGTTAATAAAATAAGTGGTAGTCATAACGGTGTTGCATGGTTCCTCAAGTTGGGGGTTTGTGAATCCTCAATAAACTCTGAGGTTGGGTAGGTTTTGCTGTGTACGCTTGGGTGTGGGGACAATTAAACATGACGGTAATAATGTACTATATTAAGCATGACGCATTCGGTTGGGATTAAACGGGTTTGAGTTTAAAGCGGACAAACATACCGGCAATCACCTGGACTAGACGAGTAACTGAAGCTGAAAAGGGTTCCTCAGTCAGATTCATATGGTTTGATCCCTTGTAAACTTTCTCATGTTTTATATTGGTAAGTAGTTGTTTATTTTTATCTTTCGTGTGTGAGTCGTTAAGTTCCTTTTTATGTGTTTTCGTCTTGGCCAGGTCGACTTGAGAAGTCAAAATATGTTTTTCATGGGCTTTAATGCATGACTATATGCCCCCGACAGATCTTGCCAAATTTTTAGGGGAAGGAGTATGGGATAATAAGTATTATCCGAAGGGAACTCGAGGATGATACTTATTATCTAAAGGAAAAGACTTCCTCCGACAGATCTTGCCAAATTTTTAGGGGAAGGAGGGAGGATAATAAGTATTATCCGAAGGGAACTCGAGGATGATACTTATTATCAAATGAAAAGACTTCCATAATACATAGTATCTGAAGGGAACTCGAAGATAATATGTATTATCTCAGGGGAAGTCCTTAGCTGAGGGGAAGTAATCAGCTAAGGGGAAGTCTTTAGAGGTCTTTGGGTTCAGGGGAAGCTTTATAGAAAACCCGTAATCTATATTAGGGTTTTTGGTTAAAATTATGTTAATTTGAATCAACTGAACTGATGATAATTATCTCTAACCCAAAGACCAGTCATCAAATGTCTGGTGGAATATATTTTTTTCAAATGTGTGTCAGACAGGTTGATGATAGAAAGTTGTTGCTGCTGATGCTGCTGCTGCTCAAACTTAAAGAACCAACCGGACAAGACTTCCATCTGAAAAGCAACTGTTCAGGGGAAGTTGTTGGTATCTTTACAAGTATCCAAAAGCTTCAAAAGTTTTTCAAAGAAAATGCTCACATGTTTAGGGGAAGCTGAAGATTTCAAGTCAATCTTTGAAAAAGAAAATGATACAGAGAGCAGTCAGAGATCATGAAGATCCAAGTTCAACAATCAAATTCTTCAAAGTTAGGGGTTTTCAAAATTTCAACCCTCTAATTTATGAAGATTCAAGACAGTTACCGAAGATTCAGCTAGAACCAGTTCTTTCAAAAGAAGCAAGTCATTGAGAATCCTCCATCTCATTAACTTGTTCATTTCAAGAAGTTCGAGCTGATGCTGATCAAGAGAAAGTCCCAAGTGCCCGTCACGAAACCCAATGAAGATTTTTGCGGAAAGAATCTTCATCAGCATCTATGCCAGCCACTCAAGAAGAAGAATTTCAAAGATCGAAGACATTTAATATCACAAGCCTAGGGGAAGATTGTAGAGACTAGATTATGGGGCTTGCAATATTAAATACGTTGGGCTGGGCTTAGAGGGTTTAATGAGTATTGGGCTTAGGTTAGTTTAATTAATAGGCCATGTGGGCCATTTAGTTGTTTATGATTGGGCTAAACATGTTTATGATTGGCCTTGTTTGTTGTATGAGGTGGTATAAATACCACCTCATGTTCACGATTAAGGTAAGCTTGGAGTTATAGTGTTCACGATTTCGGTTCCCTTTGGTGTTTCCGATCAGCCTTTCAAAGCTTCAAGAAAGTAGTGTTCTTCATTCAAAGACTTCATCTTTTCACTAGATCTAGTCTATTCTTCTACTTTTCTTCTTGAATCGATCTTATACGAGGATTCCGCACTCGTGTTTGATTAGTATATCGTGTGTTTGGTTATATTTCGGACCTACAAGTTCTCAAAAGTTCTCAAAACAAAAAGTTCTCATTTGAACCTAACCCTATATATATATATATATATATATATATATATATATAGGGTAGAGTCATAATACAAATATGTTGTGACAAAACCTCGCCACGATGATTTTTGTATCCATGATTTGTCTCGTTTCCCATGTACCCGAGCAACATATTATTTTCCTATTACACCCTCTTTTTTAATTTTGGGCCCTTCATAATTGTTTAAATCAGATGGGTTTATTTTTGAATTGTCAGCATATATAGGGTTTTTTTTAAAGAACATCTAAAATGTTGAGGGAAAAATATTTTGCATTTAAATTAGGGGAGGGTGTAAATTGTTTAGTATTCAAACTAGAGGGACTAATGCAATAAGGGTTTGGGTTAAATACCCTTCCCCTCTTACATGCGTCATTTTCATTCTCACACCAGGTAGAAACCGCCGCTAAACCTCCAAACCCTTCTTCTCTCTTCTCCGATTTCTGGTAGGTGCCGCCACTGTTATCTTTGTTGTTGCTCACGGTGGTTCTGACCTTCGTTCCATCTTTCTCCCCCTGTTTACGATCTTCTCCCTACCAACCTGGATATCCTACTATCCTGAAACATTATTCTTTGGTGTGTCTTGACATCCCACAGTGGGAGCATTTCAATTTGATTTATCTATTCGAGAAGTTGGAATGGATTGGCTACGGTTAGAGCGCCGCTGACCATTAGAAATCAGCCCAACTCCGTCGTTTTCACCTGGAACGGTTGCAACTAAACCAGCCCCCAAACCGTGAGTCTGAGACGGGTTGTTGGTCTGAGTTCCGAGGATAGTTTGGTGTGCTGTTTCTTTTCTGACAGCGGCGTATGCCCCTTCGGCAGTAGGTAACGGATCCCATGTAACTATCTCCCTCTTTATTGTGTCATAATTTCTATCAAGAGCATTTAAAATTTATTGTTTAGACCTTATTTTGTTGTACGCGGTGATATCAGCAGTGCATTTCATCGGGCTTGGGTCACGTCGATCAATTTCTCCCCAGATTCCTTGCATCACGATCCTAAAATCCTCTATAGGTACACCATTTTGCTTGTATTCATTGGCCTTCACATGGAGATCAAATGTCTGAAGTTTGTCCTTGCCACGGCTGTGGTGATAACCAGAGCATCCCACATGGATTTGACTGTGGGAAATTCTGTCAAATTACTAGCAATGGTTGGCTCAATGTTTTGAATTAACCATGAGAATACAACGAGATCTTCCTGCTCCCATTCATCATATTTTTCATCAGCTTTTCTGGAGGATTGGTGGTAAGATGACTTAAGAGGGCTTTCGATTTTCCTCCGATAGCGGCTCATATCATACGAGCCCAGAGGGCATAGTTTTGGCTATTGAGGTTTAGGTTAATTTTGAGGCTATCAGATAGGGTTTGTTTAGTGTTTTGGTTTTGGGTTGAGAGACCATTCTTTAACAGATTGGCTATTTGTATTGAGAGGTTATTGGTGTCTGTATCAGTCATGGTGACAAACAACAATGAGCGATTTTAGGCTTATGATCGATAACACATCAGCTCTGACACCATATTAAAACGGGTAATCAGAGAGTTGAGAGGAAGGTTTAAGAAAATGTTTTTCTTTCATATATCCCAATGAAAACCGACCACCCTTCTTATTGGTGAAAAACAAAAGGAGGAAGGAAATACAATTAATTTTCCAGCAAAAGACAACTAAACAATTACTAAAAATACACATGATGAGCTGGATTTGACAGAAAGATGAAACGGTCCTAGTTGACCCATTTTAATATTTTAACATGTATTTCAGTAGAAACTGCTATATTTAATCAGCTATGACAGTCAATTCTTTTACCAATACGAATTTCGCTGCTTACGCTCCCACACCCACGTCTCTTCTCAACTCCTTCTTCCTCACTGCGAACTGCAAGTCTCCAACCTCTATATTGTATACAAATAGAGAACACAAGTCATTGTGATCTAACTCCTTTGCTTAATATGGAGATGGTAAAAATGGAAGATCTGATCACTTTGCTTAATATCAGTCATGTGCTCAGTAATGAACCTTGACATCTAAAATTGAAAGTGAGTAACATTTGAATTTTATTCAATAACATGTCTGTTTAGTCAATGAACAACTGTTTCTTTTCTTCATAGGGTTATGAAGAAGGAAAATACCAACAACCAAACTACCCCCAACCCAATACCTACAACGAAAATACCAACAACCAAAATACCTATAACGAAAATACCAACAACCAAAATACCTACAACCCAAATACCCACAAACAAAATACTTACAGCCAAAATACCTACATACCGATAGAGAAAACAAAAAAACTTCAAAGTTTTCATGGAAAATAGTCTTCCAACACATGAAGTGAACAAAAACAAACATCAAGAAGTTTCTTCAATCAACATCAATTGTTATCCCTCTCATTTCTACAAGAAATAAAAACAAGTATATGGGAAAAAACGATGGATATATGATATATTAAAAAAACATGGATATATCATTATCATATATGGGTTTATAAATAAATAAATATACATACATACTTATACATATATATATATATATATATATATATATATATATAAATCTTATTTGGTTTTAAACGGATAACCAAATAAACCGAATAAACCGAATAAAAACAAAACACAAAACCATATCCGAACCGTAAACCGAATTCACAATTCGGATACGGTTGAAAACCGAACCATAAACCGAATTCACAATTCGGATTGGTTTATTCGGATATGAATATGGTTCAGTTTGTCAGTTTATTCGGATTTCGGTTATTTATGAACACCCATAGCTCCTGGGCCTCCAACTTCAATCATTCCCCTTCCAACTGAACCACGATTTCATCTATATCCTTGTGTTATTTTGGAGAAATTGTATAAAGAAGGTTCCAAAGCTGGTGTTAAGGTTTTGGTTCATTGGAAGTCTTTGTCAGTTTCTGAAGCCACATGGAGGATTTACAAAATTTGCCACTGAGATTTCCGGAATTTTAGTCTTTAGGTCAAGACTTTTATGGGTTGGGAGTATTGATATAGTTTTAAAAGTTGAGGGATCATTACCGTACATTTTGATAGTGTAAGTTTTGGTTGTTTTTTTTGTAATCATAGTAAAGTCTAGGGACTGAAGTTGTAAATAATGCTTAATTAAATAGTTAATTTAGGCTGGTATTAATATCGTTAATCAATAGTTCAACGACATTAAGGCATGTGGTATACATGGTGTTAAAAGTTGGTGTTATCATGCCATGTTGGCGATGACTGGATAACACCATCTTTCAACACCATGTGTGGTATACATGGTGTGATGTTGAAAGATTATTTTAATACTTTTTTTTTTACTTTTTTTAAAATTTAAATAATACTTAAACATTTTAATTAATAAACTTTTTAATTAAAATACTTAAACATTTTAATTAAAAATAATAAAAATACAAATACTAGAAATTACAAACACTAAAAAAATAAACTACTGCGATGATAATTTTTTCCTAATCTTCTCCTTCTCCTCCTCGAAAAATTGTCGATCCCCCTGCTCATCTTCGACGTGTCCAAGCTCAACATACGCATTTGTTCTATGCGTAATTTTTCTTTCTTCAAATCCGCTTTCTCCTTTTGAATTCGAATCTTATCCTCCTCAACTTTGTACGTTTCATTTCCTCTTGGTTGAACAAATTAAGTTGCTCCAAGAAAGCGTCGTCTTCCTTTTTTTCTTTTTCTTGCCGTATTGCTTTTTTCTTCCCCACCGGCCTTGCCAACATCTCGGGTACCTCCTCCTCCTACAAGTTGACCATGTCGTTAAGGTCAACATTACACCGTCCCGTTGAAGCCGATCCCATAGGACTATCCATATCGGTGGATGACCGTTTCTTGCCGCTCGAAGTCGTAAGATCCAAAATCTCATTAAATTTTGGAGATTTGCTCAAAATTTCATAATGCTTCATGAGAGGTGCCGAGTTATGATCGTCACGATAACTATCGATGGCTAAGTTTAAAAAGTCGACATCGCTTGACCCACTTGGACGATGTCGTTTGAGCTCCATAACGATGCCATGAAACTTCCCAACTTTCTTATTAATGTCGAACCATTTGCTACTAAGCTTATCGTTTTTTTGACCGTTGGTAACGTTCAAATGGGACAACACCACACAACCACGCCGTTGGAAGAAGCACGCCTGGCTTCCACGCCAACCCAAAACGCGGGTGGGGGCGGTTTTTCACGCCGTGGTGGCGTTGAACGCAGCCCACCACGCGTGTATACCGCATGCCCTTAGTTGAATTTCTCTCAAATTTGTTGTTCTTTCTTGATGTGCAAAGCTCAATCACTAAAATAATTAAAATTAACCTAGACCTAGACACACATAATTAAAATACAATAAACCTAAAATTGGACCGAGCCACTAGGCAAGTAAGTGTACCTACCGACTATAGTATAGCTTTTGGAAGATCGATGTCGAACCCTAAGGACACTACAAATAAAAACTAAGGAAATGTAAAATTTATTAATTGAGAAAAAATAAGAGTGCTTTTTTAATTGAAGAATAAATTAACTAATTAACTGAAACTAAAATAACTAATTTAAGATTAATTAAAACTTAAGACTTACTAAAAATGGAAATTACTAAAAATGGAAAGTAACTACTGAAAAATAGAAACTTGAGACGAGATTAGATATGATGACAAGTACCACATAAACGTAGATTCCTAGTTAATGCTATCGACTTCTCTTAGCTACGATAATTGCAATGGAAACCAAAATCTTAACTACAATTTTTAGTAAACCTTAATGAACCTCAAATCACTCTCTGGGTGTGACGCAATAAGTATTACTAAAAATTAAATATGAACACTGATTTGTTAGATCTCCTCTCGATCCTTCCTAACGATGATTCTAGTACCCGAACAATTGGTTCTCCTCTTAGTCCTTAGCAATTCAATCACCCTAAAGAAAATCCTAAGATGAAAGGATTTAACTTTTACCTACCTACATTTTGACCTGAATAACAAGCTAACTAAAAACCCTAGGAAACTTCCTTTTCGAGAAAATTTTACCTAAAATCTTTAACCAACCCGATTACCCGATACACCCATCACCTCTCGGATTCTAAATGAAGCATAATATCAAAATCAAAAGATCAATTGCCCATTAATTCTATGATCAACTATCATATCAAACTACAAACACACAGTCATGCAATTTGAATACATTACCCAAACGGAAAGACATCCACAAGTAATGCAAGACTTAACTAACAATTTAAAATCCAATAAAGATACGCATATGCATTTAAAACAGTATGTTAAAGTTATTTTACTAGAGCACCACACCATTGCAAGAATCATAGAAACCAAGAAAAGTCGAAAACATTAATTAGTCATCAAATTGGTCCGAGTGGTACAAAGATATTTAGCCAAGATACATTATTTGGTTAAGAAACCACATAAAGTCTGTAACTTTAGTGGAAAACATGATCTGGTCTAACAAGTTAACAAGAAATTAAAAGAAGAAAAGAGCCCGGAAAGCAAAATTATAGTGAAATGCTTGATCTTCTTGCTTCCCGATGATCCTAGCTCGAATTCTGGCTCCAAAATCGTCTCCAATCGCTCTAAGTTACAGCAGAAGTGAAGGTTGTGCGAAAAGAACCGAGCAATTGTATTTATAGCCAAAATTAGGGTTTTTATGGGAAATTAGGTTACAAGCATATTGCTTGTTCTAAATGATTGATTTAGGCGTATCGCCTAAGACAAATAGCCGGTTAACACTAACTTGACTTTTTTGGAAACTTCCCTTCTAGGCGTATCTCCTCTTTTGAACACTCCAAACGGGCGTAGCGACTGTTTCTATCTTTTCAGCATTCTTCTTCGTTTAAGCTCCAACTTTCCTCCATTTCTCGTTAAAGCTCGGGACCGATCCATTAACTACAAAAACACACTAAAATCCATAATAAGACTCAAATAACCAAAAGTAATTAAAAACATATGAAAACGACTCAAAACAGACTCAAATTGACACAAAACCATAAAGAAAAACATATATGTTTTGGAACACATCATTTCTCTATCAAGTATCACTTCGTTTCTTCGTTTCGTTGACGAGCATATGTAAGAGAGAGAGAGGGTCTAATAAGAAACCAGTGAAAGAGGAAGAGTTGCGATGTCGTACACCGCATAAGATCATAATTTACGTAACTACTGCAATGGTCTCTCTCATGCAATTCAAGTTTCAAATTTAGGGATTTTAAATTTTCAAGAAATCTGGCCGACAAAAGTTAGAAAGTTGTAAGGGGCTAATGCATTAAAGGGTGACGCGTATTTTTACGCATCATAAATATGTGTCGTAAATGCGCATCATAAACGCGCGTCATAAGCAAAATGACGCCCAAATGCGCGTCGTCTCCCTTTATGATGAGGGCTTCCATGACGCGCAAATTCGTGTCATTTATACCCCTTTATGACGCGTAATACGCGTGATAAATGATTTTTTTTTGTAGTAGTGGTTGTACATGATTCTCAATCACTTATACACGTCTTAACTTTAAGACATTTTCAAATGATGGAATTACCCTTATACCAATACTCATTCTAAAGTAGTATAAACAAGAAATAGATCCACCCGCGCATTGCAGCGAGAATCTCCTTTATTTTAGTTTTTTGAGTTGTTTCGTTACTTTACAATTTACATTTTTATAAACCATGGACAAGAAAAGATGTCTAATTTAGCATACAAAAATTAACAAAACCTAACCGGACGGTTTTAGTAGCAGGAAATCGAACCAGCTAATAATCGCAGTAGTAAAAACTGGTCTAATATTTCAATCTCTTTCAATGTTAAGTTTTTCTTTTATGAGAATTCATTATGATTTCAGATGTCAGAGATATTATTTCTTCCTTTCAATCAAACGAACTCTATCAATCAATTGAAACCAAGTCTAAAAGTAACTATTATAAGTTGCCAAAAACTCCATTATTATTGTTGTTTTTGTTGAATAAACTATGCCCATTAGCAAACAACATATAATATATAATATATAATATATAATAGATATAAGAAGGTATGAACATAGAGATAGAGAGAGGAGAATCATTTCATTTTATTCATTTTCACATCATAAACAAAAGCCACTATTTATAGGGCTATATCATGAATACATACATAATGATACTTGATGATGGAAGGGGTTATGGGATATGGATAGTCACCTAATAATTATTCATAACACTCCCCCTTGACTATCCATGTGATATGTTTGGTGATACTGCCTCGTTAAAAACCTTGCTAGGAAAACCCAGTGGGACAAAACCATAGCTAAGGGAAGAAGAGTGCAGCGCGTATCACTCCCCCTGTTTTATACATCCTTTAAGTCGCACATTTCGATCTCTTGTCAAAGTTGCTAAAATCTTTGTAGTTAATGATTTGCCGATTGATCTTCTTGATTCCTTTAGATGCAACTTCTTAAGCTCTTTGCTCAGTACTTTTGTAGTGATTGATTTGCTTCTTAATCCCTTGATGCGTAACTGCTTCAGCGACCAATGGTATATGATTTTTATGTAAAACTCCCAAACTTTAGCGAAGTGTGTTTCAAAAGCTAACTCAATAATCGATTGTGGTTAGCTCTGATTGTCGTTCTTCTCAATAGGGTTCTAACAATTTGTGAAAATGTTCACTGGCTCATGCGTCATAGCTAAATACCACAAGATCCAAAATGGTGTCGTATAACAGTACCTGCATATTAATAACTAACAAAACTTGTTTCGATTGGTCAATAAAATATAACATCATACCTTTTGTACCTTAGTGGTATCCATATATTTGTCTTACTCATTCTAATGTCTCATTACTATACATGAGCTAGCATAAAACTAAATATTAATTATGGTACTTCTGAACATGATTTTCTCATTCGTTTATAAGAGATGGTATAAGACAACGATTATCCAATCTTTAATGTGCTTAGATGATAAGATGTATCCACATTAATATTCTAACATCTTCTAGATGTATTTTGAAAGATGGATAAAGTTATTATTTTACAAATGCACGACATGCCAAACAAGACATGAATTTGTAACACCATCTTTCATTATTTGTTCCTTATGAACTTTTTCTATCTCTTCATGAGATACAGTTGTACCACCAACGTATAACACATGTAAGCTTCATTTTGTTCTTTTGATAATGGGCCAACTATGTCATATTTAGTTATCCCGTTTCCAAGATAATCACTTAGTCGATTATACATATTTAACATGATTATTTATTCCATATGTAGAAAGTGTTAACTTTATACATTATGTTTCTTGAAGTTTTGATATCAACGCTCAGGCATTTACAATCATTCACCAACTTCTTTCTATTTGACTAATTATTTATGTGCATACGTTCTACAACATTTTTGCACATAAATTTCCTCATTCGGCGCATCAATTCTATACCATGTGAAAAGATTACATCAAAAAGTCTTTCATTTCTACTCACCGGGTACAATTTCTTCTATCTATATTCACTAGTACACAATAATCACATCCTTAAGATGTTTCAAATTACCTTTTAAGCAATTAAATTCTTTAGGAAGCTCATTAGAAGTTCTAGCTACACATAATTCTTAATGTATACGACAAACATAACGTGCTTGGATCCGAGTATCATCGAGAGAAACTACTGAGCTTTTAGAGGGATAATTTTTTTTGATAAAAATACGGCACATTATATCCAACATATATCCCTCTTTATCAAAACATTTTTGATTTGTACCATGCTGAACCAGACTATTGTAGTCTATATGTAATAAGCATAACTTCATGGAGTACGTTATCAAGGTATTTATATCAATGCTTCAGGCATTTTCACTCCATTAGGAACTTCTTTCCATCTTGACAAATTATGCATGCACATTCACTCTTTTTAAGAGTTTTGGTACATTATTTATCACTTAGCAAATTATTTGCAAAATCCATAATATCCAATTCATTTTTTATTCCATATTATACCATTCTTATAAATTTGGGATATCGTAATCACCAAGTTTAGTTTCTTTCCTTCATATTCATTGGTGTACAAAGATGACATCTTTAAGATGTTTCAAATACCTTTAATATTCAACAACCTTAGGAAGTTTATCGGGAGTTCCGATTATATTTAGGTCATCAATATATAAAAATAATTATAATCTACTCATATATGATATGTATTCAACAATCATAGAGTTCTCAAGAACTTAAATTACATGAATTTATAGATATAAATCCTCCAAGGAATTTCATGTAAATTTACTTATCATATGAATCACAACATTCATAAGACGCATATCAATATTCTTTTTGTATTACCAGACTAATGAGATGTTGGAAAATCGTTGCATCCACCACTGGAGAATATGCATCCTCATAATCACCTATAGATCTTTGCGAAAATCCTTGTGCCGTCAATTTTCCTTATATATTAATTTCATAATGTTACATAATTCTTCACATAAAAGACCTTGCATATTCAACATATTTTACAACTTCAAGTATATGGACCACAAGTCCAATTATGTCTCATCAGCGTCTTTCCATTTTGGCCAAAAATTTATTCTTCTCGTTTATAGGTGTATGTTAATTCTTGATCTTCATAATTTCATAGTTTCAAGCGCTTCATTGTATACAAAAGTATAACGACGTCGATTTTATTTCGATTCCATACGTATTTAGACATGATACATATCCTCAAGAGCTCTTAATTTTCAGGTACCTGATGTTCTTCTGGAACCATCATGTCAAATATCTCTTCAAGGGACCTTTTACTCTACCTCGACTTGACCATCTTGATTACGTGCTCCAAATTTCGAGGAAATTTTATTTATTTATTTAATTTTTTTTATTTTGGAATCGAATGGTCTACCACGTTTCAGACGTGCCTTAGACTTATCACCAATATGTGGTTGTCCTTCTAGGACATCAATCTTAATTGGAGCACTAGCAGTTGGTAAATGTGACTTAGTCACTCTTTTAAGGTCAGTGAATACGTCTAGTAATTTATTCGCTAATATTTATACACAAATTATCTTATGAACTCAAAGCGTTAGTTTGAGGATCAAGATGATATATAGATAATTCATTCAAACTTATTTAACTTTCCAACTACTTTTATCTCACCCTCATGTTGGGAATGTTAATTTAAAATTTTGGCCCGTAAGCAAGTCTCTCATTAATGGCTTCAATAACTTAGTGATAGAGAGTTATTCATTCCCAACATGTATTCACAACCTCACTTGAGGTACCATCTTTGTGTATCGTGGTGGAGCAATACAACATATCTTGCACAATAAAAAGAAAAAACCTAGATGTGAAATACTTGGTCCTGACCAAAAACCATTTGTAATGGGGATAAAACACAATAACTTGTAAGCTTGATGTGAATGACTGTTATAACATGTACATAATATGGTCCCAACACACAAACATGATTTATTGCTCTCCTAATTATTGGCTTTGCAATCAATTGGACGTTTAATACTTGTCTCAACAAAAGCAATTTGTGTATGAACATATGATATTCACCACTTATTCCAATAATCATATCATTAGTAAATTTGGATTACTTTCATTGTTATTACCAAAACAAATATGATATTCCGGAATAATGTGCTTGCTAGCTTATCAGCTAAGCCACATATCACGCAAACTTAAAGTTGTGAAGTTGATAACCATTTAGACGATGCATCAATTTAAAATACTAAATGGTATACTCAATATGATATGTCATTTATCATTTCCAGAATATTTAAGGATTCGCACCCTTCTTTAGTTGATAAATAAATAACTTTCCTTGAGAGCAAACATAACATGTATAATTTATTCAATTTGAAGAATCCCTGATTCTTGAATACATTTCACATCATCATTGACTCGGGATGGTCTAATCGGTCATGCCAATTAAATAATCCTGATTCATAAACTTCTAGTTTATGATCATATATATTTTACTTGTCTTTGTTTAATACACAACATAATATAGAGAGAATAATGTGATATTATTTCAAACATTTGTCCAGATTTATTATGATAATCACCCCTTAGCGTGCCACTTCATATGGTTGATTTCATTATTAACATGATTGATCTCATTATCAACGCGAGAGTCATTACAATTTCCTCATTTACCATGATCATGACCTTTATAAGGATCATTGTATAATCTTCACATTATTAACATAGTTGATCTCATTATTAACATAAGCAGCATAACAATTTCTTCACTTAACATGATCACCGACTTTACACCAATCATTATATCACATCGCATTCACTTCAAGGAATGGATTATTAACCAGACGACTTTTGTGGTAAAAATGATAATATTGCTACTCCATGAGCATATATTAGGTGTGATAAATGGAAGTTGTCTCATTCAACTTTTCTTATAAATAATCTTCTCATACGAATATAGAATACGTTGATCATGCATTTTTAAAATAATATTGCTACTTCACGAGCATATTTGAGGTGTGACAAAGTTTTGTCTGATTTTTTTTCTCATAAATGACTTTCACTTTTCTCATAACATCCATTGAGAAGTAATAATATTTCTAAGTCATGCAAGACTTATCATTTTTATAAATCTTACGAGTCATGCAAGATTTGTCGGTCTTGAATCTTATGACCTTCCATAAATGGAGAACAAGACTTCGGTGTCATATCATCTTAAACAAACAAATGGTTCTTTTGCCACAACATTCACTTCTAGGAATGAGGTTGTACTAATGAGATAAGTCTTATGTTTTTTACTTATAGTCAATTCATTTACCATGAGAATTCATTTACCATGAGGCTATTTAAACTAGATACCAGTAATCATATCATTATTATTAGACTACATTGTCTAGCAATATCATGTTGTTTAGAAAGAAATTAATCAATAACCATATTATATATACCTCTCTTGCAAGGACAATCGAATTAAATGGAACTTATGACGATTTAAATATCTAATGAATAGGTATTTTTTTTAAAAAAAAAAGTTATAACTGAATGTGAAAAATATAATGATTTAATTCTATTAATGGAGACTTGTCACTATTCTATGATATAAAAAAAATAGTGTCCCTCCTTTTCTTTCATTCATTACTTTTGTAACTGTTGTACATCATGAATTTAGAGAAAATAGTTAGGATATGAACTTTTGGACATGACAATTATTTTCTTCTAACAAATATGTATTCGTTTTATATATGTAAACATAATGCTTCTCGCTTTACAAATCTATAAATTTATCTATATCAAAATTCTAAAAAAACTCTTAATATATGGACTATGGACTATGTTTTTGGGTTGCTGTTGGCTTACATAGTTTAGCATTGTTGACACAAATGCAACCCATTAAGAAAATAAGAAGTAAAACAGTAAATAAAAGAGAGAGGAGCGAGATGACCTGTGTTGAACTCGTGCTTGGGTAATAGTTGTTAGTAATTTAGTAATATTATAAATTTTCATGTTCTGAAACACACGATGTGGGTATAATTTGTTTTAATCACAATCTTTGGCTTTGTATCCACGCCTTGATGTCATGATATGAAATAACTCCTATAGATTAGAAAACCAATTTATTGCTTGAACATCTAAATGTAATCACGATCCAAGAATCGAAAAAAAATATATTTAGAATTTAATTGCACAACTTTGAGATACTTATCTTTGATGACTATTTTAAGTTTATCAGCAACAACGATGTCCATCTTCATTTTGTAAGGAGAAGCATACAAAACATTTTAACAATGGTATTTGTGTATGGAGGTCATTCGTGTTTCCATCCTTCTGATGTATAAATTGGTCGTGACTCGTGCTGATAACGTGTTGAATAAACTATGCCCATTAGCAAACAACATATAATATATAATATATAATATATAATAGATATAAGAAGGTATGAACATAGAGATAGAGAGAGGAGAATCATTTCATTTTATTTATTTTCACATCATAAACAAAAGCCACTATTTAATATTTATATGGCTATATCATGAATACATACATAATGATACTTGATGATGGAAGGGGTTATGGGATATGGATAGTCACCTAATAATTATTCATAACAGTTTTTACAATTTTAAAATTTGAATTCTACATCTTATTAGTTTTAACATTATATAGAAAATGTAAAGTAAAATAAGGCTAAGATTATATGTCAGTTATCATAGCGGTAACCCGCTAAGATCATATACGGAACTTAAATACTCAATTTTATTTTTCTGTTCACATAAAAAAACATATTATTTCTTTCTTATTTAATAAATAAATATAAAATAATAAATAAAAGTAATAAATAAGCGAAATTTTCATTTTTATCTATTTTTATACACCCTGGCCATCATCAAATGAATGTAACGGCAATTAACCAAATGGAGGGGGCAAATAAAAATGCACGTGGACAACAAAACCAAAAAACAGGTATTACAAAATTAGGGAATTTTTAAGACTTACTCAGTTAATGAAGTTTCAGTTTATAGACTACCCAGAAAAGTCATGGCTGCAACAACAATCAAAGAAAACGAAGCAAGCTCATATGCACCTATGGCAGTCGTCGTCATCACCTGTCACAAAGAGCCCAGACTTGCGTTTCTAGAGAGGGATAGGGTTGTTCAAAAAGCTCACAGATCGTGGCTCGCTCGATGCTTGCTTGAAAAAAGCTCGAAAAAAACTCGCTCGAAATCGGCTCGTTCGTAAACTAGCCGAGCCGAGCTGGCTCAGTATGTAAACGAGCCGAGCCCGAGCCAAGGTCAGCTCGGCTCGTGGCTCGCTCATTGGCTCGCTCGTTAGCTCGCTCGTCTTGCTCGTACAAATTTATATATAATTAAAAGATATTAAAAATTATAACACAACTATGGATGCATATTATATCATTTGTATGACACAGCGCACCTCCCACTTAAACCTAACCAGTGTTAAATCTCTAATTTTATTTTCAATTTGTAGATCCATATTCACGACTTCTGCCTCCCACCTCTCTGATTCCTATTTTATTTCCCGTTTTTCCCATAACTTCATTCCCTCCCTTTAAATAGTTGTCTAATCGTGTTTTTGATAACATCGTCAAGTATCTTTCATACTTTCTTTACTTCTTCCGTTTTTAGATTGTTTCTGCTCATCTATCTTTAGTTTTATAAATTTACTACTAATTATTATTAGAATTTAGTTGTGTAAAATTTTGCATTATAAGTTTTTTGGTTCATAAATTATTCATTGCATTATAAGTTTTTTTAGTTTTTCTCTTATATTAATTTGTATTAAAAGTAAAAAAAATGAAAAAAGTAAACGAGCCGGCTCGACGAGCCACAAGCTGGCTCGAGCTTTTGAAGAGCCGAGCCCAAGCTCAACTTTTTGGCTCGTTAATATAAATGAGCCTAGCCGGCTCGGCTCGATTTTTAAACGAGCCGAGCCTGAGCCCACCCTAGCTCGGCTCATTTACAGCCCTAGAGAGGGAGAACATCAGGGTGGGCCAAAACCCAAAAAATCAAGTCTGAAAGAGATAGATACACACCTTTCATTTTCTAGAGAGTGAGCACATCAGATTGTGGATTTAGAGAGAGAGAGATAAACAGTCTTAGGCAGAGAAATAAGGTATAGAGAGAGACTAACAGATTTCTTTTAGGCACTATAGAGAGAGAGAATTGCATTGAACCGAAGAAGCCAAGGTGTTAAATTCTCATTTGCTTAATATTCTTGATGTCAAACTCTTATTGGGTAGAGGAAGTACAGTAAACTCCGAGACACCAAAGCAATTTATTTTGTTAATATATATAATATATATAAGTCGGCTATACTTCTATTAATCTATCAACGTGTTTAAAAAAATATTATTGTAAAATGCAAACCAAGCATTTTGAAAACCGTCATAAAATATATGACCTTGAACACCTCGTTTAGTAGCCGAATTGATAAAATGTAATTGATTTATATATTTATGACTAACAGAATATATTGCGACCCTTAGGTAAAATGTTCTGGTTCTGCTAGTGGATAAAAGTTTCACATATCTATTAGTGTTTTACATGACATTCAGAAAAGTAATGAGCTACAAGTTTCTTTATAACAAGCAAACAACTGATGAAATAGACGATGACGTGAAGAATAGTGGACGACCAACTAATTTAACCCTTATTTTGTTTTTTTTTCAAATCTTATATCTTTTATTCACTATAAGATTTGAACTTTCACCATTTAAAAAATTAAAACATTATTTAACACTAAAATACCATTATGTAAATACCCTTTAATTTTAACTTTATATTTTTATGATCGTATATTTGTAATCCGAAAATTAGGTGAAACCGTGATAAGTCATGATATGTGACACCGAATAAAAGTTGGTGAGCGGGTCACGATGCCCTCTTTGTAAACAAAAGTAACGACCTTTATTTTGTTTTCTTCTATTCATGCCCTTCACCAACCCCGGTTCATTTTTTATAATTTTAACAGCTAGATTACAAAAATATATATTTTTTATGTTTTTTAAGAACTAATTTTTCATAATAAAATACTTTTACCCTAGCGATATTATGGTATTAAATAAGACTTATGTATTAGAAATCCAAATCCCTTTTTTGACGAGAAGAAAAATGAACTCTTAGAAAACAGCTAAATTATTATATTTGTTTTAAAGGATTTTATATTACAACTTTTTTTTTAGAGGAACTCAATTTACCACCAAACTATATATTTTTGAGGCGTTCACTTTTTATATAATTCTAAAAGCTGATATTTTTTTTTAATAGCATGCAAATTGCCACCCTTTCTACAAAGCCACGTTTTATGTGCTAACTTTTTTTTTTAAAATCAATTATTACTTTTCTCTTTTTATATAAGTGTATAAATAAAAATAAGTAATTAGGTTGTATATATGGCGTGAATATATAAATTAAACTTTCTATCATAACCTCAAGACCAACTATATAACGTACATAAACTTGATTTATCTGATCTTATTTTTTAACAAGGTATTAATCGATAAGATTTATAAGTTTTCTATTAACAGGATTCTCATGTTAACCAACTTCTTGCCCACTATGAAAAGGAATATATGACTATTTCAACGTAATTAAACAAACAAAAAAAAAAAAAAGGTGTGTCACCAACTTCTTGCCCACCATGAAAAGGGAAGTCGCTCCTACTAAACCAACCAACAACCAACCCTTATGTACCCCCTATAAATACTATCTTTCCCTTCTCATTTCATTTCAGGCTCACCATTTCATCTTTAAGGCAAGTTTGTTTGATTATCAAGTTACCATACATACATCCATCCATCCATCACATGGCGGCGGTCAACGGTAGCGGCGAAAGTCAACCGGCAAAACACCAAGAAGTTGGCCACAAGAGTCTTCTTCAAAGTGATGCACTTTACCAATACATTCTTGAAACCAGTGTCTACCCAAGAGAGCCTGAATCTATGAAAGAGCTACGCGAGGTTACGGCTAAACACCCCTGGTAAGAAACATCATAACCTTTGATCGAAAGATGAGAAATTTAGGATCTTTTCGACGGTTTTCTTGAATTCTTGGAGGTTTTTCGTTTTTGTTTGTGATATGAAACAGGAACCTTATGACGACATCAGCCGATGAAGGGCAGTTTCTCAACTTGCTTCTTAAGCTCATCAACGCTAAGAACACCATGGAGATCGGTGTCTACACCGGCTACTCACTTCTATCCACCGCTCTCGCCCTTCCTGAGGATGGAAAGGTAAGACGGAGATTAGTTTTAATCTATTGGTTCTGAAAAAAAACGTCTCTCTGTATTATTATCGACTAAACTGTGATAACTGTAATTAATATGATCAATTTTCCTTTTTTAAATCTTAATTGTTTCTTTCAATATACTTTAGATATTGGCTTTGGATATCAACCGCGAAAACTATGAAATTGGTCTTCCCATCATTCAAAAGGCGGGTGTTGCTCACAAGATCGATTTTAGAGAAGGTCCCGCGCTTCCTCTTCTTGACCAAATGATCGAAGATGTAAGTTACTGGTTTTCGAGGACCCGCGCATTACCGCGGGACTAAAAAAAAGAAAAAATGTCTTAACGTGATAAATACGAAAAAATAAAGCCCGAAAAAAAAACATTTAAAACACTGTAACTACAATTATAAAAACTAAAATTAAGAAGAAAAAAAAAACACTATACTAACTTCTAGAAAAAGGTCAAAACACTCTAGCGGAGCTTTCACACTATTCATCCAAATTTATATGTGTATATAGGGTAATTAATATATGATAACCATTGATTTGTATTTGATGAGTTACTTTATTTATAAATTTTAATTGTCTTTTTGTAGGAAAAATTTCATGGGAGTTTTGATTTTATATTTGTGGATGCTGATAAAGACAACTATATTAACTACCATAAAAGACTGATTGATCTTGTCAAGATTGGTGGAGTGATTGGCTATGACAACACCCTCTGGAATGGATCATTGGTTGCACCACCTGATGCACCTCTTAGGAAATATGTTAGGTATTACAGAGACTTTGTGCTGGAACTTAACAAAGCATTGGCTGCTGATGAGCGAGTTGAGATTTGTCAACTTCCGGTTGGTGACGGAATTACGATATGTCGTCGCGTAAGCTAAAGTTAAGAGACCGATTGAAAGAGGTTTCGTTGATAGGTCATACATGGCTGATGTAATGTTTCTTCATGGTGTTTGTGTATTATGTTTCAATGTTGTTTGTTTTTTCTTTATAAAAATGATACAATTATTAAATGTCATGATAAGAGTAAAATCTATCTATATATAAGTTAAACCATAAATAGAGAATATTATTGATATTGTGAATAATAGGGTTACATGGGGTCTCTATATATAGAGTATAATATTACACTCTAATACCCTTAACTATAATATAATATAAACCCTAGTATAATAGTCTAATACTCCCCCGCAAGCTAAACGCGATAGCGATTGTAGCTTGAGATGTAATTAACTAAAACATAAAACATAAAGGACTAAAATATAAATAAGTAAACGAATTTTTTTTTTAAAACTCCAGATCCAGCTGTCATCCACCACTTTGTCTTGTTCACA
Organism: Deinandra increscens subsp. villosa; assembly: GCA_039602395.1. Lineage (NCBI taxonomy): Eukaryota > Viridiplantae > Streptophyta > Magnoliopsida > Asterales > Asteraceae > Deinandra > Deinandra increscens. The sequence continues at coordinate 22,899,060 of JBCNJP010000017.1, forward strand.
TCCCTGTTGTCCTCACGTGAATGTTGGCCTCACGTGAACTGTGAGATATTAAAGAAGTGTACTTGATATTTTGGTTCCTTTGAATTTTATCATCATTAAGCTTCATTAACAAAATTCCGACCACCCAAAACTTCCGATCGCTAGAAGCTTTCGCACCATGTTCTCAGTTTTCACCGTCAGCCACAGCAACCCTAAATTGACCGGTATGCGACTGTCTTCTTCTCTCCGCCATCTTCACCACCGAGTAGTTGTTTCTCAACTACAATCTTGACCGATTCTTCCCGTCGCCGCCGCACTGGGGTTGGTTCTTCTCCCCTTTCTTCCACCGGGGTTGTTTCTTCTCCCCTTTATTTTATCGGGGTTGTTTTCTCCCCTATCTTGCGCCTGAAATCATACCGACGTGGGTACGCCGCCGTTGTTTGGCGGAGCCGCTAGTCTATAGCGGCGGCGAAGTGATGTACCAGCGCATCGTCTTTGGTGTGCGATGGTGGTTTGCCGGTTGTATCGGCTGTTGGAAGCGGCGGCGGTGATCTTTCACCTGAAGAAAAAGAAAAGAAAAAAAAACGCAGAGTAGTATAGCCGCTGTTGTGTAGCAGCGGCGGGTTCGGGAATCGTCGTGGAACACCGGTTTGGATGCGGTGATAGGAGGGGAGCTTCGGTGGTGGTGTTAGAATATGGTGGCGGCTAGGGTTTAGGTTTGTAGTGGCGATGGTGATGGCTGATGAGGATGGTAATGTTGACCAGTTGTGGGTCGATGATGATAACAGTGGCTTCTGGTGGTCTGGCGGTTGTGGGTTCCGTGATCTCGAATTAGGGTTTTGGGGTGGTTGACAGACACGGATCTGATGGTTTTATTTGAATGTGTAAAGAAAAGAAAAAAAGGAACAAAAAGATGAATAAAGTAAAAGATGAATAAAGAAAAAAAAAAGAGCGCAGTGGTGGGTAGGGCGGCGGCGGTGGCCGGCAGCCCCGCCGGAGTTATATTTCGGTGGTTGTAAACCTAGCTGTGATACCAAGTTAAACCATAAATAGAGAATATTATTGATATTGTGAATAATAGGGTTACATGGGGTCTCTATATATAGAGTATAATATTACACTCTAATACCCTTAACTATAATATAATATAAACCCTAGTATAATAGTCTAATAAGTTAAACCAGGGAAATATTGTATTATTGATATCGGTGAATAATAGGGTTTCATGGGGTCTCTATATATAGAGTATAATATTACACTCTAATACCCTTAACTATAATATAATATAAACCCTAGTATAATAGTCTAATAATATATATATATCTATCTATCTATCTATCTATCTTCTATCTATATATATAATAAAAGAAAAGTTTTTGGCGTCACAATTTGCCATGTGGCACCACCACATCCATCCTCAATAATTTTTCCCGCCAATTCTCTTAATTATGAAAGTGATTTGTATTTCCAATTTTTTATTTATTGCATTCCAAAATATTTTAATAACCAATTATTTAATTACTAAAGATATAAAAATACATAATTGTCGTATATTATGATTGTATTTATAGTTTTCTTTTAAAAGTCACCCGTGTAACACATGGGGATAAAAAACTAGTATATAATAAAAGAAAAGTTTTTGGCATCACAATTTGCCATGTGGCACCACCACATTCATCCTCAACAATTTTTCTCGCCAATTCTTCTAATTATGGAAGTGATTTGTATTTCCAATTTTTTATTTATTGCATTCTAAAATATTTTAATAACCAATTATTTAACTACTAAAGATATAAAAATACATAATTGTCGTATATTATGATTGTATTTATAGTTTTTTTTAAAAGTCCTCCGTGTAATCCACACTTTATATGAACTTTTCGGTTGTAAAACTAATAGCTTAACTATTAAATTGTCTCTTAAACATCTATTACATAATAGTAAGGCTATCATATCGGATCGTTTCGTATCATGTCATATTATATATTATAATATAACTAGTGGGTGACCCGCCGCGCGTTGCGGCGGCCTCACCATTTTTGTATCACATGTCGACTCAACCATTTTGTATCTATAAACATCAGATTGTTATGTGAAACTCAAAAAACTACTCAAGCATTGACACCATGTGATGTTAAGCTCTCGAATGCAAACCCATTACGTCTTCACACAAACGATAATTGTGCAGGTCTACATACATAAGAATGCTAATCTTGTTTCAAATAAAGAAAATAGTACAGTAACAAATTAAAATTTTAATCAGTTATAAGGAAACCAAAACAGTAAACCAGCCTTTGGCCTTCATCATGTTGTTTTTGAAGCTAGTTATCCATGTATAAAAGTTACATTGAATCAGAGATGGTTAGTTGAAACATGGGTTCCTGTCTTGTAGGGCGAAATTCTCTTCTTTGTAGAATCCCGATGTAATCTGAGAATTTGTGTGAGATAGAATTGTGAATGCAAACATTTTCATGTACGTTGATATAAATAACATAATAGGATTTAGCGCCAAAGGACAATTTTATGCAAAACGAAGGAACTGTGAGCAATCATGATCCAAGATGACTAAAACCAATCAGAGCTTCAAAGAAAGAATCACATTACAAATAAACCATTCACAGAAAAACTGAGACTCGCCGAAATCAAAATCAGATAAATGAAAGAAAAAATAACTTAAAGAAATTCATTAAGGAATGAACAGAGATGATGAGACATACCCCTTTCTTCCTCTGGTAGTACACCTCCAAACTTATCGGAAACTTGGTGATTCTCTTGTTTGACATAAGTTGACTCCTCTTTACTGTTTTTACTTGTGTTATTTTTTTAAACCTATAGACCAAGCAACGTTCAATTGAATTTTCTAAAGTCTGATATGCAAAATAATACACCAAAATCAATGCTATAAGCATCGAAAACAAAGTAAGAATAAAGAAACCGAACCTGCATTTGAAAGCGAGATAACGAAGGCCTGCAAAGCAACAATAGAAAACTGACAGTTAGAAGGAAGTATTATTTTAAAAAGTTCTGCATTCAAAGTAAGCTTACATAGCCATGAGAAACAATACATTCAAAAGACCTAAAAATACTAAAACCATATAATGAACAAATATTCAGTGACAATTAAAGATCCATTGACAACACACATTAATCAAAGAAAATCTATATATGAACAGTTTTATAGGAAAAAAAAATCAATTTGTAATAGTCATCAGAAACAAAAAAAAAGATGGTCAAACAAAAAAAACGAATCTGATCACTATAGAAAAGAAAAATAAAAGATTTCTATAAAGAAAATCAAGGAGTATCATAAAGAATGAAACTATGAGAAACCATCCAATCATAGTACACATCCATCAAAGAAAATATGTATATGAACAACACTTTAATAAGAAAAAAAATCAAGTTGTAATAGTCATCAGAAACAAAAAAAACATCTGGTCAAACAAAAAAAACAATCTGATCACTGTAGAAAAGAACAAAAAGGACTTCGATAAAGGAAACCAAGAAGGAGTATCATAAAGAATAAAACTACAAAGTGAACATAACAATTAAAGCATGCATAATGTTTTTGCACGTTTTACATATACCTCTTGTGTTTCTTTAACTTTCACCAGCATCTACTTGTGTTTCTGCAAACAAAACCAAAAAAAAAGTTAACCATCCAACCTAAAAACCACTCAGCAGGAAAATAGACAAAAAACAGTTATTATATGTACAGGTCTTTATAGAACCGCTTGAAGGTTGCAACAAAGAAAACATTTCAATATCAGAAGAAATTAAATAAGTCACTCATATGAGATTCAAATAACAAAGACACATTGCATTTAAAGAAAGCCAACAAAAAAGGCTCAAAATATGAAGCAAATCAAACAAAAAAATTATCAGACATTTTGTCGAGCAATTGATCTACATTTTATTGTCAAATAGCAATTGATATGGGGTGACACAGTATATTGATATAAAAGAAAAGCAATAGCTCAAACATTAACGAAAATCTAGAGGCTAAAAATGTGAATCAAATCAAACAAAAAAAATGATCAGACATTTCATCGAGCAAGATGAAAGCAACCACATAAGTTAGGAGCTAAAAGCCAACATCAAACGACAAAGCATGTATCCAAAGCCAAAAGTATTCGTATTCAGTTCCGACCTCAGATATCGCAACAAAGGACTTCAAATTAGAGAAAAATTAACTCAAAATCAAACGGTTAAAGGTACCTGAGCGGAAGGTGAGTGATACACATACGTACGTCCAAACCTTCAACCTGAAACAAAAAAGAAAAGGCAACATGAAACATCTTAAACAAAGAATGATCGCATCATACGGGCCATAGAGGACGAATTTCATATGAACAACACATAAAAACATATGAAGGACTAAACATCTCTTCCAAAAAAGTGAATGAAATTTATATAACCTTAATTATAAAGAATCTAAAAACTATTAAAGTTGCAAGCATGTGTGACTATATGGAGAAAATGTTTCATCAACAGCAGCTAAAGCATACTAACACGTATACATGTATATCATGTAGCATATAATAAGTTTAAATGCATAAATGAGAAAATGACATCAAGTAACATTCAAATATATTGTGCCTTTCTATTTAGCAATGTAAATAGAAAGGCACAATAAATTTAATGCTCACATGTGTTTAAGTGCATCAAATGTGCCATCTGATGCGCATGTGATGGTGATTAAGCACCTGGGCCATGCGATGTAGTACCCATGCGGTTGGTTGGTACCAGCCTTAATTACTTGCAAACCAACCTTAATTAAACACCCACACAACCATACTAATCAATAAAATCGCAACCAAAGATAAGCAAATAAGCACCTGCAAACGAAGAGCAGCCTAAGACACGGCCTGCATCGAGAACTAAATAAATTAAAACCCCATATGAATTAACCATATATAATATAACAACACCAATCATCAGAACATGATAAAAGTGTTTTGAAGCAGGAACACACTTTTTTCCCATCTGAGCATTAAGACACGATATAACCTCTCTAAAACACATCCAAATGTCATAAATTTGATCACCCATTAATACATGGTAAGCAAGTCTCCTCCATACGTTTGATGCTTTTAAAAAATGAGTTGAGATAAACAAAGATTGGTTGTTTTTGGACAAATGGGTACAGTTGTCACAAAATTACATGATAGCAAAAGGACAGTAAGAAACTTGGACCCAAAAAATCAACCCATTGTTTTTCGTGGGCTATGCTAATGACATTCCCAATCTATATAGGCAAGCGGCATTCATAAATCAGATTTCTTAAATATATATCCCAACACAAACCTAAGATGATGAAAGCAGGGAAGGCACTATTGGTATTGCAAGAAAAATAAAGTAATAAAACTCCAACCACCAAATAAAAACACATAAACAGACTAACACTAAACCAAATGAAAAGATAAACATACATACCCAAAGAAAATTGACTCGCATACCCCAAAGAAAGAACAGTGGGCAAACATTTAATAATACCTAAGCAACCTCTTCAAAACGATCGCAGATCGAGTGTAACTACCCATTGCAGACAACACCCGTATTTATATCAATATCTGCACCTGCAAATAACCAGATATTTAGAAAGAAGACTTGGATACCTAAACACAAACATAAACCATGACAATGCCCATTATACAAAGTAGAAATACCAATAGTACCTAACCGAACAGCAAAAAATAATGAAACAACCCAAATAAATTCAAAAAGGGAGCATGTATACCTAAAAAAAGGGATCTCCAGCTACAAACAACAAATCAAACACATCGAATAAAATGCAAATTTGACATATTAGGTTTACACACCACAATATAAAAAATGGATCTCTTTTAGTTTATGGAATAGAGTTTAATTATGGAGCATACCTAAAACTGTCAAGGACCTGTTGTCAATGTTTACGAAACTAACAAACCTGTACAACCATATTATTAATTAGAAAACACATTTTTTTGGTAGACTTGGCCTGTTTGAACTCAGAAAAAATTGACCCATTACTCAGACCAATCCTTTTAAAAAATCTGATAGAAACTGAAAAAAAAAGATCAAGAACTTTTTCCTATTTGATTACAACATGGAGGGTACACATGTTTCATGATAGTGCAGTAGAAAAGCCATTCCAGGCTCGCCTTATTTGTTCCACTCCTCACCCAAGCAAATCAAACATGCAAATGCATTTGTTACATTGATCTCATGGCTCAAACGCAAAGTTCATGAGAAATGACAGCGGTTAATAAGTATCTGTCATAACATCAAAACCATTGAAGACTGATTTCACATATGACACATAAGAATTGGGTCAATAAGTGAATACAAACAGGCAATATAATGAGGGATTTGTGCGAGCACGATGTTACTTGTAGCCGCAAGTCAAAGAAACCCTCTTGAAAGTTGAGTTCTCTGTAAAGCCATCTGTTTGTGTGTTCCTAAAATGTCGGTTAAGAACAATCAATAATCTTTACCTGCAACATAAACAACAACAAAAATCGAAAAAAAAAGTCGTTAGGGCTTCTTGATGCTAAATCAAAGGACGAAGGGGAAAAAAACAACCAAAATGCGAACTGGCTTCTCCAAAAGAACCAAAAGAACCTAAGAATATAAAAAATCGCAGCCAACGGTTATAAATATAGAAACGGAGACGAAATCCAGTGAAACAACATTAGGGTAAAAAACACCAACCTGTTAAGCGATGTAGGAGACGATGAACTGGGGTTAAACGATGACTGTTGAAGCGACGATCGAAGATGATCTGAACGATTTTTGTATATCTAATTAAAACAATCGGATGGTTTCAGATCTCGCAGTACAGAAACCCTTTGCCGTGATTTTCAGATGGTAGCAGTCGGCTGCTGGTTTTCCGGTGGTGGTGTCAAGATGAGAACCTGGTGGTTTTCTTCGTCTGAGAGAGAGAAGGATGAGGGAGAGAAGAAAAAGTCCGGTCGACTTTGCGTGTTTGAGCAGCTCCTTGATTTTCTCCTGATTTTCTGGTGAACATATCTTTACTCCTACCAAATAACCAGGGACCAAATATGAAAATATGTTATGTCAAAAATTAAAAACCTAGAAACCTCACTATTTAAAAGATGATATTTTATATTTAGGCAGGGACCAAATATGAAAATATGTTGTGTCAAAAATTAAAAACCTAGAAACCTCACTATTTAAAAGATGATATTTTATATTTAGGTAATTATAATGATAAATATAAAAATTAATTTATAATGTATATATTCCTTTCAAAAATAAAAACAAAAATTTAATGTATACGACTGTCATATTCCTTGTTTTTAACATATTTAAGAAATTGATGCGATAAGCAGGGCCGACCGTCTTTAAGAAACTAAGTTTTAGCTTTGGGCCTTCAAAATTTTTATGTCTCATATTAAAAGAAAATTACACATATATAGAGTACAAGTAAAAGTTCTACGTTGTGACCCATGACATATATGGCCATGTTTTTTAATGTGCTTTTTTTTTTCAGTTTTTTTTGTTCGGATGAGATTTGATTTTGGTGTTTTTCTAGGATGAGTATTTGTTTATGCCGCAGTTAATCGGGCATGTTCATAATGGTTTTTAAGTCTATAAAGAACTCAATTTGTGTTTAATAAAACCTTTATGATCATCTATTAATAACATTCGTGATTTTGGTGACGCTGTGGGTTTTGTGGAAGGCGCGAAATGAGCGGGTGTTTAAAGGAAAAAGAAGTAATGAGGCGCAGATCATGCTGGGGATAAAGGAGTGGGTCTATTTTTGGGTTAACAGTAGATCAACTCGTAGATAAGCGGGCGGTGGGGGTGTATCTTTGGTTTTTGTTTTTTGCTGTGTTTGTTTGCTTGGTGTTGCATGTAATGTTCTTATTTGCATGCTTTGTTTAGTGGTGAATAAAATTCTTGCTTTTCAAAAAAAAAATCTATTAATAACATTCAATCATACTATTCGTTCTTTAAGATTTAATCATGACAATCTTAATCTATACTACTATTAAACACAAGTTTTTAAAGTACAAATGTCCTTTTTTAAAGTGTGCCACATAGGATAAATCCTATGTGTCAATTTGTGAGATTTTTAAATTAAATAATTCAATAGAAAATTAAATTCTTTTCACATAAAAACTATCCACGTATATATTTATTTTTAAAATAACACAATTTTAATTCATCATATCTCTTTTATTTCTCAACAAAAATTCGATCCGTAAATTGCTTTGGATTCGTGACAAAAAACCCAACAAAACTAGATCCATATTGCTTAGGTTTTAATCAACGAATGATGGTGAACAAATTAAAAAAACAAAGTCACAGCCTCGGGTATTTACCCGGGTTACTGACTAGTAATCCTAATAAAGCACTAAAATGGGTGACACATGGCATTTTTCTAGACTATCCACCTAAGCAAATTACACATGTCATTTTCTAAGATAATTTTTTATTTCATTTAAATATATTCAAAATAAGCAAGGATTTGATTCTCAAAAATCAAACACTATCTTTTCTTTTTTTACTTTCTCTTAAAAATCTTAACTATGTCATAATTTTCCATCTTTAATAGCAAGAAGATGATAAAAACAAAGATTAAAAATTTAGCTTGTGCATAATAACCCAAGGGTCAAAGGATATTGAACAATAATTTATTGATAAAACAAATATGTTTGATATCATGCTTAAACACCATACTATAAGTTTATTTATATGCTAAAGTCTGAACCAATTAAAATTTTACTTTTATCAATAATTTTTATATACGTAGTTTCATATACACATTTATATTATAAAATGTTGATATGGTAAAAGGGATATTTTTTATATTGATTGAATATTACAGCACAAACTTTGCAAATATATATAAGAAAGCTAATGAGATATTGAAGGAAATAAAACTAATGAAGGTAAGTAATAAGTGGGTCAAGGGAGAAAAAAAAGGGAGAGATCCATGGATCTTCGTAGGTGACTAAAGAAGACATGTTGACCTTTGACCCATTACTATCCTTTGACACCGTTAATTTTGTTAATTCCATTATTCCCCCTCAAGTTGGAGTGTGAAGGTCACAAACACCCATATTGCCAAGAAGAGTTTGTAGTTGCTTCGACCCCAAGGCCTTGGTAAAAATGTCAGCAATTTGTTGTTTCGTCTCGATGTACAATGGTTTTATCTCTTTACTTTCAACGCGTTCACGAACGAAGTAACAGTCCATTTCTACGTGTTTTGTTCTCTCATGGAAAACTGGGTTGTTGGCTATGTGTTTGACTGCTATGTTGTCACAGAATAGCGCAGTAGGACTTTCTTGGTTGACACCTAGGTCACGTAGTAGCCATCTCATCCAAATTATTTCACTGACTGTCGTGGCCATTGCTCTATATTCTGCTTCTGCAGAGGATCTTGAAACAACTGACTGTTTCTTTGATTTCCAAGATACAGGAGCACCTCCAAGTAGAAGAAGGTAACCTGTCCTGGATCGTCTGGAGTCTGGACACCCTAGCCAATCAGAGTCAGAATAGCCCACCAAATTTGTTCCCCCTGTCTTTGGGAGTAAGATACCCTGACCAGGTGTTGTCTTTAGGTACCGTAGTATCCGTGTAGCTGCATCCATATGGCTTTGTCTTGGATCGGCCACAAATTGACTGAGGACGTTGACTGAGTGCGTGATGTCGGGACGAGTGGCTTGTAGGTAAAGAAGTCTTCCTACAAGACGTCGATATTGGATGGCATCCACTCGTTCTTCTTCTCCTCCTTTGCTTAATTTTAAGTTTTGTTCCATGGGGAATGCACTAGGTCTGCAGCCGAGCATTCCATTATCTTTGAGGATGTCAAGGATATATTTCCGTTGACTAAGAACCCGGCCCTCTTGGGTTCTTGCCACCTCGATCCCCAAGAAGTATTTGAGAGGGCCAAGGTCCTTTATGCTGAATTTTTTGTCGAGAAACGCTTTTGTTTCTCTGATCTTGGTTGTGTCGTTTCCAACCACAATGACGTCGTCAACGTAAATGAGGGCTGCCACGAAGCTTTCTCGATCATTAAGGATGAACAAGGAGTGATCTGCTTTGGATTGGCGGAAACCATACTCGAGAAGAGCTGAAGTAAACTTTTGGTACCAGTTTCTTGAAGCCTGCTTCAGTCCGTACAAAGACTTCCTTAGTCTGCAAACTTTGTTTTCCTTCCCCTTTTCAAACCCTTGTGGAATCTTCATGTAAACTTCTTCCTCTAGGTCCCCGTGTAAAAATGCGTTATTGACGTCTAATTGATGTATTGACCATCCCCTTTTTACGGCAACGGTTAGTAAGGTTCGTACGGTAACCAACTTTGCCACAGGTGCAAAGGTGTCGTGAAAGTCAATGCCTTCCATCTGGGTGAATCCCTTTGCCACTAATCTAGCCTTGTATCTCTCTACATCCCCATTAGGTTTGAATTTTAATTTGTACACCCACTTCGAATCTATGGCTCTTTTACCTTGTGGAAGGTCTTCAAGCGTCCATGTTCTATTAGTTTCTAAGGCCTCTATCTCTTTTTGCATGGCTTCTCTCCAATTCTTATCTTGTATGGCCTGCTTAAAATTTTTAGGTTCATTGTTTTTGGCAATGGCCGTCAAGAAAACCTTGTGAGTATTAGAAAAATTATTATAGGAGATATAGTTAGCCATAAAGTGTACCGTCGAAGAACCTTGATTGGAGCTGGGTAATGCGAAGTCGATCGATGGCGGGAGATTAACGTCATAGCCATCAAGCCGTTTAGATTGAAACCGCTTTCTTCCCTCTCTTACTTGCGGTTCAATATGTTCTGTTGTTGAATTTTCTTCGTTGGCTTGTGGCGCACCCGCGTGGATGGTGACTTGTTCGTTGCAATATGGAGAATTTTCAATAATCACGTGATCATGCATTAAATTTGTGTCCCCATGTGTATTACCTCCACCTTCATGGTGACTAATTTGTTCCATTTCGACAGAAGCTTGTGGTTCATCGATTTCTTTCATTTCATTTTCTAATGACCCATGTAGAGAATCTCCAATAAGTTGTTCGGTTTTATTTTTTTCTTCGTCGTAATACCAAGGTGGGAAGGTGAAAATTCTATCATCCTTGCTTATTTTGGGCTCCTCACTTGCTTCATATGGAAAGACGTCTTCTAAGAACTTAACATCTCGGGAGATGACGATCTTGTTTTTGTTGGTGTCGAATATTTTAAAACCTTTGGTGCCCGGGGGGTAACCCACAAAGACTCCAGGTTTCCCCCTTTCCTCGAACTTATCTCCGTTTGTTTCGGTGTTTCGGTAGTATACGAGACATCCGAACACCTTCATATGGTCGTAATCGGGTTTTTGATCAAAGACAAGCTCAAATGGGGTTTTGTTGCCTATGGTTTTAGAAGGAAGACGGTTGATAATATAGGCAGCGGTAAGAATGCACTCGCCCCAAAAACGTGTGGGGAGCTTGGCTTCAAACCTTAGGGCTCTCGCGGTTTCGAGGAGGTGTCGGTGTTTACGTTCGATCACGCCGTTTTGTTGAGGCGTGTGTGGGCATGTAGTCTCGAGTAGTATGCCTTGCTCGGTGTAAAAGTTTGCCATTCGATTCGAGGTAAACTCGCCACCGTTATCGCACTGGATACGTTTGACAATTTTGTTGAATTGGGTTTTAACAAACTTGTGGAAGGCGATTAAACAATCGCTTGCCTCGTGCTTGTGCTTTAAAAGGAAAACCCAAACTGAGCGACTATAATCATCCACAATGGTAAGAAAATAATTTGCCCGGTTGAGTGACGGTGTCCGGTATTTTCCCCATATGTCACAATGTAGCAATTCAAAACAATTTTTCGTTTTGATAAAGCTAACGGGGAATGGTAATCGAGTATGTTTGGCCCTTGAACATGCATCACAAATAAAACTATCATTTTTCAAAGATGAGCCTTTAACAAAATCAAATTTTGAAAGTTTGTCATGGGAGGCATGTCCCAATCGTTTATGCCAAACATCAAAAGTCGTCACCATAGCTTTTCTTTCACTCCCCACCATCTCCATCTCATAAAGTCCTTGTTTGCATTTACCCACTCCAATCAATTTCTTTGTGTTCAAGGACTGCATGATGCAAAAGGTAGGGAAAAAGGTTACTGAACATTGTAATTCTTTGGACAAACGACTAACCGATAAAAGATTACATGTAAATTTAGGGACATATAAAACATTTTTGATTTTCATCCCATTGGCCAAAACACATGTTCCCTTACCCTCCACCGGTATATTAGCACCGTTAGGTATGTCAACGGGCAATTCATTAGCGGGTTTAACATCATCATCAAACCAATCGGTTCGGTGTGTTATATGAATGGACGCACCCGAGTCCACTATCCATTTTTCGTTTGGATCGAATTTACCTGTCAAGTTTATGGTTGGAGGTGTTTCCTCCTTGCTCAAACCGCCTTTTTCAGAAATCAAGTTAACAATTTTGCGATATTGTTCTTCATTCAAACCCGGAATAAGGCGGCTACCTTCTTCAACTAAAGCTGGCCTCGGTCTTGCTTTCTCGGTTTTTCTTTTTCCCGGCCACCATTCCGGGTAGCCAATACGTCTGAAGCACCCGTCACGATTGTGACCATCTTTGTTACAAAAATCGCAGTGTTCCATGCGATTGTTCTTGGTTTGGTCGAACATCTTGACAACTTTGGGAGACGATGAGCGACAATGATAATTTGTTTTAGTGTTTTTGGTGTGTAGATCGGAATTTCCGCTCTGATGCCATATAAAATGTTGATATGGTAAAAGGGATATTTTTTATATTGATTGAATATTACAGCACAAACTTTGCAAATATATATAAGAAAGCTAATGAGATATTGAAGGAAATAAAACTAATGAAGGTAAGTAATAAGTGGGTCAAGGGAGAAAAAACAGGGAGAGATCCATGGATCTTCGTAGGTGACTAAAGAAGACATGTTGACCTTTGACCCATTACTATCCTTTGACACCGTTAATTTTGTTAATTCCATTATATATATTATATTTTTATGGTTTAACCCGTGTAATACACGGGTTACTAACCTAGTAATCTATAAAGAACTCAATTTGCATATCTTTGCCTATTGTATTTTGTCTTTTATCACACCTCTCAGAAATTACAGAAATTCATATGACAATTTCAATGAGGAATTCAATACTAGTATTTTTCCTTATAATGATAATGTATTGCTATGTATATATCCACTTGACATGGGTAATGAATCTCATGATGATTACTTTAAAACCGACTCTAAAGGTATAGTTATACATAATGCCGATTGAACCCTATCATGAATATCATTGTAATATTGTTGAATCATGAATACCACCCGCGAAATCAATCTAAGGCACCTTAAGGCAAAATGAGCTACCTTTAACTACTATGAAGGTCACAACTAGCAAATTAATCAACTAATCTAGGGGACTTCCTTTTGAGACAATCCTGATCTAGACACTTAACCAACCTAACTAGTTATCAAGTTTATCCCCTTTTTTAGTTCTAAACAAGGCAGAATATAGCAATCAAGATACTAATTATTAATTAATGTTCTAGTTCGGGACGTCTCCTAAACTATTCCTTAGATGAAAACCCCAAAGCTAACACCTTTAGATGCATTACCCGACCCGAAAGACATCCGTAGGCAACACAAACACCAATTAACAATCAGAACCCTAATTGGAATATGCAAACGCAACAATCACAGAAAGTTAAAGGAATTGCAATAGATTATCAACACATCAAACAATCGTCATAATCAAGAAAAGTCGAAAGGCATTAACTAATCATCAAACGGTCTAAGTGGTACAATAGAATTAGCCAAGAATGATTAACATGTCTGAGATCATAATAATAACAGTGAATTCAGTCAAGAACATGATTTGGTCTATTAAAAATAAAAGCAAAATCGAAAGTAAATAAGAACCCGGAAAGCGACTAGATGTCGGATGCTTCAATCTAAGGCCTCTAAGTGCTCCTCTCTCGAATTCCTGCTCCAAAATCGTCTCCAGGGACTTTGAGTTACGGCAGGGTGCAAAGTTATTCGACTGGAAACCTTCAAGTTGTATTTATAATTGAAAAACTAGGGTTTTCGGATTTTTAACCTCCAAGCGTATAGCTTGGAGGAGTCTTGATCAGCAGGCGATACGCCTAAGGCCGCTACGCGACAGATTAGTCGGGTCAACACTTAATCCACCGCCTTTGACTTTTCAGAAGCTCGTGTATCGCTTACATCTTCAGGAGCACTAGGCGATACGCCTAGTGCTTACTTTTCAGCACCTTTCTTCTTTTTGATCTTCAATTCTTCTCCAATGCTCGTTTTCTCTCGGGAACTGCACTAAAACTGCAAATTTAACGTGAAACACACATTAAGACACTTATACTCATAAACAACTAAAAACCTACGTAAAATGACTCAAAAGACTCACAAAATGACATAAAAACGTGAAGGAAAACCCATGTTTTTTGCAACATATCAGCCCCTGAAATGTTATCAAGGGTCATGGTTTCTTCAGCATGGTGGTGATCACGGTGGTTTGCAAGTTTAATTATTTTTTTAATTCAATCATAATATCGCGCAACATTTCTCTTTTTAAAGTAAAACATAATATGTACACAACTACCTTTACACACATTTATCATCATCACTAGACCATCTATGTGGCACAACTTTCCCATCTCATATTCAAACCGCTATGAATAACCTGATACATGTTTGTAACAAATACATGTGAATACAGGTTAAAATTATATGTACATATTCCTCTCATGACAATTAATCTTTCACATTAAACATGATTCATTGTGACCACCATAAATATATGATTAGCTAAGTGGACTTTTTCAAGAATAATCTTCATCTTTAAACATGTAAAAAGAAAATAATAATAAATACACATGACAGCAGTTACATATTTACATAATTTTACCTTTAATTTTTTTATTTGTGGGGATATACTATACGTCTTATGTACTAGGAAGTCCACTTAATTACATATATTCTCTCTCTCTCTCTCTATATATATATATATATATACATATACACACACACAAGTAAAAACCCATGCGATACGGCGGCAACGACAATCACACAATCTTTCGTGATAAACTAAGCTGAGGATATGGTCGAGGGGAGGAGAGGGAGAGGTAGACCTAAGCTGACGTGGGACGAGCATATTAAACACGATTTGCTAGATTTGCACCTCTCTGAGAATATGATCGAGGATAGGACATCGTGGAGACGTAGGATTCAGACTAAGGACAAGTAGAGGAGTCAGGAGAGTTTTATCTATTATTTATTTATTTATTATTATTATTATTTATTATTATTATTATTATTATTATTATTATTATTTTTATTATTTTTATTATTATTTTTATTATCATTAATATTATTATTTTTTATTATCCGTATTTTATTATTTATTTATTTATTTATGTATTTTTTTATCATTATTATTATTTTTTAGGTGTCAATGGTATGGGTTCTCCTTCTATTTCTCTTTGGGTCTTTTTCTCTTGTGGCTCGGTTTTGGGGGTCTCTTTGGAAGCAACCTGTCTATCCGAGAGGTAGAGGTATGGTTTGCCTACATCCCACCCTCCCCAGACCCTACTAATAGTACCAAGTGCTATTGGTGGACTTTAATGGGTACGGTTGTTGTTGTTGTATCAACTCTTTCGTGATATATGTATTGTACGTATGTTTGTAGGAGCTTATTTTATGTTGGTGGTAACCCAAACCTTTACCATTGAGTCTTGCTGGTGAAGCTATCTTGAAGAATCTCCTATCTAAGGTTTACTGATTTTTGTCTAAGTGTATGAGTTGATCGTATAGAATTTGCATTTACGATCAACTCATGATCATTAAGGATTTTGCCTTTACGATCAACCTTGATCTTTAAAGATTTGCCTTTACGATCCGAAACTTGATCGTTTAGAAGTTCTTCTTCACGATCAATGTTCTTCTTTATGATCAAGATTCCAAATGATCAAGTTGTCTTCTTTGCGATCAACATAAAGCTTTACGATCAAGCTCAGGCCTCTAAGTTCAAGATCACTCTTTATGATCAACTCTCCAAACGATCATTTCATTTTGCTTTATGATCAAGTCTCCTCTATACAATCAAGCTTAACGATAAATAATGCTTCTAAACGATCAACTTGGATGCTCTATGATGTGCATTAAATTACACATATTTTTATATCAAATGTTCCTCACATTTCGGGTTATATCTTACTAACTATTATCAAAATAGTATTATATTGTTTTCTTATTAGTTTTTCAGTGTGATCCATGTAAAAATCACAAAAGAAGTCAGAAACGCTAAAAAATGAAGAAAATATGAAGAGTTCATGATTTTGTGTCAAGAACCAAGATATGACCTTACAAGATGGATATGATGCCCTCATACGACCTTCTCTCGAGTCAAGACAAAGTGGTAACCCCAAGCCTTAACCACATCTCGAAGCACAACTGCTAAAAGACAATGGTGTGCTCAGCCACCGCAAAAAACTTAGCAGGAGCATATTTTAAGCTAGAAAATGAGTTACGGGGTCCATAAATAGTGAATTTTGAGTATCTCGAGGAGGGGAAGAAGATTTTGAGGTCAAATTGGCATCATTAAGTTCAACACGCCCCATTCCATACTTTGGCACGCCCCGTGCCAAACCTAAAAATTGACTTTTTTGGGTTTAAACGCCTTCAGAGATTACATGACCCTGTGCCACTCTAGCCCGACACAACACGGACCCTCCTGACTTAACACCCCCCGGTGCCTCTGTACCTGATAGCACGGCCTATGCCACGCAGTGGCACGCCCCGTGCCAAACTCCGCAACTGCCTATAAATACCTCCTCCTCCTTTATTCCACTTTGCTCATCTCCTCCCCCCTTCTTTAGTTGTAGCTTTGTTTTTCTCTCGATCCATTTGGCATTTTTTATGTTTTTGTAAGTCAAGTTTATAAGAAATATAACTTAAGTTGATTTTGTAAAGTATTTGTTTATAGGTCTTTCTCTACTCTTAAGCAAATCATTAAAGCTATGTTTCGCTAAACTCTTATACTTAGTTGGGAAGTAACAAACCTTTGGTGGGTTGGTTAATGGCTTTATAAACTCGCTTAAGGTGTGTTTAATGACTTTATGAAAACCCTTTTTATTAAAAGTTTATTATAAATCTTTTGAACCAAACGTGCTCTACGTATCACAGACCATTTGAGGAGTTGAAATCTCATCAACCGGACTTGTGACAACTGGTTGGGGGACGATGCATGATCCTTCGGGTAACTCGCGCCCTATGCTACATGATACATTCGGGGTCTTTATCGTCTATGTAAGCAAACCCGCCTGACCACGCAAGTGCGGGCTGGAAGTACTTGGTTGGGAATGGGGTTGATAATATTTTGTCACTTCACGGAAGCCGAGATGGTACGTGTTTGTGAACTTGGCTCTGGTCAGGCCGGACGTGCATGCGCGGAAGCGGTGCATGGAAGAAATGGACCTTAGTCCCTTAAAAAGATAATTTTCATAATAAAGTACCCGACACGCAGGGTTGTTCCCCTACTAGTTCATGATAGTGTGTTGAGTATGATGTGATGGCCTGAGAGGGGGCCCTATAACTAAATGGCATTACACCTCTACATTTGTTCACCTATAGCAAAGTTCCCTGGGGTTCGTATTCCTCACAGACGATCACCCGGGAGAGTAGTGATACTAGATTTGAGACTGAGAGGCAGTCTAGTTGCCTGCTAGTGAATAATCTTAAGAAAGGATTATAAATACTCATTCAGCTTCTTCAACCAATGGTAAGTTCTCCCAAGTAATATTGACTTTCGATTTACAAAACTAAAAACACCATCTTATTTTATCTTTATTTTCTTTTCTTATTTTTAGTTTATTTTAATTAAATATATTTATACTTAATAGATTTGGTTAGACGTAACAAGGATAAAGTATCAAGAGCCCTTATTTTCCTTATGTCCTGGAACGATCTCAGTTAACTTACCACTACTATACTGCTCCACGATGGGTGCACATGACCGTGTTATGTGGTGAAATAGTAATTGTTGAAGTTTATAATTTTTATAAATTTAAAAGCTTATGCAACAAAGGTGTCACTAAAACTGCTATATTTATATATACACCTCACAACACACCACTCTATACGATCAATATTGCTCTTTACGACCAAGTCTGACACTTTGGAATATTTTGTTGATTTTGATGTAAATGATTGTTATAAATTTTGCTTTAATGTTTATGCGCTCTAGGTAGTATTTATAGACACTGATGTAACCCTAGTTGTAACATTCATTCCAGTCGTTCTAGAATACAATAGAGAGCTATTTTCTAGTGTGTGTTCTTAGTGTTTGTGTGTGTTCTCGTTCTTCTTAATCTAAATGATTGCAAAGCAACCAACATTGATTGATCACTAGATATTGATATTATGCTCTTGTCTAGTGAATTAAGTGACAAATCTAGTAAGCTTAAGTATCTAGATCCTGACAATTGGTAACAGAGCGTGGTTTTCTTCATATTTTCGAACTTTGTTAAAAAAATTTGAAGAAATTCTCACCTAAGTCATCAATCAAGTTTGTTGTTGTTGTGTGATGATGGTTTTCTTGTAAGAAATCAGATTCTGAACACATTGCAGTCATTAGACTTAGCAAACAACTTGCTTTTGAAGCTCAAATTTCAAATTACGGAGTTCGACCTTTAAAAAATAACGCCACTGTTCTTCATGATTCAAACTTAAATTCTTTTTTCGAGTAAATATTTGCAAAAATTGACCATGCTCAAGGTTTATACTACTAAAATCGTGACTAATGGAGCAAACCACACTAAAAAACATCAAGTATTGTATCGAGGATAGCAATTTTTGTGATTTTTTGAAACCTTTTCAGAAAATCACTATTTGATTGATTTCTTATAGTTTGAGTGGATTTGAGTGTTTGTGTTAGTTGAGACTTGTAATCCTACACTAATTTCAAACCTCAATGAGTAATCCAATCACAAATTCTTCAGACTTTAATTTGGTCAAATTTGTTCTACATTAGAACAAGCTATTGAAATTTTTTCTAAGTCTAATTTCTCTGTAATTTGATTTCTATCAGTTTTCTCACTTGTGTTTGTTTATTGTTGCTCATATAGGTTGGAAGCATCAAGGATTATGTTCTAGCACGGTTTGTGTGATTTGAGCAAGTGTTGGATATTTGGTAGCTTTTGAGAAACTTATTAAAGGTTGTTGAATATTTCACGCTTGATTTCAACATGGCTGTAGCTAATCAGTATGGTGTTTATGGAGGTGGTGCTAAACCTCCTAGGTTAGTGGTTGGATCAGATTTTGAAGAGTAGAAGGACAAGTTTGAGTCATTCTTGTACTACATTGACTTTGACTTATGGGTTTCGATTGTTGATGGTCCCGCAAAGTTCTATGTCAAATCTCTTGTTGTTGCTGGTCAGCTTGATCCACCAGCCAGAAGTCATTATGATATATTAAAAAATAGAGAAGACTATGAACAAGCTGAGAAAGCTCAACACAAGGTTGATCAAAGAGCACTTGGTTGTGTCAAGATGGCTCTACATGACGATATCAAGTATCACTTTCGTTATGCAAAATCTGCTCATGAAATTTGGGCAGGTATGGAGAAGAGGTTTGAAGGGAATTTGGCTACTAAGGAAAGGAAGTTAGACAAACTCAGGCTGACATTTGAAACCTTCGCTTATAAGAGTGGTGACACCTTTAAAGGGTATGTGGTGTGCGTGTGGTGTATATAAAAATATGGTAATTAAAGTGACACTTTTGATGCATAAGCTTTGAAATTTATAAACAAGTAATCAGACAATACTATTTCACCACATTCACGGGCAAGTGCAGCCATCGTGGAGCGGTATAGTATGGGTAAGATTCCAAGGTCGTCCGTGCATACAAGGGGAAGGGAGTCTTTTTTATACTTAGCCTTTGCAGACAACTTGAACAAGATATATTTTTATACTTTTAGAAGGAGATGAGTTATATAAATATAATATATATAAAATAAAAAATGAAAATAAAGATAAAGGTGGGGTACAAGTGTATTCAGTCGAAGAAAATATTACTTGGGGGACTCATCAGTGGCGAGGTTTACAGACTATATGTTATAGCTTCCTTTAAGATTATTACTCGTCAGATGAGGAGGACCGCTTTTCAGCCTGGAATCCTGTCTCGTGTTCCTCTCATCTCCCCGAAAGGATCTGAGATGACCACCGTGGGAGTAATAAACTAAGTAAGCGTAAATGCCATGAATTTGTAGGGTCCGATGGGTCGTCAGCGTCGTTACACTCAAGTACGTTATCATGAACCAACAGGGGAACAACTCACACATCAGATTATTTTATTATGAAAAAACATCTTTATAAGGGACCAAGGTTCGTTTCTTCCATATGTCGCTTTCGCGCAAATATGGGTGGTCGTAACCAGAGCCAAACTCACTATCATGTATCTCACCGACTTCCATGAAGTGACAAAATATTACTAACCCTTATTCCAACCAATACCTTCAGGCTATAGTTAGCGTGAAAGTCGTGTTTGTTTACATAGAGATAAAACTCACGAACATATTGCTTTAAATGGGGTGCGAGTCACCATATAAGTTCATGCATCATCCCCCAGTCGGGTGTCATAGGTTCGACTGATGACCTTTCGACTCCTCAAATGGTCTATAATACGCAAAGCACGTTTGTTCAAAAGAGTTTAAAATACACTTTCAATAGAAAGAGTTTTCATAAAGTCATCTGTACTTACCTTAAGCTATGTTTATAAACACATATTTACCAACCCACCAAAGACTTGTTTTCCCCAAATAAGTTTAAGTATTTAGCCAAGCGTAAGCATGAGTTTAAGGATTTGCTTAAGAGAAGATGAGACATTTAAAGACAAATACAAATCAAATTCTAGTTAAGATGAAGTTCTTACAATCTTGACGAATAACTAGAACACAAAAAATAAATGCTCAAAAGATGATATAGAGTAAGTGGGTGTGTGTGAAGCTTGAGCTAAGAATGGATAGCTTTTATAGGAAAGATTCAACATCAAGCACGGGTCGTGCCTGGTAGGGCACGGGCCATGCCTGTCAGGTGGAGCGCGTCTGATGCAGGTGTAAGAGGCACATGCCGTGGCAGGTCATAGGCACGGGCCATGTGCAACATTGGTCAGGGGCACAAGTCGTGTTGACTCTAGGGCACGAGCCATGTTTTGTCAGGATCGAAATTCAACTCTTCTGGCATTACTGAAGGGGAGGTGCGGGCCATGTTTGGTGAGTCACGGGCCGTGCCTGAGGTCTTAAATCTGGAACTTGGCTTCTTTCTTCGTGTTTTCTTCACTTTTCCATTCCTTTTGTGATTTTGGACCTGGACAACACTAAAAACTAAAAAGGAAATATTATTTCATTGTTTCGGTGATAGTTATTTAGTTTTTGTCCATTTTGTGGGGGATATATAGCTATAAAATATGTATAATTGAGTGCATATCAAACATCCCCACACTTAGATCTTTGCTTTTCCTCAAGCAAAACCTGGAAGGTCAAATCTAGCAATCCCAGAGATAAGTATAGATTTATGTTTATAATCTTGTGTCGAGAAACTCATTCTCCACCTACTTCGACATTTATTCTTTGTTTGCCATTTTATTCTATTTTTATTGGAATATTAAAAGCTACAGACAAAGTTACTAGAAAGTTTAGATTTATTCAACTATGTATATCTCACAAGGGATCACTCGACTCTCGGGGCTAGTATATATACGGACTTTGAGTGGTCACTCGTACCAAAGTAAAATCAAGCAAAGGTCATAGGCTTGTTATGAGATTAAACTTATACATATCTCACTAGATTCCACACAGACATCATGAGGACTGAAGGGTTGAAAGGGTAGGTTGTGGCTAAGGGTTTGGAAGTGTTTGGTTAAAAGGGCTAAAACTGCAAATTATGATCCTTTTCGAAAGCTTTATTGTGACTCGAATATTTCCTAATTATAAGGGCTTTTCATTTGGGCTTGCCCTTAAAAATTAATTTTTTTTATTTTTCTTACAGAAAAATACAAATACGAACGGATCTGCATAAGTACAAGGATAGATTGGTCGTCACTTATTATTTTTTAAAGCTTTATCGAGGATCATAAGTTTGCGAAAATAAGGGGTTGAAATTGAAAAAGGTTGTTTGGTTTTGGGGTTATTTTGCAAATGAATTTGTGAGTTTTAAAAATGGAAGGGAATAGGCTCAAGGAGTTATCTAAGGGGTATTTTATGGGTAGGTAAAGAACATAGGTAAGGGGTAGAAAAGGGGTTAAAACTAGGTGCCTCAATCCTGTGAAAATGTTTTTCCGACTTTGTCCATCTTGGAATGTATACTCATAACAAGTTCTGGCTTGTTGATTTACTTGGTTTCTCTTATTTTTGACAAAAAAATGAGCATGTTAGTTATGTACATGCGGTTAGGCTCAAACACTCATCGAAAATATGGGAAAAGGGGTTTTAAGAACCAGTTCAATAAAAATAAACTTTTTGTTCTATTTGCTGTACCCAAAAATATCTCAATGTATACTTGAATAAGGCAAATAGATTTTTGGGCTTTCCTGTTTGGAGAACACTGTTTTTTTCTCACAAAGATTGACAAACACTACAGATTTATTATTATTATATTATTTCTTTAAATGGTTTTGCTAGACCATGAAAACAAGGTTTTGTGTAAGGCTATTTTGGATAGGCAAAAAATTTCCTTTTTAGCGAAGTGATCAATTTCACAATCGCGTCCCCACACTTCAATTGCACATTGCCCTTAATTTGCAAAATATGCAAAAAGAAAGCATTATGATATTTAAACGAGTTCAAGAATGAAAGTGGTCATAGAGATTTTTCTTTGTTCCTTGCCGGCCACGGATTTTTCATTGATTACCGGATAATTGTCTTACAGGATTTTGCCTATAAACAACTTTCCGTCCTCCTTATTGCGGTGTTAGTCATCAAGCCTACATACTAAAATGTAAAATTCTAACGGATATATGGTAAGCTCGCGTTCTGTGCAAGAGTAGGTTGACTCATGCTGGTCTGACATTGCAGCATTACACAAGGCGAACCACGATATCCGGGTATCTACTAATAAAACTACTAAGAATGAAAACTACTTTATTAGTCCTAATATAATATTTTCTAAGACTGGAAGTTTAATAAAAAAGGTGAGACATGTTACCGTCCTTTAGATGTTGTTGTGTTGGGGCAACCAATTCAGTTAACTTTTCATCTTAGATGTTCATGGTAAGCTGCCACGAAAACCCGCCAAGTTTATTTATGGGCCCGCTGGCTGGACCCGCATTGCTGGCTCTAGAATGTGAGAGGTGGAGGTGAGGCTCCCTCCATGCATTGGTAAGCGAATTCTAGGCCTGATTCGATACAGTCAGTCCACCACGTGTAAGTTTTTGTCTGCCTTCTCCCGGCCCAAAGTTCATTTCCTTGTTTCCAAGTTCGATCTTTAACGCTTTGCTACTCATGTCCACTACTGCTTGTGAGGTTCCTAAGATGAAGGGTACCTCCACATCTTCCTCCATGTTGAGAATGACAAAGTCAGTAGGGAAAAAGATCTCTCCTACCTTAACTAGGAGGTTCTCAGCAATTCCTAAAGGGTTTTTAACCGAGTAGTCAGCAAGTTGGATGCTCATCTGGGTTAGAGTTGGAGTTCCGAGGTTCAAGTGTATTCAGTCGAAGATAATATTAGTTGGGGGACTCATCAATGGCGAGGTTAACAAATTATTTGTGATAGCTTCCTTTAAGATTATTACTCGTCAAATGAGGAGGACCGCTTTTCAGCATGGGATCCTGTCTCGCGTCCCTCTTGTCTCCCCATAAGGATCTGAGAGGACCGACGTGGGAGTAATAAACGAAGTAAGCATAAATGCCATGAATTTGTAGGGTCTGATGGGTCATCGGCATCGTTACACTCAAATACGTTGTCATGAACCAGCAGGGGAACAAGTCACACATCAGATTATTTTATCATTGAAAACATCTTTATTAGGGACCAATGTTCGTTTCCTCCATATGCCGCTTTTGCGCAAATATGGGTGGCCGTAACCAGAGCCAAGTTCACTATCATGTATCTCACCGACTTTCATGAAGTGACAAAATATTACTAACCCTTATCCCAACCAATACCTTCAGGCTGTAGTTAGCGTGAAACCCGTTTTTGTTTACATAGAGATAAAACTCACGAACATATTGCTTTACATGGGGTGCGAGTCACCATATAGGTTCATGCATCGTCCCCCAGTCGGGTGTCACAAGTTCAACTAATGACCTTTCAACTCCTCAAATGGTCTATAATACGCAAGGCATGTTTGTTCAAAAGAGTTAAAATACACTTTCAATAGAAAGATTTTTCATAAAGTCATCTGTACTTACCTTAAGCTATGTTTATAAACACATACTTACCAACCCACCAAAGACTTGTTTTCCCCAAGTAAGTATAATAATTTAGACAAGCGTAAGAATGAGTTTAAGGATTTTGATACGGATCCGGATGATCCGTATTCGAAACCCGCAACCATATATTTATCTTAATAGTTTATTATATTTAAATAGTTTCCTTTTAGGTTTTATCTTGTTTTGCAAGTTTCTGTTTATCTATTTAAAGAACTTTTGTAATTCATATTTTGGAGAGTTGAATTTTGAATAAAGAAATATTTTCTTGTTAAACAGGTTTATGTTTAACTGATAGCTCCGGTTGGCCAGATATCAAACCGGCGTTGATCACTTGGTTGGCCAAGGATTTCGTCGCTAGGTTTAGCCTAGGTTATCGCTACAACGCTTCCGTATTATTGATGATACGGATCCGGATGATCCGTATTCGAAACCCGCAACCATATATTTATTTTAATAGTTTATTATATTTAAATAGTTTCCTTTTAGGTTTTATCTTGTTTTGCAAGTTTCTGTTTATCTATTTAAAGAACTTTTGTAATTCATATTTTGGAGAGTTGAATTTTGAATAAAGAAATATTTTCTTGTTAAACAGGTTTATGTTTATGGTGCAAGGAATAAAGATAATTTGGTCAAATGTTTTTCCTACAAGTTCGAAATCTTTGATATTCTCCGGTTCGATTTTTTGGGATCTCCAAAATATTTAGATTACTATTTGATTTTTTTTAAGAAGATAAAGATTTGTAGTGACTTGATGAAGATAAATATAATACATATTTTCATTCTCAAATTATATTGCATACAAGAAAAGAATATGTATCAATTGCCATTGGATGAGAGGTGTGAATGCAATAAGTCGTGTTATGCATACTTTGACACGAGGGTCGCATTTCAATTAGGATTTGCTCCATTTTTATGCAAGGACCAAGTTATTTATAGTGGTGATCCGTTAGTTAAACATGTTGTTCGTTATAAAATTATTGTTGATCTCTTCGACGTTTCCAAGACTCAAGGACGAGTCTTTTTCGAAGAGGGAGAGGAGAGGGATGTGGGGAGACCCGAAAACCCGATAGATCCAGGACCCGCCCGTCAAAATGATGTCTGCTTAAAGACGACTGTGGCAACAATTGAAGATAAAGTTGAAGAGTTAGTCGTGATGGTAGTGAACAAAAGTCGGCAGGAAATTCTGTTCGATCCGGGTGGTTCTATAGCGTTGACGGGTTGTTAAAACTCGAGGACGAGTTTTCCAAAGAAGGGGAGGATGATACGGATCCGGATGATCCGTATTCGAAACCCGCAACCATATATTTATTTTAATAGTTTATTATATTTAAATAGTTTCCTTTTAGGTTTTATCTTGTTTTGCAAGTTTCTGTTTATCTATTTAAAGAACTTTTGTAATTCATATTTTGGAGAGTTGAATTTTGAATAAAGAAATATTTTCTTGTTAAACAGGTTTATGTTTAACTGATAGCTCCGGTTGGCCGGATATCAAACCGGCGTTGATCACTTGGTTGGCCAAGGATTTCGTCGCTAGGTTTAGCCTAGGTTATCGCTACAACGCTTCCGTATTAGATTTGCTTAAGAGAAGATGAGAGATTTATAGACTAATACAAATCAAATTCTACTTAATATGAAGTTCTTACAATGTTGACGAATAACTAGAATACCAAAAATAAATGCTCTAAAGATGTTATAGAGTAAGTGGGTGTGTGTGAAGCTTGACTAGGATTCAGAAATGAGGAGCAAATGTCTGGCTTTTGTAGGCAAAATTTGGCATCGGGCACGGTCCGTGCCTATCAGGTGGAGCGTCGTCTGATGCAGGTGTAATAGGTATGGACCGTGACAGATCATAAGCATGGGTCGTGTGCAATAGTGATCAGGGGAACGGGTCGTGTCTTCTGAGGATTGAAAATCAACTCTTCTGGCATTGCTGAAAGGGAGGCACGGGCGTCCCTGGGGTCTTAAATCTAGAACTTGGTTTCTTCACTTTTCCGCTCCTTTTGTGATTTTGGAACTGGACAACACTAAAAACTAAAAAGGAAACATTGTTTCATTGTTTCGGTGATAATTAATTAGTTTCTATCCATTTTATGGGGAATATTTGGATATAAAATATGTATAACTGAGTGCATATCAACATGCAAACAAGCTTTGCAAAATCATTACTAAAAAGAAGAAGCTACTCAACTCTTTCCCACAGACATTTGCTTTTTATGTTGAGTACCTTATGGACAATTATGATTTGAATGTCATTGACTATAAGGAAATCCTTGAGAAGCTAAGGAAATATGAGGTCCGTGCCAGAGATCGTGAAGGGGGTTCTCTTATGGGTACACCATCTTCAAGTACTTCAAATGCAGTTATTATTACTCCTAATATGGATACTGTTTAGTTTGCTTTTCCTGCAAGTACGAGGGTTCCTACACCTAGTCCAAATGTTATCCCATCTCATGAAGCTTTTGTATCTCCATCTGCTCAACCATATAGCTTCATCACTCCACAAGCACAACCAGAAACTTTGAATATGCCAAGTATGACTGAGAATGACCAAAGTTTGTATAATGCCCTCATGGCTAGCTTTATTACTCAAGTTTCAGATAATGTTGAAAAAATGACTCTATTCCAAGAAGATCTTGATCAAATTTTCTGTTGACGACTTAGAAGAAATGGATATTAAGTGGCAGTTGGGTATGATAATAGCTTAAACTAGAAAAAATTTCAAGAAGACTGGAAGGGACGCTTTCCGATCTCACCCTAGTTCCACTATCGGGTTTGATAAGTCTAAGGTTTAGTGCTATAATTTTCAAGTACTTGGACATATTTCTCTAGAATGTACTAAGCTCAGAATGAACAATGCTCCGGTACCAGCAAGGTGAACTATTCTTACCAAAACCAAAAGCCTACTGCTAATCCATCAAGCTCTTCAGATGCTGCTAACAAAGCCAATTCATCAAAAGCCTTAGTTACACTTGAGAACGGGAAAATACAATTGGTCTTCTCAAGGATAGAATCAGTCCAACCCATCCAACTTTGTGCTGGTGATGAATTCTCAAGTTGATCAGAATAAGAAAGCATATGTTACCATTGATCCTTTATTTCCAACAAATTTGCACTGATGGCTGATATTAAAGAAATCAATGATGTTGAACATTCAAAGCTTGTCAAATTTGAAGCTAAGAAGGAATTGGCACTTTAGACATAGAACATTCTTTCTGATGTAAAAGCTAAATTGTGTTCTGATGACTGTATCACGGGTGTTGCTAGCTACCATAGCCACAATCTTAAATCGATTGAGGAAGCGGAAATTAGCAAAAAGTAAGCTGAGGCTATGGGAGCCAAGGAAAAAGATTTTCTAGTCAAAATCAAGTCATTGCAAGATGATTGAGTTGATGAAGCACACAGAGACAACCCTTAAAATTCAAAACACTGAACTTGTTGAAGACCTTTCAAAAATGATAATTAACTATGTCCAAGCTAGGAAAACAATCAATCTTATGAATTTGAACAAAACTAATACGGATAATATGGCCAGGAAAGACATTTTAGTTTGAGTTCAATTTGGTCAAGGTATGACTAGGGAAATAGATGACAGTTCGGCTGAGCTTCCTCTAAACCATAACTACTATTCAGTTCCAGACTCAGTATAATTAACTCCAAGAGTTGCATTAAGTTTATTAGTAATGGGGCGGTCCCCGATTCTTCAACCATCAAGAGACTGGAAGGTTTGCTTACTAACCATGAAACCGGTTCGAACCTTCAGTCTACTGATGAGGTTCTTCAACTCACTGATATTGATGAAATTTTGTCACATTCTGATGCTGACTTCCTAAAAGTTAATGAGACCAACATCTTAGACTTAAATGGTCAAACTTTTGTTTTCAATGAACAATTTGAGGCTGATTCGTCTCAAAATTTTTATAGAAGAGTAAAAATAATCATAGACATAATCCTAAGAAGACATTTACTTCAAATGAAGTCAATCAACCTGAGAATGTAACGGATGAGGCATTTGAGAAAGCTTTTGTTAACATGACCCTAGATCATGAGAAAGAATCTATGCTTATCACATGGTGGTCCTATTGATTTTGTAGGAGATGTATGTGGTGGAAAAATAATGTGGGAACGGTCATCTTTCAATCGGAGAAGTTACCTTTGAAAAGGTCAACCTGGTGTCAAATAAAAAGTTCAACGTACTCAGCGTGTTGCAAATTTGTGATAACAAAATGCCGATATTCTTCAACGACCGAGAATGTCTAATTTTAGAGCCTAGTTACACTATTACCAAAGATTAAAAAAATTTGAGCTCAAAGGAATGAGAATATGCATGCTCTAGACATGAATGTTGCAAAGCCTACTGGTTCAGTCTCATGTTTCTTGGCGAAGGCAACAGAAGAAGACTCTACACTGTGGCATAGGAGGACGGGGCACGTCAAATTTCAAAATATGAACCACCTCCTGAGAGGGAAACAAGTATTTGGCTTGCCAGATAAATATTTTATCCATACTAACAACTGCATAGCATGTTTAAAAGGAAAGTAGCACAGAACGTCCCACAAGCCTAAGTTACCATGTAGAACAGATTCAATTCTGAAACAACTCCGTCTGGATCCCTTTGGGCTAGTGAACGTCAAAAGCTAAAGGGAAAAATGCTATTGCTTGGTCATCACCGATGACTTTTCTCGCTACTCTTGGGTATTCTTCCTGAAAGAGAAATCAGAGGCTGTAGAGATGTTAAAGGATTTTGTCACTCGCATTGAAAACATCAGCAGAGCAAGCGTTAGGATAATTAGATCTGACAACGAGTCCGATTTTAAGAATCAGACGTCCGATACATTCTGCAAACAGAAGGGGATTACCCGTCAGTTTAGTGCTCCGAACACGCCATAGTAAAATGGTGTAGCTGAACGGAAGAACTAAACTCTCATCGAGTGTGCTCAGTGTGCTCGAACTATGCTTGCGCATTTTAACCTAAATATGTCTTTTGGGCAGAGGCAGTCAATACTGCTTGCTATGTTCTAAACAAAAACTCTCCTAGTCAAACATGCAAACACGACATCATTCGAACTGTTTTCCAAACAAAAACCAGCTTTAAACTTCAAACAGTTCGGATGTCCTTCCACTATTCTTATACACTCTAATAAGTTAGCCAAATTTGCCCCAAAAGTAGATGAAGGCTATTTTGTTGGATACTCTGCAACTTCTCCTTCTTACAAAGTATTCATCAGAAGAGCTCAAGTCATTCAGGAGTCATGAAACATTACTTTTAAAGAGCATACTCATAATTATCGAGATCCGAGCTCAAAAAGCATGTATGACTTAGAGACTTCATCTTCGTCACATAATATGGTTGAATATGATGTTGAAGGTACCTCTGCTGCTGTGAAGTCAATGCCATCAAATGAAGCTGATGATTCTATTTCAGAAGGATTAATTTTGATTACTTTGTCAATCCTAGATACCATCTATTCTGTCGATCCACCAAAGTTTTCATGGTCAAAATCTGCATCCACATCAACAGGTGGAAATGGAGCATCTTCTTCAACTGCTGTGCATAAAGCATCTACATTCCAGATTCAAGATCCGGTTATAAAGGAAGTGAAACAAGCACTAGTTATTACTCAGAATGAGGAACTTGTTGCAATCAAGCTAGTGACTCATGATTCTGATCCAGATGACGTTACAGAGATTGATACTAGGGAAATGCTTATCTATGATATACAAGTTGGGAATCAAACATTCAAGCACCTGCTGTTAAAGAGTCAAGGATTCATATAAATCATCCAACATAAAAAATCATCTGTTCAGTCGATCAGCGGGTTACCCAGAGTCAATCTGGCACGGTGAACACTTGTTTATTCTCATGCTTCATATCCCAATAACCGAGACTTAATCGAGTCAAAAAACCTAAATCAAATGGTTGGAATCATACTTGTGGATGCGAGATTAGTGAGTGAATCAACCAAAATCGCAAATGGAAACAACCGAATGTGTAATCGATCAGAGAAAATGGAGAAGACGATGAACAAGTAGTTCGTCGTTTGGGTTTTGATGAACGAGAGAGGGGGGGGGGGGGAGTGGTTTGTTTGAAATGAGATAAGAAAATATGGGTGTTCGACCAATTTAAAACATTTTGACCAAAACCTAAAAAATTCACTAAGTTAAAAAGTCGTAAAGAAGAAATCTTTACAATCATATTTAAACGATCAGTGAAAAGGGTCATAACGATCATCTTAATTTTATACGATCATCTTTAGTCTCATGGTTCAAGTTGATCATAAAGAGTAACTCTTAAATGATTGACTTGTTCTATACAATTAGAGTTGATCATTAAGAGCAAGTTGATCCTTAAGAAGAAAGTTGATCATTAAGAAGGATAAAGTTTGTTTTTTACGATCGAATTTTTTCTATACAATCAGAGTTGATCGTAAGAACAAATGATGATCGTAAAGAAGAAAAGTTCCAGACACAAAGTTTTCTAAGTGTTGGAGTTGATCGTAAAGAACAAATTCTTCTTAACGATCAAGTTTTGTTCTTTACGATCAAAGTTGATCGTAAAGACCAAACTCAACAAAATAAAATTTTCTAAGTACAAAAGTTGATCGTAAAGAAAAAGTGTTCTATATAATCAAAATTTGGCCTATACAATTAGAGTTGATCGTAAATGGCAATTTTGACTCTGAAAAATTTATAACCCTGAAAATTTGCATCTGGGCTTAACCAACCAATTAAAACATGTCTATCTACACATCACCTATCAGGAAGATATTTTGAATTAAAAAAACACATATAAAATTTAAACTTGATCAACTTCTAACCAAATTTAAAATTCTCACAAGGCTTTATTTGCATAATTAACTCAAAAGGTAAGTGCCCGCATAGCACATATAGTCTAGCATGATTGTGGTCAAACTATGTTGGGAATCATATCGATCAATTACATTGTCAATAAGTCATATATGTCAAGTCACCTTGCTTATCAGATAAACTAAGTCCGATTGTTGGTATTGTGGTCCACTTAAGCTCAGACATGGCTATTTTTAACAAATTTCGATGTTGTATTTATCAAGTTTTATCCGATTAGTGAAAAAAAATTGTGTAGTCCATGTAATTTGAAAGTTAACAGCATTCTACTATCAGTCATTTTTTCCGTTTAGTATTCATCACACATAAATTTTGGCCCTATTTCTTTAGTGTTAAGTTACTAATTTCATGGAATGAAAAGATGGAGTGAAGTGATCACAAGATCTTTGTGTAAGCAAAGCAGACGTGAACACTATGATAGAAGGAATGCATGGAGTGAGGCTCAAGGTCATTACGTAAGAAAAGAAAATGAGCCTTAGTAGCGGATGAAGCAACACCAAGGTCTTTGTGTAAGCAAAACAAATGGTGTGCTGGGGTAAAATCAGTGACTTAATACTTAAGAAATATGTGAAATGTGATAAACAACTTTCTTACTAAGCTGAGACCTAGGCTAATCTAAAGAATTTAAGTTGTTTAAACTTTATGTTCCACATTTTCAAGATTTAAGTGTGTAATAATAGAGATTGTCTACTTCTAGGTATGTCAAGCCTACCAAGACATCAGGTGATAGTATTATCGATAGTTTGGATCATATCCTATGGTTAGACAAATAGACTAGAATTATATCACACATGTCACACCCCCAATTTCCACTAACGGAGTTTTACCGTGTGGGGTGTGAACCAGATCAGGACCCGAGTCATTAGTTACATCAAACATAAGTTAAGGGTTCAAAATGTAAATATATTTCCAAACGGGAAATATCAAACCAGAGTTTAAAGTTTAGCGGAAGCTTATAAAAGTTATGATGCGCAAAACAAGCGCCCGACAAGTAAATAAAGTTCAAGATAAAGGTTTTAAAAACAAGTTCCCAAAAATAAAGTTTAACCAGCGTACGTGCCCAAAAATCCGATTCTCCTAGCGTCCTGCAAAGCATGCATAAGAGCAAGTGTCAACTAATGTTGGTGAGTTCACATAAGCACATAAATATAACTAGTATAGTTATGCAGTACGAATACAACAGTTTTTATTCGTATATAAGCATGTATATTAACAGTACAATCCATATCGTAGGTAGCGAGCCTAAGTTCATGTCACTAAAACGTTCGCAACCGAAGCTGACCAATTAGTTGTAGGAATAATTCCTTACGTGGTTTGCCTTCCCCGTGTCTACTCGATCACGGTAAGTTTAGGCTGACATTGTCCTCAGTCCGACCGCCAGTCGGGTGGTGCATCTCGTGCCCGCTGAGTGGGGTTTGTCAGACCCCAGTAGTACTACCCAATATCCCCTCGCTATTTGCTATTAACGGTTCGATAAGTAAGGACTTGAAAAATAAAGCATTTTACGTGAACATGTGATATATACAGGATTTCCACTTTAATCATACATAATAGTTGTTGTGTTATCACCCTAAACCAGGTGTAACGTGTTTGCGTGTGTTATCGTCCAAAACCGGACGTAACGTAAAGTTTGTGTAACTCACCTTAGGGTGCGCTGCTACAATTTATTAAGACTTCGAGTCTTGCGTAGTTTACCAAGCACCTAATGAATTTATATACGTAAGTGTGTGTTCGCACATGAGTAACATAGCCTAGACGACGGTGATAATATCAATAATTCCAGATCTGACGCAGGTGACAAATTCAATACATGATGAAAATCGTTTGTTCGAAAGTTTTCAGAAGTGGCATTAAATAAAGGACACAAGGATTTACGGAAATTAATGTGAGTATGTTATTTCAAATAACGAATATGGAGATGATCGGGAAACGTATATATGTTCTTAAATTTATATATATAAATATATGGACGTAGTTAAAAGTGTGGAAAAATAAACGTCCATTATATATATATTTATATGTCGTGTCAAAATTTAATAGTTTAAAGAAAAACCTTTAAAAACGTTCACACGTATATACGTACGTGTCATTAACTCAAATACATATATTTATCTAGGTTTAAGACCAATTTATATTAATAGTAGAGAAGGCCATCAAATTTTTAATTCATTTAAGTTATGATGTTTCGTAATATAAAGTTCACGAGTAATCTAACGGGGTCAAAATAACATAGGGGAACAATTGGTGAACGGTTTCAAGTTAGGCAACCAAGGAAAACAAAGATTGTAGTGCATTAAATAAAAAAACGAAATAACCAGGGGTCACCAGGTTCGAACCTGGGACCTCTGGTTTGCAAGCAAAGGACCCAACCACCTGGCCAGCAGGGCATTTGTGTTAGATTTCGCGACCAGATGTTTTTAAATTGACCAGTTCAAGGCAAATAGGGTGAAATAAAGAGTTTAAAGGAAAAAGGGCGGCTACGGGGATCGAACACGCGACCTCCGCGTTACAGGGTGAAGAACCCGACCACTGGGACACCCGGCCCGTTTGCGTTTTAAACCGACACGTAAAATATATAAGGTGTAACTGTCGAGTACCATCTTCTCCATACAAAACCCTAATGTCGCCGGAGATATTTTCCGGCGACCAGAAAAACGTAAAACATGAAATCGAGACCAAGGAAACGTGCAATTAACAATGTAAAGTGGTTACCTCAAATCTTAGATGAGAAACGTCGAGATTTTGAAGCCGAAACGAAACCGAAAAACTCGACCCGAACTTCCCGACGGTGCTTCGTTCCCAAATACGTTGCTACAGGGCTACTTAGAAGAGGATGGCGATCACAGTGCTGTGCGAATGGTGGTGATTCGGTGAAGTTTTGGCCGGAAATTCGAGTTCACCGGAGACTTTAAAAAAAATGGTAAACGAGAGAGAAGCGGACGACTGAGGGTGAGTTATGTGCTTGAGGTTTACCAAATGATTGAATGCGAATGTGGTTATGAATCCAAATCAGTGATGATCGATTCAAGGCGTAACCGGCGAGTAATTGAGGAATTGATTGCGACGGTCTACGGTCGTGAATTACGTTCGACAGTTTCTTATGTTTCAAATTATAACTTTTCCATAATGGCAATATAGGTCCCTCTCCCATTTACAAGAACGTAACTTGAATTTTAGTAATTACAAGATCGGCCCTTACAGGTTTGATTAATTAAAAGAAGTTTACAAATGGCAAGATAAGCCCCTTGAGTTTAACGGAGGGTTAGCTAACTCTAACGGAGTTAACGGAGAACACCCTAAATCGAATGTATACGTGTGTTTGTCACAATATAATTGACGTGTAACGTTTACAGAATGTAAACCCGAATTGATGCACATAAAATCATAAATACCAATTTATAATTATATAAATGATTCACATAAAATCATAGTTATAACCCATAACTATCTATTTTTAAATTTCTATAAAATTATAGAAACGGTTCGTATTATTGCGCGACACATCGTCACATAAAATCATAAAACGACGTGCGTATATATATATATATATATATACATATATACCACGTGAAAATAATAAATATATTTACCACATAAAACGACAAAACTCTTTCGTGAGATCATAAAATATAATTTATATATCAAATTATAAATATATCCATTCAAGTCAGTTAACCGACGTCTAGACTCATGTGCAATGCTCGTGTAACTATTCTAGTTAACTGATGTAACGGACGTTTACTAAAGACAACACAAGTTGTTAACGGGGTTCACCTGAGAAATTGCCGGTTGTCACAACACAACTCATAAAATGTCCGATCACGAACCACGTTTTTGTTTTTGTATTTTTGCAAGATTTTCTATACATGTGTATAAAACACTTATTGGATTATAGAAATAGACCTTATTTTTGTCATTTTTTTCAAATTTTCAATGTTTTTGGTCTATGTTCTATTGGTAAGGTTATTGGATTATAGAAATAGACCCTATTTTTGTCATTTTTCAAATTTTCAATGTTTTCGGTCTATGTTCCATTGGTAAGGTTAAGGCAAACTGATAATAAAAGAAATTAAGAAAATCTTTTTTGGATTGTTTTTGGTTAAGACACAATGGTACTAAAATTGCAAATCCTTATGATTTTGAATAAGAAAACTCAAGGACACAGAAGATAAAATATCTTGGTGTTTAAATAGGTGAAACAAAAATAAGTCAGAAATAAAATATTTTTATGATTTTAGAATAAAATATTTTTGGAATTTTCATAAAGGGAGGGTATATCATGCAAGTAGGTACTGATATTACCTCTAAGGGTCAAAGCATAAGAAACTAAGGCACTAACCTATCAGGAATTGAGAAGACACATATTCATAATCTATTATCCCTACAGACTTAATTAGGTAATTAAACCTAGTCACATCAAAAACTTTGGTGAAAAAGTTTGCAAAATGGTGATCTGTGTGGAGTTTGACTAGAATAACTAGTTTTTTCTTAGCACAATCCCTAAAGAAATGATGCCTAATTTCTATGTTCTTGGTCTTAGAGTGCTGCACAGGGTTTTTAACTATGAACATGGAAGTAGTATTATCAATATGGATGGGAGTTCCCAAAAAATTCAAACCGTAATTGGGGAGCTGGTTCTGGATCCATAAGACTTGAGAAAAGCAGGAAGCAATAGAAACACACTCAACTTCTGCGGTAGATGTAGAGACAATGTTTACTTCTTGCGTTTCCTTGAAACCAGGCATTTCCCCAATAATTGGCATCCTCCAGTGGTCGACTTTCGGTTTAGATGACAACCCGCGTAGTCATTATCTGAGTAGGCTCTGAGATCAAAGAAAGCATCTTTGGGATACGAAAGTCCAAGATTTGGCTTAGACTGCAGGTATCTGAAATCCTCTTGACGACAATCAGATGTGACTCATTTGGCTTGCAATGGAATCTTGAACATAGACATACACCAAACATTATGTCAGGACTATTGGCTGTAAGATACATTAGAGACCCAATCATAGACCTGTAGATGTCCTCATATACACAAGCACCCTCCTAGTCTGCAGGAAGTTTAATTTGAGTTTCAACTAGAGTGGCAAATCCTTTAGAATCATGAAAGTGAAACTTCTTCAGAATTTCCCTAACATACTTCCCTTGGCTGATCAGAATTCCTTCTAGAGTCTGCTTCACTTTAATTCCAAGAAAGACTATTAGTTCTGAACTTTGAGAAGTTGGATTAAGAATTCACAAGTTCTAGGGGGAATCAAGTATTCTTGATTCCTTCTCAGACTTAAAGGTAATTTTGGACCAAAGACTTGAACTTTCATTGAAAGTTCTTCACTTTATGAGGCTTTTGATTAAAAATTACTTAGGTATGCCTAAATCCAACATCTTAAGCTACTTGGTGATTTAATTGAGTAAATATCTGTAATATAGACCATGTGTGTGACTTTTATATGCTGGAATCATATTATGTCATAACTTAGTCAACTTTTAGAGATTACAAGTTAATCAAATTTTCAAAACACTCTTTCGTGTCAAGAAACTGAATTTTTGGTCAACTTAACTCTTTTGCTCACCACTGAGTTCATAAACAGGTTTCATAACTCAAATTTGCAAAATCCATCAATTAAAGCCAAATTCCAATCAAAGTTTGTCAAAATCAAAATATCAGAGTTTGATCTTTTCAAAACTTCCAATAAATAATTTTGACCAAGTACCAATGGATAGCAAAGTCTTAGATAACTGAATTTTTCTGAATTTCTTACTTCTAGTTTGAACTTGTTTAGACTTTATTTTGATGTGTTGTTTGACTTAAGTATTGTCTTGAGTCTATGCACAGTTAAATTTATTTTATATCTATGATGTTCAAATGGAAAGCTATGTCACTATTAGGAGTTTAGTTTGACATGACATTCATTTGTGAGTATCAAACTGGATATAATCTTGATGTTTTACGTGCAGATGCCTCCGAGACGAGAAGTATTTCCCAGAGTCGATCTGGAATATGGTCTGACACAAAATCAAATCTGTATCCTGAACAAGAGTTGGCCAGAAGCAGATAAGTGTGAGGAAGCCATTAATATATTGGAGCAATCCAACTGGATTACTGGCATTACTTAGGGATGGAAATGGGCTGGGTATGGGATGGGTATTAATAATACCAGTCCCATACCCAAAATAAAAAATGAATCCCATACTCGGCCCATTACCCATCGGGTATCTATCGGGTAATTACCGTATCAGGTAAACCCACGGGTATTGGGTATACCCATTAGTTTGTTAAATAAAAGCCGGTTTGGATTTTAATGTCGATGAATACATAAATACACAATAAAAAACATCAAATCTAAAATATATAATATTTCAGGCATATAATTCCAAAACGAGTTATTGTTC
Source organism: Deinandra increscens subsp. villosa (assembly GCA_039602395.1). NCBI lineage: Eukaryota > Viridiplantae > Streptophyta > Magnoliopsida > Asterales > Asteraceae > Deinandra > Deinandra increscens. The sequence goes on from JBCNJP010000017.1 coordinate 22,936,724, forward strand.
GCTTTCATATATTCAAATACATATAAAAGTAATACTTTCATTTTTTAAACAATGACATTACTTGCTTCGACTTTTTATGAATCTACATGTTACGTTGATTTATCAAGTCATTCTTACAATTTGAAAAAATAAAGGAAAACATTAATAAACCATCGCTAAAATGACAAAAATATAATATTTAGGACTTATAATATATATGGCTTTCTTTTGAATAAGTTACTACCGTTATAAGAAAATAAAACAAATTTAATATATAAAATCAATGGAAAAAACTTGTATAAGAAAACTAAAATAATATATATGTATATATATATATGAAATATTTCGGGTATTGTTTCGGGTAATATATCGAGTAATTTGGGCAGGTACGGGTCGAGTATCGGGCGGGTATTAGTTAATCCCATTTCTGTACCCGAACCCGAACCATTGTTTATTTATCAATCCCATACCCCGTCCCATACCCGAATATTCGGGCCTATGCCCGACCTAGATAACTCGGGTTTCGAGTATACCCATCGGGTCTAGGCTTTTTTGCCATCCCTAGCATTACTATTTAGACGACTATTTACAAAGATATCGTATCTACTTTTTGGGCTCATGTTCGAGATGTCCAGCTAGATGATGGTTCAATGGTAATAAGGTCGAGAATCCAGAATACAAATGTGGAGTTTACAGAGGAAAGCATCTATATTGTGCTAAACTTAAATAATGCTACCTTCCTAAAGAGTTTTTCAAGGGCTACATGGCAAGCAACTCTACTCATAATGGGTTAGGATGCTGACATCAACCAAAGATCACTGAAGAAATCTTATTTTCATGAAAACTAGAGGGTCATCATAACTATGTACATTCTTGACTTTTCTCCAAGGAAATCTGGAACTGATGACTTCGAGGAAGAATCTGCTTATGCAATTCATGGGTTCGTTACTGATGACGTGTTCAATATATCGAGTCAGCTGATGTAGTGGACGGTTGCCAACCTCCATCCTACAAGAAGAGCGAACACATTTGTGATGTACCCCAGAGTCATCCAAGCCATTTTGGACCATTTCTATCCTAATCTAGAGAAGAGGGTGATATATATGCAATTAGGCCCATGGATGCTGGTACTTACAAGAAGTACGCGACTGACAAGTATCAAGGGCCTCCTGTTCCTTTCTTTCCAAATATGCTAAGGAGAATTGGTGCCAATGCTGCCCAAGAAGTTAATCATGGGGTTGAAGCTATTGATTTGCAAATGACTGAGGCAGAGGCTGCTGCTGAAAATGTACATGTGTCTCTAGATCTGAATGCACCTATTATTCTAGATCCCCTCATCCAAAATCAAGAAGCTGAAGACCCTGAGAATCATCAGGGAGGTGCTCCTCATGATTCTCCTGTGCATGAACGTGCCTTGGCACCAGAGATTCAAGCTGAGGGAAATCAAGATGATGATGATATGTCTGTTTCCTAGACATCTGACTCAGAAGGTGGGTCTAAAGGTTTTGACTCTAATTCCAAACCTGATTCTCCTGATAACAAAGGCCCCCCATCAAAGAAACAAAGAACTGGATACTCTCCGTTTGGTCCCTCTGGCTCCCAAATACAACAATCTACATCAGATGAAACCTTGATAAAGCATATGATGTTGACAATGATGTCTCATTCTCTCTTGAACAGGATAGCTCCCTGAAGTATTTGGAAGACAAATATCCTGAAGTGTCAAAACCAGATCACTAGTTGAAACTGAGGTCATAAAGGCATCTTTCGTTCAAACCATAGATCAAAAGGTAATGCAAATTGTTGAGCCAACATTTGTGTAAACACCTCTGATCCAATCTGATGCTCGTGGTAATCCAATACCAGTGAATGTCCCTAAAAATTTTACAAATGAAGATAAAGTTCACGAGTTAGAAGCTAAAGTAGATAACTTACATCTCTAGAATGCTTGGCTATCATCTGATTTACACGCTGCTAATGAGACTGTCTAAAAGCAAGCTGCAGAGATTTAAAGACTGAAAGAGTTGATGGCTGAAGCTATGAAAGACAAACAGGTTAAAATTCCTAATAATGGAGGAAATAATCAACGTAATGTCGAGATAACAAGTGCTGAGAATGTTGGTTCATAAAAGTAAACAAATCGACCAGGAACAAGTTGTCAAGGCAAAGAGCCTACAAAAGACAAAGTTGATACAGATGAGTTGCATGACAGTGACTTTGATGTCACAGCAGATGATTTCAATAATGAAACAGAACTCGATTATGATGAATATTTGGGGGATATTTTATAGAATGATGAGCTAGTAGATGAAGATATGCTGGAGATTTGAGAGAACATAAATAAATTGACACCTATTCCAGACAACCTCATTCTTCCAAGGTTCAAGTCTACGACACTCTGAATTTCTGATGACATTGAGGTCGGTCAAAGTAGGTCCAAAATAGGTCCAAAATCAGTCCTACACGATATCAAGAACGACTAAAGGTGCAGAATCCATTTAGTGGTTGATTCAAGAAGAAATAAACAATATAGATCAAGTAAACACAATTCAACAATAAACACTTTACCAATCAAAGGAGATGATAATAACCAATAATCATGAAAGATCACCTTGGTACAATATTTCACCCTAGGGGTCGGTCGAACCTTCTATGATCAACAACCTTAAAATGATTGGATGAGTTTGTTTAAATAAAAACTCATCACTTGCAAAATCCCCTAGTTTGGCCCACCTAAGCAACCCCAAACCCATTACTTACAAGCCCAAAAGACTAACTCTAGATCCACTAACTATTATAAAAGATAACCAAGCCCAAAGGTAATTCTAATGCATAAACCTTAACAAAACGGGGCTTTACAATCTTTCCCTAGGCTCATGACATTAGAATTCTTCTACATTCGAAATCACTTTGATCTTTGCTTGGTACAACCCATAATCCTTCTGCAACAATAATAACCATAGCACGAGTGTAACTTTTAGCTTCTTCATGATCCTTCTGGTCATATTCAATCTGATGGCGACTAAGAATTCTGATGCCAGCTTCACGAAAATGCAATAGATCATGAACATCCTTCACACATACAGTCTTGCTTTTACAGAAAATCGTGGCTTCTCCTGAGAATTATTGTATGCCCAAACTTCAAAATCATGCAGATGATTCTCTGGGTGTTTGGGAGGCAATGGAATTCTTTTAGAATTGTATGTTGCTGGCCATCTTACTTGTGTAAGTACCTTCTGAGTATAACTATCATAAACCCTTTTATGCACCTTCACAATGGTTTTAGCTGTCTTTAAATCCTTAAAAGCATTTCTCACTGCATTCTGAAGCTTATTGAAAAAATACTCTGCGTGGCCATCATTATCATGATTGAAAAATGGAGCTCTGGCTAAGCTCTTCAAATCAAGTACGGTCCATGATTGGAACTGAGTCCACTTTTCATAATATTCTAGTGGAGCAGGACCATCTCTTCTAACAACAAACATCTTCTTCGTTGCATCATAGTCCCAAGATTTCACATCAAAGCGAATATTTATCCTGTCTTGTATATGTTCGCCCAGTTGTATCAAATACCTCTCTGGAGGTGGAGCTGCTATACCATTGAACCATTCATCATTAGCTATAGATGGGTCAGGAAGAGACAAGTATTCTCTCGAACACATATCTACAGTTGGAGGGTAATTGGGATCATTAGAAATTAATTAATCGTCCACATTAAAAGGTTTTTTAGAAATCAGCACTTGAGATTTGGTCATCATGAGGAGCTTCAGAATCGGACTTAGACTTTAGTTCGCCTTGACTTTCCTCAGCAGCTGGCATAGATGATTGAACATGATCTTGAGACCCAGAACCACCTTCTTCATGCATTTAGTCTTCATTTCCATGATCATTGTAACCTTTGTGAATGAAACAATGATCCGAGGTGGAATTTTCAAATGAGAAACTTTCAAAAGTTTCTGAATTATAAATTGGGGCGGTACGCCTAGGATAGGGAAATCCTAGGCGGTACGCGACCCGAATGGTAAACGGGTCGGATTTCGGCACCCGTCGGATTCTGGTATGCACGATTCTAAAAATCCGGGCGATACGCCCCAAATTATGTATTTTGGGGCGGTACGCCTCGATTTCCAGTTCGTTAAAAACTAGGGATTTGGCCTTTATATCTTCACTCTCGTGATTTCTTACTCATAACCGGCCAAGAGAACCCTGTGAAGGCTACCAGACCTCTGTTCCAGCAAGTTTAAGCCATGGGAGCATAGGAGGAGGTCAATTCTTCAATGGTAAGCCATTAATTCATGTATTATCTCCAAAATCAATCATTTACTTTGAAAGAATCATGTTCACAACCATAGTGCTTGTGAATACAGCTTTGCATGTGCAATCTATAAGGATCAAAGTGTATGAGAACTGGATTCAAGAGCAAGCAAGGTAAGAGTTTCATGATTTGTGCAAAATATGTCATTTTGGGAATTTCACAAGATCATACACTCATGATATGATAATGGATCATACATGCAGCCCTAATTCTGTGCTAGGGAGCTGGTTTGGAAACCTAAGGGAGCAAGGGAATCGGAAAACTCGATTGTGCAAGAATTTCTCCACAAGGTACAACCAATCTATGCATGCATGTTGATTTCTTTCCATAAATAGAAACTTTGCAAGTAAAGATCACTCGAATCCAGAGTGGATCAGTGTATCTAAATAAGAAATGGGTCATTGGGACATAGGGATTCTGTCCCTAATGAAATCTGTACGAAACGGGGGTCGAAACAATGAAAGTTACTATAATTGGAAGGCTCGGGAATTGGGGTTATGTCTTGGTAAAGGAATTAGACCATGAATGAACTCTAAATTGACCCCTCGGAATGATATAAAACTGATTAGGCATGAATTCTGGGCTTAAAACACAAAAATATGAAAATGGCACTAAAAGACAAAATAGTCGGGCCCCTGCTCACAGATGGGGGCGTACCGCCCACAAACTCTGCATGCAGAGCGGTACGCCCGGAAATGAAAAACAGGAACCGGAATCTCAGATTCCAGCGTACCGCCCAGAAACTTATAAAGCGGCGCGGTACGCCCGAAAATGAAAATTTGGAAATCAGTCGACCATTTGAAGCGTACCGCCCTGATATGTAAACTTTCAGGCGGTACGCCTCTGAGGAAAAATGACAGAATGTTTTGACAATTTTGGATGAACCAAAATCTAACCAGACTGATTCAGTGACTGTATTTTATGATAACTGCAACCTGAGAATGATATGTGACATGTTAACCTTGTATATGACGAATATAAACATGATATCAATGATAGGTCGCTAGGAACCTAAGAGAGGATACTTTCTCGGATATTCTGTCTAGCCACCGTTTCTGACTTCTTTGTGTGAGTCCTCTGACTTCTCTCATAGAATTAACTGTTTAAGATCACAATACTGTTTGATGTATTTGTTATATCTGTTATGAATTTATCCTGTCAAACACTGTTAGTTCGGAGATGCCCTGCGTGGGTTATCACATACTTTCTGGTCATTAAGGTTGAGCCACTAGGCATATAAGGGATTATAACGGCCATTATAGTTGATTTATCCATGTTCATCCGGATCCTCTAGTATTAGGTAACTAGGGGGAATATGTCCTTATATGTTGAATATGAATAATTACTCGTAGATGGTTACGGCTGATTGCGACGTACCGTAGAGTACATAAAGTTTGACCTTTGGTGTGACTTGATAATTTCATAACCAGCATGTGTTTGAAAACTGTTAATGATATGAAAATAGTTAAGACTCACCAACAACATTGTTGTTGATCATTATGAATGACTTATGTTGCAGGTAAGCAAGTGTAGGAATGAACCTATTATGAACTTGGAACGTTGCTGGGTTGTTATTGTTATTATGAATTTGGACTTGTATGAACTATGAATGAACTATGAATGAACTATGAATGAACTATGAATGATTATGAAGACATGATTATGACTATGTTTCCTTGATATTATGTTTCATTATTCAGTCCCAGGCCATATCCGGTGGCTATCGATTCTGTTAGATCGAATAAGAGGGCAGTGCATCCTCGCTCATGAGTCGGTCTAAGCGTTTCATATGTGTGGACTGGATGTCCGTTATGTGTATGTGTATGATGTTAGAAGCGTTGGTAATCTCGGGTAATGATACGGACAGCCGGTCCAACGCCCTCCCTCACACCTGGCAGGGTGCGGAGGAGGGGGGTGTGACAGGTTGGTATCAGAGCCAAAGGTTCCAGCAAATTAGGCATTCTTAGAGCCCTAAGCTCGAACCTAGTTTGACCCCTAAGATATTGTATGAACCAAATTATGATCTAGGCTGAAATTTGTATGTTAGGAGTAATCGAGGTTTAGTGTAAGGTCGGTAGTAGTTACAGCCTTGCAAACTGCCATTCCTACCCACAGGTGCACTAAGACTCGGTGACTTCTAACAGACACATTGATGCTAATGATTTCCTATGAAAAATGTTAACCTAAGTTGAAATTGGTATATTAGATTTCTCATAGCATGATGTAAGGTCGGTAATAATTGCAGAAAATGCACTCTGTCATTGTTACCCACAGGTATCTCATGATATGACAAGTCTAATATATACGTGGATACTGATGGTTATTGTATGTGTACTCTAGTGAACTCAAATGATGGAACTTAGCATGATATAAGTTGAGAAATTTGATATTATATATACATTATTATTGTATATTGAACTTATATCCACAGGTACCATCGCAAACATGTGGAGTTTTACTAAATCTTCAAAATCCGGTAGCAAGAACAGTGGAGGTAGCAAGGGGAGTAAGGGTAAGAAGGAAGAAGACGGACCTAGCCAACCGGCACCACCTATGAGCCCTGATCTTTCGGGGTATTTCACTGCGCCGACTCAAAAGAAGACTCCGTCGCCCACAGCGTCGACTACGGAGATGCCGAAACCTCCCAAGAAGAGAAGCACGAAACCTAGGATGTCGGTGCGTCCGAGCCATACTATCCACATTGCTCCATCTGACTAGAACGCTCGTGATGCCGGAACGGATCATGAAGACCCGGAAGAGGAACCCGAAGAAGAAGAAGACGAGACTATCCCGGTGTAACAGGTTGTGATTGCGGTGTCTGCAGGGCACACAGTGAGTTATCATTCCGAGCATCATTCTCAGCATGTGTATGCTTCCCCAGCTTACGCAGCAGACGTGGAGGAAGGACCCGAGGAATCGGTTCCTATGCAGCAGGACCCTATGGCAGCTTTCCCTCCACTGGGAAATCTAGTTGATGTTCCAATCCAGGACCCTATCGCAGCTCTAGCTCATGACATTAGGGATCCATATGTAGCTGCTATGATGCAGGGCCAAAGCAACCAACCAGTGTCCGACCGATATAGCTTCCCCCAGTTGATGAGGTCCAACAGTCAACCCCCATCCTCTTATCAGCAGCCATCTGCATACCAGCAGAATTCCTCATTTCAGCCACCACCTGGATATCAGCAACCTATCATGTACCAGCCACCCGTTCAGGATCCCTATGCCACGGGCGTGCCTTTTTATCCTCCACCATCATCATTTTACCCGCCACCCCCGTATCAGTATTCAACTTCCCCACCTATGCAGCAGTCTTACATGCCTTATCCACCATCTGCTTATCCATATGCACCTTATGGGCCATACCAGGACCTACCTAGGTCATCCTACTCAGGACTTGGCCCAATTTTCGCCCCAACTCCGTATGCCGATCACTCCGGACCTACCTCTCCAGTCATCGACGCTCTTCGAGAGGAAAACAAGGCGCTGGCGAAAAGGTTGGAAAAGCAGTTAAAGAAGGAGAAGAGGTTGGCTGAGGAAGCAAAGAAGGCGTCGTCCCATCTCAAACACTTGACATCTTTTGGAAGGCGCAGGGATTAGAGACATGACGATTGGCATGAATGGTGAAGACTGGGATGTTGTTTGTGTTTTATTATGATATGTATTTTCGTTTCTAGCTTTGTTTGAACATGCTTGATGTGTGTGTGTTTTTATGATTGTAAGCGGTTGAACCGCTAGGTGAACCCTTTTATCGTTACGGAATAAAGAACCATTTATCGTTTTGTAATAATGATTGGAGTACTATAATAGTTATGATAAGTTTTGATACATAGTGCTTCTAGGAGGCTTGGATCACTAGATCACCCCTAAGTACTCATGTGTATGCGAACTCTTTCTGAAACATAGTCATTTCATGGTAACTATGTCGGTAACCACGTAGTGGTGATCCAGAAAAGTCCAAAATAACACAACAACATTGATATGAACATTATCCTATGGCATTGTAATATGCACATGAATATGAATTATGAATACCTGTCAACTAGCAGAAGGGAAAAACCTCTCACGTGATGATCTGTCAATCTGGTATTGCTTTCAGCGAAATGTCGAAAGCAAGATCAAGCGGAACTCGTCAGGATGACCATGACGGAGATGATGATCGTGATGATCGCTCCGTTCATAGCAGAAGGGAAAAACCTCTCACGTCCGAGCAAGTGAGACAGAGAGAACATGAGGAAAGACTTCAGGAGCTTATAGCTCAAGGGATCTCCAAAGCGTTTCCTTCATTGGTCGCTAAAGAAAGGAGACTAGGAAAGACACACGTTGGTTCAGAAAAATCCAGCGAACCACAAAGAAGTAAAACTGTTATTTCTAGACTCAAGAAGACTGCAAGATCCCGATCCCCAGTAGCTGAGTCTCAAACTGACTCATCAGCACACAGCAGAATCCGGAATCGTCGGAGCCCCAGTACCGATTATGAAGATCGTCCAAAACGTACCAGAAGAAGGTCAAGGAGCAGGGAACGCAGGCCCGAAAGGGAGGAAAGAAGAGGATGTTCTTATAAGACCTACATGGCCTGCAAGCCCAGTGTCTTCAAGGGAGACAAAGGGGCTACTGACGCCCTGAATTGGTTGGAAGAAATTGAGGCAGCCCTGGATATTAGCAACTATGCTACCAGGGACAAGGTGAGATTTGCGTCCCAATCCTTCAAAGGGGCGGCATTGAACTGGTGGAAGGTGGAATTGAATCGACTTGGGAAAGATAGGGCGTATCGTATGAGTTGGAGAGAGTTTCGGGAAAGAGTTATGGAAAAGTTCATTCCAGAGAATGAGGCTGAGAAATTGGAAAATGAGTTCATCAACTTAAGAATGAATGGATCCGAATACATGGCCTATATCAATAGGTATAATGAACTGTTGAACTTAGTACCTCACATGGCAGACACAGAGACTTCTAAAGTCAGGAGGTTCGTTTGGGGATTAAGTCCCGAGATAAGAGCGAATGTGAGATCCGCTCGTCCTAACACCTTGGCATCTGCGATAAGTCTGACTGGTACCTTGGCAGATGAATGGATCCGGACGGCGGGAATCAAAGTAAACACCTCTGGGAATAAAAGAAGAGGTAGTGATAGAGGTCATGACTCAAAAAGGGGTAAATTTGGAAGGAATGACCAAGGCAGAAGGAATGATGGAAGGGAATTCAAAGAACCGCGGGCTGAAACTTGTAAAAATTTTGGGAAAGCGGGGCACGCGCACCAACAGTGTAAATCACCAGTAGTTTGCTTCTACTGCAAGGAAAAAGGGCATAGAAGTTGGGAGTGTCCGCAAGGGAAGAAGCAAAAGGATGAACAAAACAAGGGCATGGGAACTTCAAAAGGTACACCCCGACTCTATATCATGACCGCCGAAGAGGCACGTATGAATGATGATGTGATATCTGGTATGTTTTCTGTCAATAATATGATTGTTAGCATTTTGTTTGATTCTGGTGCTAATAGGAGTTTTATATCCTCTACCTGTGTCCCTAGACTTAAATGTACTACACATAAGTTAGATATACCTTATGTTGTAGAAACCGCTAATGGCCATAAGATTAGTATCTCTAACGTAGTTAGAGATTGTCGCTTAGAGCATGAGAATACTACTTTTGAACTTGAACTCCTCCCTATGGAATTAAGTGAATTCGACATCGTCCTTGGAATGGATTGGCTCACACGACATCAGGCAAAGATTCGTTGTGCCGATAAGATGTTGGAATTAAAGTCTGCAGACGACAAGATTCACACGATCATTGGAGATAGAAAAACGAAACCGATGAGAATAATCTCCAGATTGAAAGCGGGAAAATGTATCCGGAAAGGTGATCAAGCTTACATAGCAAATCTAGTTGAGACACCTCAAGAAAAGAAATTGGAAGATGTACCGATTGTCTCAGAATATCCAGACGTGTTTCCTGATGAGCTACCCGGATTGCCCCCAAAACGACAAGTGGAGTTTCAAATCGAACTTGCACCTGGGACGTCTCCGATAGCAAAAGCTCCATACCGACTTGCACCGTCCGAGATGCAAGAACTAAGGAATCAACTCCAGGAACTTCTCGATAAAGGTTTCATTAGACCTAGTTCATCGCCCTGGGGAGCGCCGGTACTTTTTGTGAAAAAGAAGGATGGCTCGATGCGAATGTGCATCGATTACCGTGATCTCAATCGAGTAACCATCAAAAACAGGTACCCATTGCCTAGGATTGATGACTTGTTCGATCAATTGCAAGGGGCAAGTTATTTCTCAAAAATCGATTTGAGATCAGGGTATCATCAAGTCAGAGTCCGTGAAGAGGACGTCCCAAGAACAGCCTTCAGAACCAGATATGGTCACTATGAATTTACAGTTATGCCTTTCGGATTAACTAATGCGCCAGCCATATTCATGGATCTAATGAATCGGGTGTGCAAACCATATCTTGATAAGTTTGTAATCGTATTTATCGACGACATTCTGATCTACTCTCGCACTCGAGAAGAGCACGGCGAACATTTGAGAAAGATATTGGAGTTATTGCGATCTGAGAAGCTTTATGCAAAGTTCTCTAAATGTGATTTTTGGCTAAGAGAAGTGCAATTTCTGGGTCACATTGTCAGTGAGTCTGGTATACAGGTAGACCCAGCAAAGGTAGAAGCAATTGCTAAATGGGAACAACCAAAGAGTCCTACCGAAATCCGGCGATTCTTAGGACTAGCGGGTTATTACCGGAGATTTATTCAGGATTTCTCCAAGATTGCCACACCATTAACTTCTCTTACTCAGAAGAATGTGAAGTTTGATTGGAAGCCTAAACATACAAATGCTTTCGAATTGCTTAAACAGAAATTAAGCTCAGCTCCTATACTTTCATTACCTGAGGGTACTGAAAATTTTGTGGTATACTGCGATGCCTCTACCAATGGACTAGGATGCGTTTTGATGCAAAAAGATAAAGTAATTGCTTATGCATCCAGACAACTTAAAAAGCACGAGAAGAACTACACTACACATGATTTAGAGTTAGGAGCAATCGTCTTTGCTCTTAAAATTTGGAGACACTACTTATACGGAGCCAAATTTGTAGTATACTCCGATCACAAAAGTCTACAACACTTGTTCAGTCAAAAGGAGTTGAATATGCGACAAAGACGCTGGATGGAAGTACTGAGTGATTATGATTGCGAGATCAAGTATCACCCAGGCAAGGCCAATGTAGTGGCAGATGCATTAAGCAGAAAGGAAAGAATCAAGCCACTCCGAGTTCGAGCCTTGAGATTGAACGTAAGTGTAGATCTAATTGGAGAAATCATCGAAGCACAAAAGAAACGAATGGCCGACTCAAATGTTGACAAGGATGAGATAATGACTGTGGTAAGAAAATTGACAAGAGAGACGGATGGCATCCTAAGACTAGGCAAGCGTATATGGGTGCCTAAAGAAGGAGGTTTACGTGAGGTAATTCTCCGTGAGGCTCACAAATCTAAGTACATGCTCCATCCAGGAGGCGACAAAATGTACCAGAATTTGAGAGCGAATTATTGGTGGCCAGGAATGAAAAAGGCAATTGCCGCCTATGTTGAAAAATGTCCAATCTGCCTACAAGTAAAGGCTGAACATCAAAGACCTGCTGGATGTCTTCAGAAAATAGAACTCCCTGAGTGGAAATGGGAAGAAATTACCATGGATTTTGTGACAAAGCTCCCAAGGACTAGAAGCGGACATGATGCCATTTGGGTAGTTGTGGACCGCTTGACAAAATCTGCTCACTTTCTACCAATGGCAGAAACTTACAATGGGAAGCAGCTTGCAAAACTGTTTGTAGATGAAATCATATCAAAGCATGGAGTGCCAAAGTCTATTATTTCTGATAGAGATACTAGATTCACTTCCTATTTTTGGCAAAGCTTTCAAGAAGCGATGGGGACTAAACTGAAGTTTAGTACGGCTTATCATCCCCAAACTGATGGCCAGAGCGAGAGAACCATTCAAACGTTAGAGGACATGCTGAGAGCATGTGTCATAGAATTTGGTGGTAGCTGGGATGATCATCTTCCACTAGCTGAATTTTCATACAATAATAGTTACCACACCAGCATTCAAATGGCACCGTTTGAAGCATTGTACGGCAGAAAATGCCGAACACCAGTATGTTGGTCTGAAGTGGGAGAAGGTCAACTTACAGGACCTGAGCTGATAATGGAAACAACTGAGAAGGTTAGGGAGATTCGCAAAAGACTTAAAACTGCTCAAGACCGACAAAAGAGCTACGCAGATCGACGTAGGAGACCACTCGAATTCGCAGAAGGAGACATGGTGATGTTGAAAATATCACCCTGGAAAGGTATAATCCGATTTGGCAAAAGAGGGAAATTGAGCCCACGATATATAGGACCTTTCAAAATAATATCAAGAGTCGGAGAGGTGGCTTATCAACTAGAATTGCCTGAGGAGCTTAGCGGAGTTCACGATGTGTTTCATGTGTCGAATCTACGGAAGTGTATGGTAGATGAAGCTCTCGCGGTTCCGTTGAAAGAAATTAAGATTGATAAAAAGTTGAACTTCACTGAACAGCCCATCGAAATAATGGAACGAATCACGAAGAAACTCCGCAAGAAAAGAATTCCAATGGTAAAAGTCAAATGGGACGCTAGACGTGGTCCCGAATATACGTGGGAATCTGAAGCCGACATGAGAAGAAGGTACCCCCAATTATTCAGTTAATGACTAACGAATTCCGGGACGGAATTCCTTTAAGGGGGAGAGAATGTAACCTTTGTGAATGAAACAATGATCCGAGGTGGAATTTTCAAATGAGAAACTTTCAAAAGTTTCTGAATTATAAATTGGGGCGGTACGCCTAGGATAGGGAAATCCTAGGCGGTACGCGACCCGAATGGTAAACGGGTCGGATTTCGGCACCCGTCGGATTCTGGTATGCACGATTCTAAAAATCCGGGCGATACGCCCCAAATTATGTATTTTGGGGCGGTACGCCTCGATTTCCAGTTCGTTAAAAACTAGGGATTTGGCCTTTATATCTTCACTCTCGTGATTTCTTACTCATAACCGGCCAAGAGAACCCTGTGAAGGCTACCAGACCTCTGTTCCAGCAAGTTTAAGCCATGGGAGCATAGGAGGAGGTCAATTCTTCAATGGTAAGCCATTAATTCATGTATTATCTCCAAAATCAATCATTTACTTTGAAAGAATCATGTTCACAACCATAGTGCTTGTGAATACAGCTTTGCATGTGCAATCTATAAGGATCAAAGTGTATGAGAACTGGATTCAAGAGCAAGCAAGGTAAGAGTTTCATGATTTGTGCAAAATATGTCATTTTGGGAATTTCACAAGATCATAACTCATGATATGATAATGGATCATACATGCAGCCCTAATTCTGTGCTAGGGAGCTGGTTTGGAAACCTAAGGGAGCAAGGGAATCGGAAAACTCGATTGTGCAAGAATTTCTCCACAAGGTACAACCAATCTATGCATGCATGTTGATTTCTTTCCATAAATAGAAACTTTGCAAGTAAAGATCACTCGAATCCAGAGTGGATCAGTGTATCTAAATAAGAAATGGGTCATTGGGACATAGGGATTCTGTCCCTAATGAAATCTGTACGAAACGGGGGTCGAAACAATGAAAGTTACTATAATTGGAAGGCTCGGGAATTGGGGTTATGTCTTGGTAAAGGAATTAGACCATGAATGAACTCTAAATTGACCCCTCGGAATGATATAAAACTGATTAGGCATGAATTCTGGGCTTAAAACACAAAAATATGAAAATGGCACTAAAAGACAAAATAGTCGGGCCCCTGCTCACAGATGGGGGCGTACCGCCCACAAACTCTGCATGCAGAGCGGTACGCCCGGAAATGAAAAACAGGAACCGGAATCTCAGATTCCAGCGTACCGCCCAGAAACTTATAAAGCGGCGCGGTACGCCCGAAAATGAAAATTTGGAAATCAGTCGACCATTTGAAGCGTACCGCCCTGATATGTAAACTTTCAGGCGGTACGCCTCTGAGGAAAAATGACAGAATGTTTTGACAATTTTGGATGAACCAAAATCTAACCAGAGTGATTCAGTGACTGTATTTTATGATAACTGCAACCTGAGAATGATATGGGACATGTTAACCTTGTATATGACGAATATAAACATGATATCAATGATAGGTCGCTAGGAACCTAAGAGAGGATACTTTCTCGGATATTCTGTCTAGCCACCGTTTCTGACTTCTTTGTGTGAGTCCTCTGACTTCTCTCATAGAATTAACTGTTTAAGATCACAATACTGTTTGATGTATTTGTTATATCTGTTATGAATTTATCCTGTCAAACACTGTTAGTTCGGAGATGCCCTGCGTGGGTTATCACATACTTTCTGGTCATTAAGGTTGAGCCACTAGGCATATAAGGGATTATAACGGCCATTATAGTTGATTTATCCATGTTCATCCGGATCCTCTAGTATTAGGTAACTAGGGGGAATATGTCCTTATATGTTGAATATGAATAATTACTCGTAGATGGTTACGGCTGATTGCGACGTACCGTAGAGTACATAAAGTTTGACCTTTGGTGTGACTTGATAATTTCATAACCAGCATGTGTTTGAAAACTGTTAATGATATGAAAATAGTTAAGACTCACCAACAACATTGTTGTTGATCATTATGAATGACTTATGTTGCAGGTAAGCAAGTGTAGGAATGAACCTATTATGAACTTGGAACGTTGCTGGGTTGTTATTGTTATTATGAATTTGGACTTGTATGAACTATGAATGAACTATGAATGAACTATGAATGAACTATGAATGATTATGAAGACATGATTATGACTATGTTTCCTTGATATTATGTTTCATTATTCAGTCCCAGGCCATATCCGGTGGCTATCGATTCTGTTAGATCGAATAAGAGGGCAGTGCATCCTCGCTCATGAGTCGGTCTAAGCGTTTCATATGTGTGGACTGGATGTCCGTTATGTGTATGTGTATGATGTTAGAAGCGTTGGTAATCTCGGGTAATGATACGGACAGCCGGTCCAACGCCCTCCCTCACACCTGGCAGGGTGCGGAGGAGGGGGGTGTGACAATCATCACCTTGATCATCTGGTTTTTGATTCACAGTTTTGGACTCTCATTCAACTTATTCTTCAAATATGTAATCATAGCATTCAGATAGTTTGTCTGAGTAATGAATACCTTATTCCGAGCATCTTGCTTTGACTGATTATCTAACAAATGTCCAATTAATTCATCTTTCGTAGTATTCTGAGCTTCCAGAGTGGACACATGCTTACACAGCTCACGAATAGCAACTGACTTAGAGTTCCCTTTTCTTTCCTTTACTACCTTGGGCAGAGGATGTTCCCATATCAGGAATGTTTTGTATTTGGGGGGGGGGGGGATTGGTTCTAGAAGTCTTCTTCTCAGATTGGGTCGAGGGTTAATTAGGTGCAGTGTTTGGCTATCAGCAATATCATCAGATTGAGTCACATCTTTAATTAAAGGAGGGCTGAGTGGAGGATCCTTAGGCACCCTTCGTTTCATTGACAGGTTTGACTCAATAATAGGGTAAACTTGTTCAGTATTTGAATCAATAACATTTACCTCAGTCAGTCCGAGTGAAGATTGTCTCACAACTTCAACATCATGCTCCTTAGCAACAACAACATTCAGAGGAGCACCGCGATGGTATGTCACTTGAAACCTCTACAAACATACCAAACTTGTTTCCTAGGCACATACTTTCTGACTACTTCTTTCCTACCCTTGATGGATTAATAAGTGAAACACATCAAATCCCATAGCTTTTTGATCTAGTATGTCACTCGACTTTCTTGAGATTGATTACTAAGATGCTGTAGGGCACTCTTCTTCTTCTTCATTCAGAGGGAAGTCACTGATGTTAAACATTTCAAAGAGCGAGCTGTAGTCAAAAATCCAGTCAGGACCAGTTCCTAAGTCAGTGGGATTGTCTTCAAGCCAATCTACATTAGTCGATTCAATCACCATCTTTGTGGTCTTGTTGTAGACCCGATAAGCACTCCTCGCAGAATAACCTACAAAATAACATTCATCAGATTCAGCATCAAACTTACCAACATCAGAATGAATAAGAACAGTGCACGGACACCCAAAAGCCCTAATATGGCCTACTCTGGGTTTTTCATTGTATAAGTGTCATAGGGAGTCTTTTGCAGACGTTTATTGATCATAACACAATTCTGCACATAACATGCATGTTGTATTTACAGCTTCAGCCCAAAAGAAAATTGGTAGCTTTGAATCACACAACATTGTACGTGCAACCTCAATTAATGTGCGATTTCTTCGTTCACCAACTCCATTCTGCTAAGTTTATGAGCACTATCACTACGTTAAAAAGTGGCTTTGGCCACGGTTTTTTAACGCATGGCCACGGTTTTGAAAAAAACGTGACCAAAGGTAAAAAAACACTAGTTTTAGCCACACATATTTTGTATCCGTGGCGAAATATATAGCCTTTGGATCCTTTTAGCCACGTATTTTTTTGTTTATGTGACAGCAACAATCAGGTGCAGTGGCTTTAGCCACTATTTTACAAAAACATGTGGCACTTATTTGTCACACTTAAAAAAGAGTGGCGAAATGCACCAAACGGCCATGGAATTTTTATGATTTTTTATTCGTGTGACCAAAAGGGAATGTATGGCCACGATTAAATAATGTTGTGTGACGGAAGAGTAGATTTTCCTACTTAGTATATTGAAAAAAAACAAAACTATTAAGTATATATTATGCGTGACTAAATGTGAGCAATGGCCACTGTTTTTAATTAGTTATGTGGCTAAAAGCTAGAACATATGGCCACTGTTATTAGGTTGTGTGACTAAATAGTAGGTTGTGAGTGACAAAAATCTATTACCTATGGCCACATATATTAACCATGACTAAATGGTAGGTTGTGAGTGACAAAAATATATTTTATGGTCACGGGAAAATATTAAACGCGTGGCGAAAAAGAGACGATTTGTTTCCCTCTAAAACAACACGCTTATTTCATTTACACCAATTCGAGCGTGTTCAAATCTGCTACCCTATATATCATCATCATTGTTATTTTCCTTTACCGCCATCCGTTTCTTGATCTCAAATTCTCTACACCAATTCCTTTACACCAATTCTGGTATCAAATGGCCGATAATCAACGCTCCCTTAATTACTGGTATGTGAAGAATAATCGTATTTTTTTGGTTTACATTAACAGGAGAAGAAGATCCTTCAAGTCCCACAAATCTGTTATTATAAACAACGATGAGAACATCCTGAGGCAACTCCATGCACAGAAGACTCCTGATTGTTTTGCCTACTCTGTTGAGGCAACGAAATTATTCTATGTCCTTGATACAAAATTCAATGAATTTATATCCGAAGAAGACGAAGAAGACGAAGATGATGAAGAAGATGAAGATGAAATTGTCCAATCTTGGGAGTATTTAAGTTCTTCTAACCAGATTAATGTGAAATACATGAACACAGAAGAGAGTAAAAATTTTTCTGTGAATGAAATTGTGGGATCTTATGATATGAACTTTCTCAAAAAATTGAGTGAAATTCCCCTGATTAACAAAGATGGGAATGATTCCGGGAATGACATTCAACAAAAAGTGAAGGATACGGTGGCCAATTGGGTTCAAGATCCTGCAAACAGTGGTCGGATTGAAGAAGGATGTGATGATGATGATGACGATGCAAGTTCAGGATACATATCCGAAGATTGCAGTGATCCGGATTATTAATTTATGAACAAATTAAGAACAATATTTTATATGTTTATTTTGTTATGATACATATCCGAAGATTGCAGTGATCCGAAGATTGTAGTTAGAATTGAATATATGATGGTTATGTATGTTTATCTTGTTTGATTATCTTGTGATATGGCCACTCATATTAAAAATTGTTTGCGTGAAA
>JBCNJP010000017.1:22955512-22976869 GCA_039602395.1 Deinandra increscens subsp. villosa
GGTACGGTGACGCCATAAAATTCAGGGAGTGTTGTACGATTGATCGGTATATAAGAAACGGCCTATACGCCACATATAGATACTTTTCAGAGCCCAATATGCTGCATATAGGCCTATATGCAGCAGCGTATTGGTACTGTATAAATAGCACATGGGGAATGTATGAATAGAAGCCATTAAATATTGTAAGACTTACCAACTTCTCTTGGTTGTTTAATGTTATATTGACTTCTTTAAATATAAAACTAACACAAAATATATATATATAAAAATTATGAGTTTTATTGTAAATCGGTTCGGTTCAATTTTTTTTCGGATTTATGAAATATAAAAACTGAAACCAAAACCCAAACTTCGATTTTTTATCCCTTAAAACCAAATCATCAGTTTTTTTTCGATTCCGCCTTTACGGTTTTGATTGGTTTTTTTTTCTCACCCCTATTGACTATGCTGTTTATGAGAATAATGGTTCTTAGCATTGCGCATGGTCATAGCCTCATAGGATGTACTCTCAAGGAACACCTTCATTGGTCAAGTATGGATATAAACTATGTGTATTTCAACGTCCAGATCATGCACATAAAGTAATAAAGTAGGAGTGTTAAACTGTTAATGGATAGGTTAAGATTGTAAAACCATCTAAACCGGTCATCAGTTTGATGTTACAATCGTTTTTTCCTTTAGAACTTCGTCGATAGGTTTTAAAAATTTTAACCTTAGCGAATAGTTTGGTTTAGGGTTTATGCGGGAAAAAAATCGTATAAAACGGAACAGAATCTTACAGTTAACATCTATTATAATTAATAACTAATTATTAGATATGCTATATTATGCATACTTAATAATTTATTTTCAGCTTGTCTAGTCTTGGGGACTATATAAATGTTAATTTGGTGAGTTATTAATGTCATCTTATGTACTTCTTAACACTTCATTGAAAAATCATTATTATTTTTTGGCAAGTTTCAACAAACTAAACGGATTAAGTTTACGTATCGACACAAATGAACTCTTAGAAAAGAAACGTCTTAACTCCTAATTCTCTAATCCGGTTCCCAAGATCCGATTCACGGCTCAACCCGGTTTGAATAAAACTGCCAAGTGCTACCTTTACACTGTTAGAATCACTTAACTGAACAGGTGTAAGGTCCTATTTTTTTGCTGTTTCGATTTTCAAAATATTGATTAAACGAGTCAGATACATTATGACTTCTGATCGTAGAGGCAAATCCTTAACGAACAAGTTTGATCGCAAAGGCAAAATCCTTAACGATCATACGTTGATCGTAAAGGCAAAATCCATTACGATCAAGGTTGATCGTAAAGTAACCATACGATCAACTCCTACACTTAGACAAAAATTTGCTAAACTTCAAAGATAGGAGATTCTTCAAGATAGCTTCACCAGCAAGGCTCAACGGTGAAGGTTTTCATTACCACCAACATAAAATATAGCTCCTACAAATTCTCCTATGGTGGCAATACAAACATCTTGATGCAGCTTCCTCACAGTTGACCTAGCAGCTTCAGCAGAAACTTCCAGTAGCTTCGAGCTACTTGGTCGTACTCTGAAACAATGCATGTAATCTGCAAGTTCCATAAGAACCAAAAGTCTTCTCGCTTGAGCTTCTTCAAATCTGAATAATGATGCATCTCGATCAATCTATCCGAACCTCTGCCAATATAGCGTATCCCCTTATCAGCAATAACCCAGGACTTGGCTGTTGACAATCTCAGTAGTCATTTTCCTAGCATTGATGCATTCTTAACACCACTATCTCAAGCAAAGTAGGAAGTAGTTGGCGTCAACACATTCGTATGCCTTTAATCTGCTTAGAACTATCACCAGCCTTTGATAAATAGTAACTTCACATAACACTTTGACAGCAGTCTCAACTCAATTGCAGCAAATATTCTGATAGTCACAACACCATGTCTTTCTATAATTAGTTTATGAGTTAATCGACTGTAATACCACTATCTGATTGGATATTCCCTTTGAGTCCCTGTAATCAACTTTGTTTTTCACGTCAGCACCGATATTTATGAAAATTCCTCTATGTGGCACCTTTACACGCTTCTTTTCCTCTATTTCATGCTCCTTTTCCTCTGCTTCTTTGGATTGCTTGTTCTTTATTCTCAAGAAGGCAACATAGATCCTCTCAGTTGCAAATTTTCCTTTCGGATCATCTGAATGATTGATAATATCCATCCTTGCCAGTTCCCGCAATTCCCAAGAGAACGACTTCAATAGAGAAATGATATTGGTGAAGAATTACACATAGCCATTCATTCTCTTCACTATGTACGCATCAAATTCATGATCCAATCAAGTATCTTCATGTTGTTGTCAACTTGAGGATTAGCCAGCATATTCCTCAGGTTCTTAGAAGTAAACTGCAGCAGAGCCCTTCAGTTTGGTGGCATTTCCTCCCAATCATCAACAACATGAGGAGCCTACTCCTTCCTCAAAGCATCAACCATTGCCTTTTCTCTTTTCCTAATGCCCTCTAATTGGATTTACTGACTTCCTTCATGTAATCGATGCCAAACTTCCGAAGACCCATGAGTTTCTTCCTGATGTATGCCTTTCTTTCAACATTTCGGATAGCCAGATAATCTCTATGTTCTTCAAGAGACATTTGGTTAACTATTGCAGTTACGGCTTCATGAGTTGGAGGCTTAGGTATTGCTTTAGCATGATCTTCTGGAGGAGGCTGGTATTGTGAGTTGAGTTCATAGATCCTTTCTTTCAGATTGTCATTAAATTGAATGAACTTAATTTCTTTGTTAGTGTCTGCAAAGGGATAGAGGAAAGGATCAAAATCCTTCTAACTGAATTGATCCTGATTCAAGTGAGTATCCATATCAGTCTGATCCGTGTACAGCTCCACTAACTATTTTTCAAACAGGCTTCTTAGATAATCAAATTTAATGCCTTTGCTCATGAGGAAGCGAACCATTCGAGCTATCTCAGAGTTATTCGAAGGATCAACGATATCGCTTGTGATGTTGACTATTAGTCTGATAGGGGGGGGGGGGGTTGCAAATCTATCATTCTCAGGCCTTGGATGCATAGTCTCTAACTTTTGCCCAATTGTAGAAAAGGAGATTTGACCCAAACTAAATCATTTTAGCATCTCTTCTCTTTGTCTAATATGCTCTTCTTGCTCATGATCATTCTTTTCCAAAGCAATCTTATGTAATTTATCTGCTTCGTCTTTCTTCCTATTGATTTCTTTTAATGCCTCTTCAAGAGTAAGCTTCTTCTTCCCTTTTGCTCTTGTAACCATCAGGGCTTCTCTGTCTCTCTGTTTTGGAGGTGAGGGATCTACTTCTTGTGTTGCAAACACCGACACAGCTTCAATTTGAGTTACAGTGATCACATGAGCAAGGGTAGATACTTGAGCTCTAATACAGGCAGCTCTCTCAAGAGCAGTAGAATGGTACATAGCTGGTACGTCTTCAGATTCTATCTCTTCATTAAGCTTTCTGGCCTCATCAATCTGTCTGTTCCTTTTAATCATTGCTAGAATCCTGTCGTGATCTTCTCTGGTCATTTGGTATCTACCCCTGTTATGTTTAATAATTTCTTGATACCTCATTTAATTTCTTCCACGTTGTTGAGGCTCAGCAATTTGTTCTTGACTAAATAATGAAGCAGCAGTTGGATTCACTAAGACTGGTTCTTATGTGGCGGTCTCAGGAGTAATGGATTGAGAAGTAACCAGATGCAGAATCAGATTGAATGGAAGAGTCAGGAATTTCTCCCTCCTTAAGCTCAGCATGAGCAGATACATCAACCTCAGACTCAATATGCATAGATTGTGAGGTTGTTTCAGTTGGAGTCAAAATTGGCCTCATCATCTGTAGTGGGATAAGATAAGGAATATAATCTTCTGGTTCAGTTCTTATATCAGCAGGATAATCCATCTCTTTAGCTTCGTCGTCAAGAAGATCCAAATCAATGTAATTCAGAGGGTTGGCATCAATGAGCAAAGTTTTCATTCTTTTTTAAGCTTAGAGCCTTCCCATTCTTCAGCTGATACAAATGATAATGGTTCCACATCAAGAACTTCTTTAGTACCTTCATGAATACTAACTACAAAAATACTTCTGGAAGAGGAACTTGAAGCCAGCCTCTCAGCATAAAACTCTCTGAACATTGACATAGTGAAATTCATGAAATAAGGATCCACGAACATATGTTGCACTTGTTCAGATTCAGGAGTCACAATGCTTTGAGCTGATTATGTAAGATGATCCGGAGGAGCGAATCGAAGTTGGAGAGAGACATCCCATCTGAGTTATTGACTAACAATTCTATTCACCACAATAGAGATGGCCAAGTGACTGTAAAGCCTTGTTTTGTTAAGGCTTATGCATTAGAATTACCTTTGGGCTTGGTTATCTTTTGTAATAGTTAATGGATCTAAAGTTAGTCTTTTGGGCTTGTAATTAATGGGTTTAGGGTTGCTTGGGTGGGCTGAACTAGGGGATTTCGCAAGTGATGAGTTTGTATTTAAACAAACTCATCCAATCGTTTTAGGGTTATTGATCATAGAAGGTTCGGCCGACCCCTAGGGTGGAATATTTTACCAAGGTGATCTTTCATGATTATTGGCTATTGCATCTCCTTTGATTAGAAAAGTGTTTATTGTTTAATTGTTTTTACTTGATCAATATCATTTATTGTTTCTTTAATTAACCACTAAAGGGATTTCGCACCTTTAGTCGTTATTGATATCGTGTAGGACTGATTTTGGACCTACAATTGGTATCAGAGCCAAGAAATGCTGTTTCAAGGCTCACACGATATCGGTTCAAGAAAAAAAAACTAACATTTGATTTGTGTTAAGTGATTTCAGAATGTTTGAAGATTCTGCTGTTCGAGAGTGTGTTTTGCAGGTTTCTTCGAAAAAATTTCTGAAGGTAGCTGTATCCTTCAGATTTGAAAGATCAGAAACAATATTTGGCGATTTTGTTGCCTATTTTACGTATTCGATCCCATTCACTAGCTTCTCGCTTCGGTTAAAGTGGTTCTGGATCCATCCTTGAAGCTTTTCGATCCGGTGTGGAAGATTTTCGGCTGGATAATCGATCAGAAAGGGGTTCTCAGTTCGATTCAGTTGGTATTCAGTCTTTTAGTCACGTCTTTGGTCAGCTTTTTTATCAACAACAGGTCCTCGGTCTGGTCCTATTGCTTTTCAGTCAGATTCACAAGCTTCTTAGTTCGGCAGGGTTTTCGTTTCGGCCCTGTACTTTCTGTTCGGCTTAGTATTTTTGGTTCAGTCAAATTCTAACTTTTTGGTCGATTTAAAACTTTTTTGTTAAGGTTATTTTTAGCTACTATTGAGTTTGAAGCAACATTGTATTAGAAACTAGATGTCGAGATTGGAACAACAACTCACCCTCCTCGTCTACTTTCTCCTAATAATTTCCAAGACTGGAAATATCGTTTCACCAAAAATCTGAAGTGTGTGGATGACCGACTTTGGCGATTAGTTGTTTCTGGTCCTTTCAAGCCAATTCACACCTCAGGGGCAAAAGAAGGTACTTACAAAACCCAAGATGACTACACAGATGATGACTGGGAAATAATCAATAAAGATGAGAAAGCTTATGTTTTCATGACAATGGTATTGTCTCCTGAGATTGCACAAGGATTTAGGAAATGTTTGACTACACAAGATCTCTAGAAAGCATTGCTCAAAGCTTATGAAGGAAATGAGGATATGAAAGAAAGCCAAAAAGAGATTCTGAAGCAGAGGTTCAACATGTTCAGTCATGTTCTGGGTGAAACTTTGGAAGCACAGATTCAGAGTTTTATTGCATTAATAACAGAGATGGGAAATGCTGAGATCGAACCTGAGGTAGGAGAGCAAAACGAGAAACTTTTGAATAGTTTGCCAAAAAGTTGAGAAATGAATATTTCAATTATCAAGAACACTACTAAGTTAAATGATATAACATTGGCTGAGTTAATCTCTACATTGAGGTCTAAAGCTTTAGACGACAAGCAGCGTGCCATGAATCATTTGAGCAGCATGAGCATGGGTGGAAAAGTGAATCAAGCTCTTCTGTCTGAACAAACTGCAGAACACTCTAAAATAAAGACATCTTGTGTGTCTCAACAAGCAACTGCCAGTCAACATAAGCATGATGAGTTGTTAGTTAAGGTTGATGCTCATAAGTTTAGAGGTGATCAATGGATTAATGCTGGTAAGAACTTTTCGGTTGCTATTGTGGAAGGCCATTCTGAGAGAGATAAGTCAGGAATAGGGAGAGAACCGTCTGATTTAGTAAGAAAAATATACCCAAACCCATTCCTAGGGACATTGTAGGGTTGGTGTTAGAAGAATCAGGTCTCAAACAAATGCCACTACCAATAGATAGTGCATGGGTTCCCGACCCAATACCTCTTGAGGAAGTAGAGCAGGAAGCTGAAGTGTCAGATAATGCGTCATCATCTGGTGCTGTTATATCTCATCATAATGAAACTCAAGTAAAATTAATTCCGAATGTTGATTTTTCTAATGCTTCTGTTTCATGTGCAGATGATGTAACAGTTAAGGATATCTCAGGAAGGGATGGTGAATGCACATGGGTTGATGAGTTTCATAAATCGAGTGCATTAGGTGTTTGTTTGAGGATGATGTTTTAGTTTCTGTTTCTGACTTACGAAAGTTCGTGTCTGTGTCCAATAATTTTGGAAAACTTGACTCGTCTAAAACTGATTTGAAATTGATGAATGATGGTGTGGTTGAAGGTTTTAAAATGCATGTGCTGAATGTCAAAAAGGTACGTGACTTGAGGCCCAAAGAGTTCGTTCCATACGCACAAGCTGTGACCGCTTTTGATCTAACCGATAAAACCAAATCGGATCAGTTTTGCTTGCCCACTCAGCCTGAAAAAAAGAATAAAATTCACAGGTGGGCTGATAAACCAACTTGGGCATCGTCTTACGCAAGACGATCTTATGAATATGGTGGTGTCAATGGCCCACAAAAAATAAACTGTTTTAATTAAGGGCAGCCTGGTCATTTTGCTGCCACATGCTTGAACATTCCTTCTCAACCCTACTACCCTCAAAGCCAACAAGGTTGTAAAATTTCAAAAATTCTTCATGGTGGGTCAAAGGGTAATAATCAGAGAGTCTTGACTCAGAGGGAGCAAGTCTCCATGCCAATGGAGGCATCAATGCCTAAGGAAATGTTGAGTGTCTCCCCAAAGACAAGACCCTCTGATGAAAGGTGGAATGTAACCAAACCGAAAAACATAGTTTTGTTCAAAGAGGTGTGTATTAAAAGAATCATGAATCTGCAAAGCGGAGAAATTTTGAGAGAATTACAAAACCTGTTTTGGAAATGGTTAAGCAACCAGGTCCAATGAAAAATGCACCTAGAATAAAATACGTTCTAACTCACCAAAGGACCACATTAGTATGAAGACCAAAACAATGCCCGTAACCTTCTACTGTGCCCATTTCAAAGAATGGTATGTGTTGGCAAAAGGTCACTTATGTTGATGCAAAAGGTGTGCCCAGATCGGTAATGGCCTGGGTACCCATCGCTAACTAATCTCCCGTATTATGCAGGGACAGCCAAGGAGAACTATTAACAATCTCTGGTATGTTGAGAGTCTTTGTTCTAGGCATATGACCGGAAACATATCCCATTTTCAAGATGTTCAAGAATTCAATTGGGGGGGGGGGGTATGTGTCCTTTGCAGGAGATGTTGGTGGTCAAATCAGCAAAAAGGGAATGGTAAAGAATGGATGTCTCAGCTTCTCAGATATGTATTATGTTCAGGAATTAAATCTTAGTTTTCTCATCGTGTCGTAAATATGTGATCGTGAATATCCAGTGTTGTTTAACAACAAAGAATGCCTGATTTTTAGACCTAGGTTTCAAGTTCCCAAAGAATGAGTGTTCCCCCGAACTTCTCAATGAGGGAACTCCTATGTGCTCGATATGTATAAACCTCCGGCTTCTGAGGTTTCATGTCTTATTTCAAAGAAAAATGAGAACCTTGCACTGTTGTGGCATCGTCGTCTTGGTCATGATAACTTGAAGAATCTGAACAAGCTGGACAACGGAAATCATGTTCCAAATTTGTCTGTTTCTGAATGTACCCTTGTGCTAAGGGGAAGCAACAGAAACTCCTACACAAGCCAAAGATGTACAACTCAATCCCCCCATGTCTTCAACTGCTTCTAATGGATTTGTTTGGGCCAATGCAGGTCAAAAGCGTGAGTTAATACTTATATTGTCTCGTGATCACTGATGACTACCCACGATTCACCTGGGTGTTCTTTCTGGGGAACAAAACATGAAGCACCAGTATTAATCAAGCAGTTCATCGTGCTTATTGAAAAGCATTCCAATCAGAAGGTGAAGGCGATTAGAAGTGACAATGGGACTGAATTCAAAAATGAGAATCTTAATCATTTCTGTATAGAGAAAGGAATTGCTCATCAGTATACACTATGTCAAAATTCACCTTTGACCACGGAAAAAATCCGTGAGCAAAGGTGTTTGGTCACGTTTTATTTTTCCATTTCAATCGACACCAAAGGTCACGTCACATCATGTATCCTACGGCCACGTTACAATATCAGTGACTGAAGTCACCTAGAAGCGTGGCTAAAGGGTACCAATATTTGTTGCAACTTCTTTCGGAAAGCGTGGCCAAAGGGTCCCAACGGTCACATGTGTTTGTTTAACGTGGCCTTTTATATTATATGTTCATGTATATTTGTGTTTTAGCCACATATGTTATAAAAAACGTGGCCAAATGGGTTGCTGAAATTATAATTTTTGTCCCAATACGCGTGGCCAAAGGGTGGCAACAGCCACGTTAAAATATGAATAGCGTGGCCTTTGGTATTATATGGTCACGTATATTTGTGTTTTAGCCACATATGTTATGGAAAAAAACAGTGGCCAAATGGGTAGTTAAAATCAGATATTTTGTCCCAATACGCGTGGCCAAAGGGTGGCAACGACCACATTAAAATATAAAATGTGTGGCCTTTGGTATTATATATATGGTCACATATATTTTTTATAGGAAAATTGGATATTAATAATCTAAGTTATTACCAATTGGCTAATATTAATCCCAATTTCAAAATTGGCCTACATTAATCCCAATTATTAAGGTGTTGGATTTCATTGGACTCCCGTTAAGTTTTCCTTAACTCCATTAGTTTTTTGCTGACGTGGCACTGATTAATAAAAGCCACATGGCTGCCACATCAGAAAAAAACTAACGGAGTTAAAGAAAACTTAACGGGGGTCCAATGAAATCCAACACCTTAATAATTGGGATTAATGTAGGCCAATTTTGAAATTGGGATTAATATTGGCCAAATGGTAATAACTTGGATTATCAAAATCCATTTTTCCATTTTCTTAATTACAATTAATTATACTGCATATTAATATAAAGAAACCTTAAATCATATTATGATTAAAAATTAATGTACATACACTAATCAAATGCTGCTAAAAAATAACATACACTAATCAAAGTTTAATTTCTATAAATGAATTAATTATAATTTCTTGTCCGTGCTCATCAGCTGCTTCTACTGGATCCGTGTACTAAGTTTTCTGTTTATCAGATCTTGACTCAGCTGGTTTGGTGTTAAGTACACTTTCGACATCTTTTTCCGATCATTATTTACCTGGAAACATGACAAATAAAACTGATCAGATATATATATATATATATATATATATATATATATATATATAGTTAATTAATTAGCGGATACGATTAATTAATGTAGTAATTACCTGTGGTTGTTCCAGTACTTTTTGAACCGTAGAATGATCAACCGGCTGTGATTTATCTGATGTGTTATTAGAATGAAGGATCATTCGGTTCATCGGCCATGCAATAATATATTTATTTTCAACCTCCGAAAGCGTTGTTTTATCATCTAATGGGAATGGTAAATATGTTGCACCCTTTTTGACCTGATAAGTTGTAATTCTACGGCAACCAGGAGGTAATGGACTTCCATGAATCTTCTCATCTTTTTCTTTTGGTAATAATTTATCCATTCCCATGACGTTCAGTGGATTTCCCTCCATGTGCAACGGCGCAGTTTCGCACCCCTGATCAGAAGTGACATAATAATAATAATATTAATTATAGCATATATATATTAACAATTAATTAATTAAAGTAAAAAATAGAATAAAAAGTTGTGGTATATACTAATATATATACCTCTGATATTACTGGCTGATCGATAGGAGCTGTAATGGCATCATAATTATTTGGTTTTTCCAAGTGATCACTCTTCTTAGGAGGTACTTTACGAGCTGCAGGTTTTACTGATTTTGCATGTCTCTTATTGTTTTCCTAAATTGACACCATGTAATTAACTGATTAGTAACATATATATTAATTAACAATAACGTCAAAGCCATTTGTCAAATCCTTGATTATATATACCACTTCCTGCTCTGATGCCCCAGCTGCTGCTTCAGTACTTCTTTGTCTCTTTTTCCCCTAAAGACAGCATGATGCAGCATTTAATTAAATGATCATATAGCAATTAGTTATAAGGGAATTGAAGTACACAATTGTGTAAAATATATAGTTACCCTTACGTTTTGCCCGGACGCTGTTGATGTAGATGGAGGAGTGTCTTGTGATCCGGTCGCAGAACAGACCTACAATTGAATTAAATATTTAGCTAGCGAGCTAGTTTAATTATCTAATTAAATCAAATCATAACCTGACTAAACATTAATTAACTATCCCGATAACCATCCGGATGAAGTACACACTTGTCATAGCCGGAACTGTTATTAATTATATTCTGGAAGAACTCTAACTATCCTGATGAACTTTAACTATCCGGATGAACTACAACCATCCGGATGAAGTACAAACTTATCATAGCCAGAACGTTATATTTATATTCCGGAAGAACTCTAACTATCCTGATGAACTGTAACTATCCGGATGAACTACAATCATCCGGATGAAGTACAAACTTATCATAGCCGGAACAGTTAATTATTATTTATATTCCGGAAGAACTCTAACTATCCCGATGAACTGTAACTATCCGGATGGACTATAACTAGAGAAGCATGTTCATCCAGGTGAACAAGAATCTTCCGTATCAACTCAATTTTCAGAACTGTTTCAGATCTGTACCTTATCTTTCGGCCTCTTAGATGAGTTTGATTGAAGAGATTGTTTCCCCGATGTATTGTGTGCAGAATTGACCATGTCCTACGTACAATTCAATAATTACCTAGTTAATTAATTAATTAATTAATTATTGGTATGTATGTATGTATATATATATATAGGGAGAGGATCATTTGAGAACCAATTGGGTTTGAGAACTTTTGAGAACCATTCTGAGCCACAAGTTATATATAAGGAAATCCCCCCCCCCCTCCATGAATTTGAATGCTTCCCCCATGAAAATTAGTGGCTCAGAATGGTTCTCAAAAGTTCTCAAACAAAAAAGTTCTCATTTGAACCTTACCCTATATATATATATAATTTGTCCCTTACAGAATTTACTGCTTTATCTGGTCCACCAAGTTGTCGTTGATTAATCATTTGGTTGTTCATAAACGCCATCAGCATCTCAAATTTTTTCATTCTGTTCTTTAACCTTAGAATTGAGGTGCTCAACCTCTTCATCTTTTTTCACACGCAGTTGTTTTTAGTTCTTGAGTTACGCCTCAAGTTTTTCGATGCGCTCTTTTGATCGCCCTTTTCCAGCACCATGCTGCCAATATTGACGGGAATTCACTCCATAACCCATACCTTTTACGAATCCACCCCTTTCCTTGCCAAGGACCATTGTCAGGGCATCAGTTCCCGGTTCTGCAGTCAAGGATCCCGCTTTTATTTGTGTTTCTTTCTCGGCCTCCAGTAATTTATATTTAGTTAATGTAGTGAGGTGCTATTAATTTTTAACATGTAAATACTTAGGTATATATATAGCAATTAAACATACTATTTGCTCTGCTAGGCCCTTCATCACAGGCGTCTTGTATTCCTCCTCTTTGTTTACCCTTGCTTTCCTCCACATAAGAGCTCGATCGGGGTCCTCATCAGCTTCAATCTCTTTGTTTTGTACCTTGTATTATAATAATATATATCAGACTTGAAACATACATTGCAGGTTCTTAACCATGACTGGCCGGATGTAACACTCTTAATTAGCTTATTACCATTTTTTGTCTCAGAAAGGCATATCCTACCCGGCCCATGGTATGATCATAAGTATAATGTGCTTGAACCTGTTTTGCACTGGTTGACACAACCTTTCCAACAGAACAGTAGGATATATAATTATATCTCATTAATTATAACATGCAATTAGCTAATTAATTAATGAAAGCTGCAGTTTGAATTGAATAAAAACCTGGAATTCTTCAGATTTTGTATATTGTACAATCTGTCCCAATCTTTTTTTTTCTACAATACCGAAATACGGCTTTGGAACTTTCGCAAGCACCTTTGGTTTCGCCAGGTTGGGAAGAATGTATTTTTCACGCAATTTTCTTCTAAAACCCCTTAGCAACCCACCAAGCATTACCATAATAGTATTCTTTCGACAGTTATCAACCTCGAAATATTGCTAAAAAAAATAGCATATATTTTTTAGTCACATGACTTAATGTGAGAAAATGTTTAATATGTTTAATAACCTGAATCAGAGCCCACATCGTCTTCTTGCTGTCTGTTGGCACCTTTTTCCAATCAGGATACTTCAATCCAACCTCTGCCCTTACAATATCTCCTTTAAAACTTGAAAACTTTGGTCTATGCTCCCCGATAACCCTTCCAGCATTGTCAAATGTTAGTGGCCATTTTTTCCCACCATTATTACTAAATTTGGCACGCTACTTTACCAACCGCGACAACCCCCTCTTGCAATTTGTAGTTTGGGAAGCAGAGGTTGTGGGTTCCTCATTCTCATTCTCAGTATGAACCTCATCCTCGACTTGGGCTTCATCGTTTATCATTTCCTCTTCTTCTAATTCCTCATTACGTTCCCCTTCACTGTCAGAATTCTCATTCTTAGTATAAACCTCATCCTCGACTTGGTCGTCATCGTTTATCATTTCCTCTTCTTCTGAATAATCATAAATGTCCTTCAATGTTTCATCATCACGCTCCATTGTAAATGAGATGAATCCTGAAATGAAATAAATAGGGAATGAAATAAATGTGATGGAATATTTGAGATGAAACGATCAACTGAAAAATGAAAGTGAAATTAATACTGACTGAAATTTGGTAGTGATCTCCTGAAGATTTTAGAGGGAAGAAGAGACCGATGAATCCTGTAGAGGGAAGAAGAGAGTGATGAATCGTTTTGGTGATAAAATTTTGGTGAGAGGGAATAGGAACTGATCAATGAATTTTGGGGAAGTTTGAAAAATGGTGGGAAGTAATTTGGGGATTAATATGATCGATCCGGGTGAAAGCATCTCACCAAATAGGGACGTGACAGCATTTAATTATCAGATTTAATATAAACTCAATTAATTCCAAACATAGATATAATAGTATTTTAAACATAACTTTAAAATGATCTTTACGTGTAAAATGGAATATTAAGTAATAAATTTTATGATAATTGTATCTCTTAATGGTTGTGATTAATTTCTTTTTCTCCTTTTTTTTTTACTTTTGTCTTATTATTCAGAAATATTTCACATGTGAACACATATGAAAAAGAGCTATATATTTCACATAACCTCACCCTATATAGTCTACATATATATATATAGGATTGGTTCAAATGAGAACTTTTTGTTTGAGAACTTTTAAGAACTAAATTTCAACCACTAATTTCAGATGGGGACCACTATAATTCATGGGGGGGTTTTCATATATATAAACTAGTGGCTAAAAGTGGTCTCAAAGTTCTCAAACCCAACTGGTTCTCAAATGATCCTCTCCCTATATATATACATATATATATGTATATATATACATATATATATAGGGAGAGGATCATTTGAGAACCAATTGGTTTTGAGAACTTTTGAGAACCATTTTTAGCCACAAGTTATATATAAGGAAATCCCCCCCCCCCCCATGAATTTGAATGCTCCCCCCCCCCCCCCCTGAAAATTAGTGGCTCAGAATGGTTCTCAAAAGAAAAAGTTCTCATTTGAACCTAACCCTATATATATATGTATGATATATATATATATATATATATCTTTCAATGTGTTGTAATATATACATTATCGTATACACCTTATTGGGACACATTGGTCCCAACTGACCCTCGTTGCCCCTAAACACACCTTATTGGTCCTATGCACAACTTATTGGTTATATATACACCTTATTGGGACTCATTGGTCCCAACTGACCCTCGTTGCCTCTAAACACACCTTATTGGGCAATCATTGGTCCTAAACACAACTTATTGGCAATCATTGGTCCTAAACACAACTTATTGGTTATATACACACCTTATTGGGACTCATTGGTCCCAATTGACCCTTGTTTCCCCTAAACACACCTTTTTGGTCCTATTGGTTATATACATACCTTATTGGGACATCATTTGTCCTAAACACAACTTATTGGTTATATAAACACCTTATTGGGACTAATTGGTCCCAACTGACCCTTGTTTCCTCTAAACACACTTTTTTGGTCCTATTGGTTATATACACACCTTATTGGGCCATCATTGGTCCTAAACACAAATTATTGGCCATCATTGGTCCTAAACACAACCTATTGGTTATATAACACCTTATTGGGCCATCATTGGTCCTAAATACAACTTATTGGTTATATGCACACCTTATTGGGACTCATTGGTCCCAACTGACCCTTGTTGCCCCTAAACACACCTTTTTGGTCCTATTGGTTATATACACACCTTATCGGGCCATCATTGGTCCTAAACACAACTTATTGGTTATATACACACCTTATTGGGACTCATTGGTCCCAACTGACCCTTGTTGCCCCTAAACACACCTTTTTGGTCCTATTGGTTATATACACACCTTATTCGGCAATCATTGGTCCTAAACACAACTTATTGGTTATATACACGCCTTATTGGAACTCATTGGTCCCAACTGACCCTTGTTGCCCCTAAACACACCTTTTTGGTCCTATTGGTTATATACACACCTTATTGGGCCATCATTGGTCCTAAACACAACTTATTGGTTATATACACACCGTATTGGGACTCATTGGTCCCAACTTGTTTATATAGCGTGGTTGAAGGTTTTGAAATTTAAAAACAAACAACGGAAAAGTGAAATTAGCCAGTTACAGCTAGTTACATCACCTGTTTGGGTTTTTTAAATTTAAAAAATAAACGGTAAAAAAGTAACGCAAGCAATAAGGATTCGAACACGGATCATGGTATGTGAATCTAAAGCGCTTCTACCACCTGAGCAGCACCCTGAGTTAGAAGCTACTTTTCATTATAATTTATTTAGATACGATTCTAACTGTGCTTGCTAAATTCTAAAAGAGGCGGGATAAATTAATTAATGAGCGAATTCATATTGAAAATTTCACATATCACTCTCGATTTCCCCAATTCCCCGCTCCCCATTTCTCCATTGCTCATTAATCAACAGAATTTTCCCTCCGTCATATTACTTCTCTAATAAACAGGTTCACAGTAAAGATTATTGAAAAGGGTTTTCAGTATTAGCAAAACAATCCTTTTTAATAATCTTTGTTGCTGTATTTGTTAGCAAAAGAAACATGGATAAGTCTTGGATGGTAACCAGTAGAACCACGAAATCATATTCCGATGGAGTTAAATCATTCTTAAAGTTTACAGTTACAAATTTGAAAAAGACGGAAATTCCATGTCCCTGTGTTAAATGTCTAAACCATTACTCTTATCCTGTTGATGATGTAGATTATCATTTGTTTTCAAAGGGATTCAGATCTAACTTATACAAGGTGGACTAAACACGGAGAGAAACACGAGCTCGCAGGAGAGGAGCTTCACACGAAATCATTTTTCAATTCAGGAATGCCATTCGATGCATCAGAAACAATAGAAATGGTCAGAGCTGCTAAAAATTTCACTGAGGATCATGAGAAATTTCAAGAACGAACTCATGGATGCTGAGAAGCCCCTGTATGAAGGATGTCGTACCTTCACAAAGTTATCTGCCTTGGTTCAACTACTGAACTTGAAGACTAAGCATGGAGCATCAGATAAGTTTTTTAATGAACTTTTAGCTTTGCTGAACAGATGCTACCTGAAGGTAATGAAATTGTGAAAAATACATATGAGGCCAAGAAGATTGTGAAGTCAATGGGTGCATGGTATACCAAGATACATGTGTATATCAATGATTGTATTCTTTACAGGAAGGAGAACAAGGACCTAACTGTATGTCCAACTTGTGGTGAGTCCAGGTGGAAGGTGGATGAGAGGACTAAGAAACTATACGACAATACTCCTGCAAAGGTAATGTGGTATTTCCCCATCATTCCAAGATTGAAACGACTATTTCAAGTGAAAACCACAGCGGAAGATCTAAGATGGCATGCCACCAGTACCAAAATACCCGGTGTGTTACGCCACCCATCCGATTCACCAGCATGGAAAGCTATAGATGACATATATCCAGAAATCGCTAACGATCCTAGAAGTCTTCGTCTTGGCATTTCAACTGATGGGGTCGACGTGAATAGAGGCAATAGAAATCACAGTGTGTGGCCGGTTCTATCTGTCATTTACAACCTTCCACCATGGTTATGTATGAAAAGAAAGTTCATCATGCTTTCGTTATTAATATCGGGAGCGCCTGGAAACGATATTGATGTGTTTTTGGAACCATTGATTGATGACTTAGAGCTGTTATTTGAGGCAGGTGTGGAAACATATGATGCGTATGCGCAAGAACAGTTTATTATGCGTGCAGTTGTTTTATGGACGATTAATGATTACCCTGCACTTGGTACACTTTGTGGTTACCCGTACAGTGGATTCAATGGTTGTGTGGTATGTCAGGAAAAAAACTAAATGCATTAGGCTTCCTTTCTCAACCAAGCAGTGTTATGCTGGTCACAGAAGATATCTACCATATACGCATGCCTTCCGAAAGCAAACAGATGCCTTCGATGGTAAACAAGAGTTGAAAGATGTTGCAGTTCCTATGACCGGGGAACAGATATACAACGAAGTTCAAAATATCAGGAACAAATGGGGAAAGGGATTAAGGTGTACTAATTCAGAAATCACTAGAGACCTCAACCGGAAGAGGGGGGAAGATTGATAAGAGAAAAAGAAAGAACAAAGAGAAGCCACCATATTGGAAGAAATTCAATATATGGTTTCGAAGACTTAGATATTGGAGGCATAATAGTGTCCAACATTGCATTGATTTCATGCATATTGAAAAGAATGTGGCTGAGAGTCTTGTTGGAACTCTGCTCAACCTTCCCGGAAAGACAAAGGATGGACTGAATGCTAGAAAGGATCTGAACTTTTTGCAGTTAAGACCAGAGTTGCAGCCTAAACAGAACAAGAACAACATAGTACTTCCTGCAACGTGTTACACGTTACAAAAAGATGAAAAGGAAAAGTTTTGTGACACGTTGTATAACTTGAAGGTTCCACAAGGCTATTGTTCTAACTTTTCTAGTTTGGTTAGTCTAAAGGACAAGAAACTTGTGGGGCTCAAGTCACATGACTATCATATGCTGATGCAACAGTTTCTGCCAATTGCAATTCAGTCAGCCATGCCTGAACCGACAAGATATGCTATTATCAGGCTCTGTTTTTTTTCAAATCAATATGCAGGAAAGAGATCAACGTCGAAGAATTAGATAAATTGCAAGCAGATCTTTGTGTCAAACTATGCCTGCTTGAGAAATATTTCCCGCCATCATTTTTTGATGTTATGCTTCATTTGACGGTGCACCTTACTAGGGAGGTAAAATTATGTGGCCCAATATGCTTTCGATGGATGTATTCATTTGAAAGGTGTATAAAGGTAATTAAGGGCCACGTGAGAAACAAAACTTATCCCGAAGGGTGCATTGCTGAGGAGAACATTGTAGAAGAAACGATTGAGTTTCTCAGCGAATACCAAAAGACCATCACAACTATTGGTGTTCCAACTAAAAAGCATAGCAGTGCGGATGGAAGTCCTGGGTCAGCTGGTAGATCAGTTGAAGTCTCTCCAGAGCTCCTATCGAAAGCGCATTAATTTGTGTTGATAAATACGCCTGAAATTGAGCCTTATATCGAGTAAGTAATTTAGATTATTAACCTTTTTTGATCTGTTTAATTAATTATAAACTTTTATAGATAACTTCAATTCATGTAATTGCAGAGAACACATGAAATTTTTGGAAAAGGAACATCCTGGTAGTAGACTAAATGAGCTGACTAAGAAGCAGAGCACAACATTTGGTAAATGGTTACGCAACAAGGTCAGCAAAATTTGCTTATTGTTTTTATTCCGGATGAACTGTAACTTTCCTGAACAACTGACCTGAGTTGTCCGGAACAACTCTATTTTCTATCCGGATGAACTATAACCTTCCTGGTGAATTGAAACTATTTTCTTATTGTTTTAATTCCGGATGAACTGTAACTTTCCTGAACAACTGACCTGAATTGTCCGGATCGAACAACTCTATTTTCTATCCGGATGAACTATAACCTTTCTGGTGAACTGAAACTATTTTCTTA
This sequence comes from Deinandra increscens subsp. villosa, assembly GCA_039602395.1. Lineage (NCBI taxonomy): Eukaryota > Viridiplantae > Streptophyta > Magnoliopsida > Asterales > Asteraceae > Deinandra > Deinandra increscens. The sequence goes on from JBCNJP010000017.1 coordinate 22,974,225, forward strand.
TAGTTTTAATTCTGGATGAACTGTAACTTTCCGGAACAACTGACCTGAGTTGTCCGGAACAACTCTATTTTCTATCCGGATGAACTATAACCTTCTTGGTGAACTGAAACTATTTTCTTATTGTTTTAATTCCGGATGAACTGTAACTTTCCTGAAAAACTGACCTGACTTGTCCGGAACAACTTTATTTTATTTTCGGAAGAACTATAACCTTCCTATTCCTAATGAACTCTCCTGATGAACCTACTATGAATTTCAGGTTGAAAAGGGGATGGCAGAGTCCCCAGAAACTATATCAAAGACCGTTAGGTGGATTTCACATGGTCCACACAAAAGCGTGAGGAAATATGAAGTATATGACATCAATGGCTATTCATTTCGTACAAAATCTCGAGACGGTAGGGTTTACCAGAACAACGGGGTTGGTGTAGAGGTAAATGCCATGCACATCTCTAACGAGGTATTAACCTATGGACAAAAACCATACTATGGGGTTTTAAAAGAGATATGGCTACTAGATTACCATATTAAAAGCATCCCTCTATTTATGTGCGACTGGGTTGAGAATACACATGGGGTCAAAAAAGATAGTCTTGGTTACACTTTGGTCAACCTTAAAAGACTAGGTCACAAGGAGGACCCGTTCATTTTCGCGTCACACGCACGATAGTTGTTTTACGTCAAAGACCAGCTGGATAAAAAACGGCATATTGTCTTTATGACACCTCCCAGAAATTACAGAGATTATTATGAAGAGGATGCCAATGAAGAATTTAGTACAGTAGTTTTTCCTCACAACGATAATGTATTGCCACCCGTAGATACATGTGACAATGTTTACCATAGAGCTGACTGTACTGGAATGATATTACGTAAAACCGATTAATTGATCATTGTAATGTTTTTGAATTTTAGCAAATTACAGTCTCAACAATATTTGGTTTTTTTTCTTTATGTATTCTGGAATATTGTGGATCTTAATTTTGAGTCAAGCATTTCCTTTTTTTGATTGACAGCGGGATGAGCACGGGTACCGTACCTATACCTGACAGCGTGGTACCGGTCCCGTTTTAAACAAAAAATGGGTACCGATCCGGGTACCTAATATATCGGTACGAGTACCGGGTACCCGGATTTAGGTACTATACTTGTTTGGTACCCGGTTAGCAAATCCCTTCATGCATTGATATTAAGACCATCATGAAATTGAATTAATATTAGAGTACCAATAAACAACTCGTAATCTTCTTTGTGGTCCACAAATAGGTGCTGACACTTACCAAGTTTTGTATGTTCAACATGCTACCTCAAATCAAACTTGGTACAAATTAATAAACTAAGCTCCTATATAAACGATTTTTTTAGCGATGACCCCTCAAATCTAGTACGATTCTTAATCGACGTTCGTGTCTAATTACTCTCTGATCTGATGATCGACGCACAATGCTTCAGTTATTATATATGTTTTAATGTGTTTTTATTTATTAAATAAAAAACCTATATATATTTTCGGGCACCGGTATCCTACAGGGTATTTTTTTGATTTTTCCCAGTACCGGTCCCGAAAAATTGACAAAATGAGGTCCCGGTCCCGGTACCGAATATGTGGGTATGGGTACCGGTCCGGGTACGGTATGGTATGGGTACCAGTACGGGTACTAGGTACCAATTTCTCATCCCTTTACTAAACTCCAAAATAGTTTCAGTTCACCAGGAAGGTATTTGTGCCTGCAGGTCTCCTCTCTTTGACCAAACCAGAGTCAATAAAAGTAAAAAATAAACAAACAAAATCAACTATTGCTTTAACAAACACAATTGCATACATAATCCAAAGGGTATGATTCCATTAATACATTGATCTATAAAGTTACAACTAAAAAACTACTAACTTAAAAGGGAGAAGAAGCGGCTGAAGACAAATCCCTCTTTGCTTTCTCACATGGTGCACTAAAGAGATTGTCTGAATCATCATAACGGCTACTTGCTGCTGATCAAGTGAAAAGAGAGAACAAGTCCATTTTTGCTTTCTCACATGCACTTGCTTCAGATCAAAAGGGAGAAGAAGCTGCTGTAGAAAAATCAGGTTCGTGGGGCCAAAAGGGAGAGAAACACCTAAAGAATACAAGTGCTTCAAACCTCATCATGTGCCCCTACTGCTGACTGTTATAAAATTATACAATAACTTAAAATCTGCTCTCAGTAAAGCATTTTTATGAACCATTAGAGACTCCTCGTCTCCATGGTTTCCACAATAACTTAAAATCTGCTCCCAGGAGATACATATATTTCCCTGCACAAGAAAAAATTTACCAAATCTGAGACGCAAATTTCAATCGAATTTCAGTGGTGAAGATGATAACTTACTGTTTTCCACATATGGATGACGCCAATTCCACGTTTTTTACCGGCGATGATGGACGAAAAACAGAGAGAGAGAGAGAGAGAGACTGGGAGAAAAGGCGCATGGTGGAGAAGATGATGATGAAAACTAATAGAGAGATAAGTATATATCAATACTCGAGGGGTGTGGTAGATGGAGATTTGAACGATTAAGTAAATGAAAAAGTAATGATTACAAGCTCCATAGATTGTTGGTCTTCTTTTTAGCCACCTAAAATTAATATACCGTGACCATTTGTCATAAT
>JBCNJP010000017.1:22977369-23005369 GCA_039602395.1 Deinandra increscens subsp. villosa
TCGGCGGAAGGGATCAGGAAGCGAGGACTCCCCCCGATCGTAACAGCTCGGGAACTCCTCGATGATCCGCCAGTGCTGGATCTGATCTGGTATCCAGGCGAGGTGGGGTAAATCGAACACCTGGCGCCGCTTGGGCGCGGGCTCACCAGAGGTACGTCGGACCTCCCTAGTCTGGGATGGGCCAGCTGCCCGTCCCGGGGTAAATCCCCGTCTGCCGCCACCAGGCGTGGCGACAAAGGTCTTCACAGACCGATCTCGGCCTGCGAAGGGGTCGGCGGAGCTAGAAGCATCCGCAGTGGCTGCACCGCCAGCAGTGGCGGTGGGAGCAGGGTGGTCGGGGGTGTCGTCGGAGGTCCTACGCCTGATAGGACTCAAGAAGCCTGCTGGTATAGGGATCGGGCGTACGACTCCCACAGTGGCGCCCTCTGTCTCGGGGCTGGAAGGGATGTAGTCCTCTGGTGATGGCGTGTACCCAACACTGGGCTCCTCCTCGGAATCGGCAACGCAAATGACCTCTTTCGAAGCCATCACTGCGAAAATATTCCAAAAGGAACTGTGTCAGTAACATCATGGTAGAGTGGTAACACATAAGTAAACATAAGTAAACATATGAGGTCTTGACATGCAATTGGTAGCTTCGGAGTGGGTTATAGTCCAGGCTTGGTTTTCGTTTTGTTTTGTTTGTTTGTTTATCCTGGTTCGCTATAACCACGGCTCTGATACCAATCTGTCACACCCCGGTCAACGGTTTCGGGTGTGAGCGAGAATGGAATCATAGTCGAGGATACGTAGAACACTTCTAATAATTTAAAAACTTCATAAAACATTAATTCGTTTCATTGCAGCGGAAAGAGTAGGTGGAAACATTAATGTCTTACAATTTAAAAACATAAGTCTTAAACGATTATTAAAAGCTTAAAACAGTTAGGTTGGATAGTCGGGACTATGACTCCAGGGACAGGTCCGATAGCGTTTGTAAGCTCCATTTGCATGGCTTCAGAAAGTCTTGTCAATTACCTAAGAAATCATGAATATAAAACGGGTCAACATAAAGTTGGTGAGGTTCACAGGTTTAGGACTCGATAGTTGAACAGTTGTAAAACAGTCGTAAAACAGTTTCGGTATACTTAAATATTATCAGGGTTTATTGTTGTGGTTGTATGATCTCACCTGAACCTTGATTTCAAATACTAACGGTTTACCCACCCGGCATCTCTTGCCCAGAGATGTTTAAACAGTGCAGAATAACTGACGTGTACCCCCAGACAATCCGGAGTCAGAACTGGAGCTACCAGTTAGGGTAGGGTTGTCAACCCAAATAGATCTACTCACTAGCTATCGTTTCGTACAGAACTAATTGAAATCAATTAATGATGGGATTTTCGGTTGTACAAACGTTTATAACGATAATGTACCAAGTTGGGCAATCAGTAAGAGAACAAGTAGTCATACGGCTAACAAGTAAACCATAATATTAAGTAAAAAGCATTTAATCAGTTTTTTCATGATTTCTCCCCCAAGTATAAAACAGTTAAAAGGAAAAGGGGCCGTGAAACTCACAGTTTTAGCAGATAATCGGAATTTAAGCAGTGAAGGACGGTAGCACGTAACGCCCTAAATAATTAAATAACATATGCATAAGGTCTATGATCATTTGAGTAACATAAGTCACCCAAGTGATACCGGTCAAGTCTTGACGTTTTAAGTCCGTTTGTATTATTGAAAACTCATTACTTGTATTTATTTAATTAAATACGTTCGTGGTTGTTTATATTTATGTCCAATAAATGTAAACAAATAATCATCCTTCAATAATTAAATCAAGTCTTGAACATCGAGTAAAAAAAATAATAATGTTTATCATTATTTCCACAAGTTCGGATAATTATTTTAATAATTACTTATTCGATTTGTTAATCTTTCAATTTATAATTATTTTAAATAATTAGGATTAACAATACTTTTGTAAATAAAACATAGTTTATATCTTTTGTAAATAATTATTTGTCAAAAATAATTATTAACGTTTGTTTCATTTATAAAATATAAATCTTTAAGGAAAACATTTAAGGTTTTAAATGTTTAATCATTTTCAAAGGTAAGATAATATTTCAAGTTCATGAAATATTTTTAATAGAAAACGTTGGTAAGAATATTTATGACGACGCTTGGATTTATAACATTTGGTTTATAAAACTTGACTTTTATTTAAAATCTCCAACGAACGTTGGTTCATTTTTGGATACTTTGTTTTTATCAAAGTAACATTAAAAGTCCTTGTAGGTATTTTTAAACCAATGATTTGTCTTGGTTTATTTTTATAAAAATCCTTTATGAAAACATTTATTTTCAAATGTAATCTTTTTATATAAGGGTCCATTTCTAGCAAGTTTCAAGAAAGGTTAAAACTTGTAATAAATCCAAGTATTTATGTCAAATTAATCATTTGACATAAATATTATTCTTATCAAATCTAGCATTTATTTTTATTCTTTTTGTCCAATCATTTAATCATTTGAAACACATTAAATATGTCACATGACCATTTTAAGAAATATATTCTTTTGTTTTAGTCATAGGTTACATGTGTAACATTTGTTTAACCATTTACCTTGTTTTTATATTGTTTTAACATGTAACATATATAAACATAATTAACAATCAACTAACACATTGGTGTTAGGACTTTTATAAATGTAAATAAGCAATCAACTAACACATTGGTGTTAGGACATTTAAATGTAAATAACAATCAACTAACACATTGGTGTTAGGACTTTTATAAATGTAAATAAGCAATCAACTAACACATTGGTGTTAGGACATTTAAATGTAAATAACAATCAACTAACACATTGGTGTTAGGACTTTTATAAATGTAAATAAGCAATCAACTAACATTTTAATGTTAGGACAGTTAAATATAAACAATCAACTAACACTTTGTGTTAGGACAAATAATGTAAACATGTATAGATTAGTTAGTTGACATTTTTATATGAAGAGGCTTGGAGGTTTGTTCAAGCAACTAACTATGAAATCAAGATTTCATAAACACAAGAATCTTGGTGCACACTTGTTACTTTCTTTTGATTTCACAAATGTGTTTCACCACACTTGATGGCTATCTTTAAGCATTTAAAATGCACCAACAAAGTGCTTGATCTTGAAATAAAGAGATAGAGAAGTGAGTTTTTGTTAGTTGTTTAACAAACACAAGCATTCTTGATCATTTGGTTTAGTGTTGATGGTTTGTTGTCAAGACTTGAGAGGTTTTAAAGGGTGAATATATGATAAAATAGTGAGTTAAAAGACTCACAAAAGATGAAGGGAAAATTTGATGGTGGTTGGCGGCGGTTCCGGCGGCGGAGGGGCGGTGGCCGGCGGTGGTTGGCGGCGGCGGATGGTGGTTGGCGGTGGTGGTGTGGCCGGTTGGGGAGAAGAGGGAGAGAAGTGAGGGTGTTTCTTGGTTGGGTGCAAGGGAACATGTGGGGGTTAGCCTCCTTTTTATACTAAAAAGGTTAGTTATTAACCTTTGTGTATTAGTGTGTTGTCAACACCATATTAATCCCAACTAATCTCAAGTGTAGGTTACTAATTTATATAAGTTTTATAAAATCTAGAAGCTTTTATAAAATATAGAGGTGTTAGGAGTTTATAAAAATTATAACTTTTTAAAATATAATCCCATTATATTTTATCCAATCGAAAGGTGATTTTTATTTTTATAAACGTTGTCAACCCAAGTTTTATAAAAACATTAGCGGGTTAAATAGTTGAGTTTAACTTTTTTATAAAAACTAGTATAACATGTGGGCTTAAAACAAATAATTAAATTTGTTTAAGATTGGGCCCAAGCCCAATCGGTTTTCGGTTAAAAGAATGGGCCGAAGCCCATTCGTCTTGTGGGAATGGACTGGGCCGAAGCCCAGTTGGGTTGGCGAGGTGGATCGGGCCGAAGCCCAATCGGTTTGGGCCGGTCCTCGGTTTTGGGCCGCGAAGGGAAAAAGAAAAAAAAGGTTTGGGCTGGTTTGGCCCAATACGTTTCGGGTCGCGGGTCGGGTTTTCGGGTTCGGGGTTTTGTTCGACTAGTTGATACGAACCTTCGGTTACATTTTCGGGTTAATCCGGACATTTTTGGGCTTATTGGGCTTACCGGGCCCAATAGGATAAATGGTTCGGAAAAATGGCTAAGTCTTGACAACGTAACACTTCGATTCGTTTTAAGTTCATGAAATGACTTTATAGTTTGAATCATTTTGATAAAATATAAAAAGTTCCATTTTATATTTACTTTTCTTATTATTGGAATTCCACCGTTAGTATACGAAGGACGCATTATTTTACGTACGTATATATTTTAGTTAGAAGTGGAATTGAAGTCGGTTAATCATTTAACTATCACAGTTAATCACGTATTAAAGCAGTAAATCACATAATTATCACGTAATTAAAAAGTCAACAAAAGTCAACGGAGAGAGAGTTGACCTGGTTTTTAGGTCCAGTTGTCACAGTTTCATAGTAAAAAACTGTGCCCTCGAATGCAACGGGCTTCTACCTACCATCGGGAAATGTATGCAATCACTTAAGCCATTGCTAAATGGCGTCAATATTTACTTGGCCACCGCTTTCAAGTTATTACTGATCAACAAGCTCTCCGCCACCTTCGGGATCAAGTTATACAAACTCCGGAGCAACATAAATGGTTACACAAGTTAATGGAGTACGATTTCGAGGTGCTTTATCGCCCGAGCCAAAGTAATCACGCTGCCGATGCCCTTTCCCGTCTGCCCGCGGCTCATGTCATGGCAATTTTCTTCCCAGGATCTATCCTTTTTAACCGACCTCCGCCACGCAATCGCCTCCTGTCCGGAGCTCAAGTTGTTATGCGATCAAGTCTTGGCTGATCCTACTGCTCTTCCAAATTACTCCTGCAAGGATGGGATGCTTTTCTTCCAAAATCGGTTGGTGGTTCCTCCTGGTTCACCATTGTGTCTATTGTTGCTCAAAGAATTTCATGATTCTCCAATCGGGGGCCACGCGGGTATTAATCGCACCTTCCATCGCCTATCATCTAATTTCTACTGGCGCCATATGCGTCGCGATGTCCAGACATATGTTGCTCAATGTCAAGTTTGTCAACAGATGAAAACTTCTTGTTTACCTCCTGGGGGTTTGCTCCAACCACTGCCCATTCCCAACTTGGTTTTTGAAAACATAGCAATGGACTTTATCACGGGACTACCTCCCTCCCAGGGCCGTCCCGTCATTCTCGTTGTGGTGGATCAATTATCGAAGTATGGTCATTTCATCGGCTTCCCCGCTAATTTCACAAGCACTAGCGTTGCTTCCGTCTTTGTCTCGGAAATCATTCGTCTTCATGGTGTTCCCGCTGATATCGTCACCGATCGTGATCCTCGTTTTATGTCTGATTTCTGGAAGGAGCTGCAACGTCTTCAAGGTACTCATCTATCCTTCACTACTGCCTACCACCCGCAATCCGACGGACAGAGTGAAGCCTTAAACAAATGCCTTGAAATGTATCTCCGTTGTTATGTTACGGATTTTCCAAAAGAATGGATGCGACTTCTGCCTTGGGCAGAATACTGGTACAACACTTCTTATCAAACAGGTGCTCGTATGACCCCATTCAAAGTGTTATATGGTCGGAAGCCTCCTTCCATGGTCCGCTATGTCAAGGACAGTTCGGGTAACTCTCTGGTGCAAACCCAGCTGCTGGAACGTGATTTGGTACTAGAATTACTTAAGACTAATTTGGCTAAAGCACAAACTCATATGAAGCTCTCGGCTGACAAACAACGGCGTCATGTCTCCTTCCAAATTGGTGATTTCGTTTACGTTAAACTCCAGCCATATCGCCAAGGTTCGGTACGTCTACAACGTCATTACAAGCTGGGCCGTCGATATTTTGGGCCATACAAAGTCATCGCTAAAGTGGGTCCTTTAGCATACAAACTCGAACTACCCAGCACAGCCAAAATTCATAATGTCTTCCATGCTTTCCTACTCCATAAGTGTATCGGGACCCCGGAACAACAAGTCACACCGCTGCATTTGGTTGATGAAGCTGCCACTCTCATTCAGCAGCCTCAATACATCTTGGATACCCGTACTATTCAGCGAGCAGAACAATTGGTTACCCAATATCTAGTCCACTGGGTCGGTTTTCCTGTTGAGGAAGCCTCCTGGGAAGATACCGCCCAACTCCAGCGGGCCTTTCCAGACCTACACCTTGAGGACAAGGTGTGTGTTAAAGAGGGGGGTAATGTTATGAATGGATCTAGCCCAAAATCAGGCTCAAATGAAGGGAGTCCAGAGAAGGGAGTCCAGATCTGTTAAGGAGGAGCTCGAGGGTGAGAAAGATACCTGCTAAATTGAAGGATTGATGCCACATCAGCAGGTTGTTAAGTTAGTAAATTATTCCCTGACAATTCTGTTATATAGCATAAGAGTGAGCATGTGTGAGGTATGAAAAATGTTAGAGAGTTCTCTATTTTCCCATCCCTGTAATTGGATCTCTTGATCATTCTATATCAGAGATTTCTTCTTCTCATCCCTTACAATTCTTCTTCTTCTTCTTAGTTAGACTGTTACAGTTAAAAATTTTAAAACCTATCGACCAAGTTCTAAAGGAAAAAACGATTGTAACATCAAATTGATGACCGGTTTAGATGGTTTTACAATCTTAACCGATCCATTAATAGTTTAACACTCCTACTTTATTACTTTATGTGCATGATCTGGACGTTGAAATACACATAGTTTATATCCATACTTGACCAATGAAGGTGTTCCTTGAGAGTACATCCTATGAGTCAGTGGCGGATCCAGGATTTTTTTCTAGTGGGTTCACTTCTTTTCTGGTAGTTGGAATTCTAAAAACTAAATGTAAAAAAATTTCGGTTTAGTCTATTCGGATCGGGTAAAGTAACGTTTATCTGCAAGATTAGATAAGTTAGACAAGTTTTCTTAAATAAATCTGCACATTTCAATTTCTATATAATTAAACAATGATTCATAGATTTATAATAGTTATAACCAGCTCAGTTGGTAGCATCCAAAACTTGTATGCCATAGACACGAGTTCGAAACATGGCGTTTTCCGATGATTTTTGTTTGCGCAAACTTTTTTAATTATGTTAAAAACAGAAAGGAACCAAAAATCGGGAAACATGGAGGATTGAACTTGCGGCCTTTAAGTTAAAAGCAAGGTTTTGAACCAGTTCAGCTACAGTTTCTTTTGAATTAGGATTCACTCCTAATATTTATATGGATTCACTTCTACTTTTTTATACATAATCCCACTAAAAATTCGAAAGTCACTGGGTTCCTGTGAACCCGGTGGATCCTCAATAGATCCGCCCTTGCCTATGACCATGCGCAATGCTAAGAACCGTTATTCTCATAAACAGCATAGTCAATAGGGGTGAGAAAAAAAAAACCAATCAAAACCGTAAAGTCAGAATCGAAAAAAACTGATGGTTTGGTTTTAAGGGATTAAAAAATTGAAGTTTGGGTTTTGGTTTCAGTTTTTATATTTCATAAATTCGAAAAAAATTGAACCAAACCGATTTACAATGAAACTCATAATTTTTATATATATTTTTTGTGTTAGTTTTATATTAAAAGAAGCCAATTATTATACTATATTACAATTCACAACATTTTTAGAATATTTTATTATGGTTAGAATATTTTAATGTTTTTTTATATTATTTTATTCAAGTGTTTATAAATTATTATTTTAAAGATATGTATATTTAAATAATCTAATGTTTTTTATATATTTAATTAATCAAATAGTTTTTATGTATTTAATTAATATACGATCACTCTAAATTTTGTATGCTCATGTTATCCTAGCGGTAGCCGGTAACCTCTTTTGACCACCAATTTTGTGTGCTTGCGTTATCTCAGCGGTAACCTCCATTGATTACCAATAATTTATATTATGCTTGCATATTACAAATGCAATATTCACGTTGTCAGGACGGTAACTTCCATTGCAATGGTTTTGTGTGTTCGCATTATCACAACGGTAACCTCCATTTAAATTATTTAACTTTATAACTTTTTTTTTACTTTTTATATTTTTATTTTAGTTGTGTAATACATAAACTTTTAAATGGTAAATATAATTTGGTCATAATTTTACAAGTTATTTTGGTCGTTCAATGTTTTCTTTTATCGTTTTCCTCCACGCATCCTTAAAGCAATGCAATGGTTTTGAGTGTTTACGTTAACCCCACGTTAACCTCTATTGATCACTAATAATTTATGTTATTGGTGGTGTAACAGTTTAACTATTTTTTCTACCCGTGTTATCCGAATGATTAAAACAACAAGAACATAACTAAACGAGACCGCGTTGAGATGAACGAAGTCATGATCTTTTGTGAAGCTCACTCTATGTAAAACAAACAATAAACTAAGATAATAGAACTAAAGCAACAACGTTGCAATTTTGGTAACATCATGACGTCATTCTTGAACACCTCCGCGCAACGCGCGGATGGTTAAAATCTAGTATAACATTAAACAACCAAGAGAAGTTGGTAAGTCTTACAATATTTAATGGCTTCTATTCATACATTCCCCATGTGCTATTTATACAGTACCAATATGCTGCGTATAGGCCTATATGCAGCATATTGGGCTCTGAAAAGTACCTATATGTGGCGTATAGGTCGTTGCGTATATACCGATCAATCGTACAACCCTCCCTGAATTTTATGGCGTCACCGTACCCTATATGCAGTGTTTAAGCCTATATGCAGCGTATAGTTGTCCAAAAATGAAAAATACGTTGCTTATTCCCTTATACGCTGCATATAGAATTTTCTGAATAAGTAGGGGTGTATAAATAAGAGGACCTATTTAATTTTATTTGGAGTTCCACGCTTGCTAGAGACATTTTTATAATTCACATCTCTCATTTCTCTTCTCTTAGTTCCCATGGAATTAGGGGTGTAAATGAGCCTAGCTGCTCGTGAGTTACTCGAGATCGACTCGATAAAAAACTCGAAACGAGCCGAGCCTTAACGAGCTCGAGCCGAGCTCAAGCTTTGAAATAGGGCTCGTTTAATAAACGAGCTCGAGCCCGAGCTTTACATATCGAGCTCGAGCTGGCTCGCGAGCCTTATCGAGCTTTTATTTATATAATTTTTATTTAATTTTTTAAATATATTTTAAAAATTATTATTATTATATATAAAATTATAATAAAATAAGTAAATAATATGTATTATTTCCTATATAAAAAAATATAATTCTAAATATATACAAATTTAATTATAAAAATATATTTAAAAAATAATAATTAATAATAAACGAGCCGAACCCGAGCCGAACTCGAGCTTAAATAATTCTTCACGAGCCGAACTCGAGCTTCAGAAATAAAGCTCGAATCGAGCCGAGCTCGAGCTCGAGCTCTGTTAAATTTAAACGAGCCGAGCTCGAGCCTATACGAGCTCGGGCTCGGCTCGGCTCGTTTACACCCCTACATGGAATACAATTGCTCCATCCAAAATCATAATACTTCATTTAAGTCTATAAATTTGATAGTGAAAGACAATCCCATATTACTCTAGTTCTAAACTCAAGTGATATATCTTCTCTATAAAATGAGAATCAAAATCCAAAATAATTAAATTCCAGTTTAATTAATCAATTTTGGGCCATTTTTTCAACTAAAATTGAAAAATCAGAAAAACAGAAACCGAACCGAATCCATCAAGAAATTAAAAAAACCAAAACCGAAGCTAAACGGATTCAAAAACCAAAAACCGAACTTTTGGTTTTGGGTTCGGTTTGAGTCAAAAACCGATCCAAACCGACCCATGCACACCGCTAACAGTCACTATGCCACATCACTTTTTTACCCGTCATTTACACAAATAGTTTTTTTACCCCCAACGCAGCTCTTCCTACAAACACCTCTATATTAACTCATTTAATATTTAACTAGTTTTTTATCCCCGTGTGTTACACGGGTGACTTAAGAAAAGAAAAAAACTTATAAATACAATCATAATCTATGACAATTATGTATTTTTATATCTTTAGTAATTAAATAATTGGTTATTAAATAATTTAGAATGCAATAAATAAAAAATTGGAAATACAAATCACTTCCATAATTAGGAGAATTGGCGGGAAAAATTGTTGAGGATGAATGTGGTGGTGCCACATGGCAAATTGTGATGCCAAAAACTTTTCTTTTATTATATATATAGATATAGATGTGTGAGAGAGGATTTAAAAAACAACAATTGAACAAAGAGCGATACCCTTTGCTCGGGCAACTTGTTGATTCAAGTTGAAGGGCATATACCCTTAACACCGCTCTTCGGATGGGCTGGGCCAGCTAGGACACGGGCAGCATCATGACCACAATGGTTGGGCCATAGCCCATATAATATCGGAAATTAATTTCCAAAACACCCATCATCGCGAATCCGTAAAGTTGTTTGTATCTACACTAATGACAACAAGGAAGGTTACGATAAATTCTCAAAGAGTCAAGACTATCTGGACAGATTTACGACTTTAAATATACGAAGAAGTCGATATCATGTCAACACACAAAATAGATCGTTTTATAATAAAAAGCAATGTAGTATACTTTGTCCTTAAAAGATTTTGTTAAAAGAAATCATAACGTCTTGCGCTAATGAATTCACCGTTCCAAAAAAAAAAGAAATCATAACGTAAATATGAAATAAAGCAAGAAAAAACAAAGTTGTGTCGGTGTTTATGTGTAACAGCAAGACAATAAAGTGGTTCTGCAAACGACCAAAATGAAAGAATTTTTTGGTGACCAAAAGAGGACCACTTTCTGATCACTTCTTTTCTTGCACCCAACTGACAACCGGTTACCAGCCACGTTTTCTGTCCTCCACCCCTGGATTTCTCAACTTGTCCGGTTCAAATTTATATAAAAACATGATTTGCCTAGTGAGTTATCGCGGGATAATATCCATACAACACTTTTGTCAAGCTTAAGGTTGACTGGTTACCAGTCACACTTTAAATAAAATTTATGTTGTTACGTAGATAAAAATAAATGCGTCTTAATGTTATATTTAAAGTTTAATAAAACATTACATTTCCAAAGTTATTTTACAGCTTCATTTTGGTTGGCCGTATTTAATAACATTTTGGTTTCGCACAGCAGTTTTAGGAAGATGCGAAGTGAAGCTGCAAGTTGAAGCCATACATGTGGCGATTGCCATACATGTGGCGGTGGTAATTGATGTGAAGCTAAGATGTCGGAGAGGAGAAGCGGAATCCACCCCTCAATTTTCATAGTCTAACGCTTTTGTTTAGGGGACATTTTAAGAAATAAAAAAGTAATAAAAAAAAAACATCTTAAGCATTGACGAAGGATAAGAAAGACTCGGGAGGAGGGGGGGGGGGGGGGACCGTTCCCCGTTTTTTTTTTCGTTCAAAAGTATCTATTTTCGCAATTTTATGTAAAAAGTTTATATGTATTGAGTATCACCTCTTGGATGTATTAAGTATCGCCCTCTCGATAGAATCATTGAGTCTCACTTCTTAAGTTTTTTTTTTAAACTTCACCATTCATTAAAATGATTTTTCAAAAGGCTTTAAGAGAATTTACCCCATACAAAACTCTCGCATCCCATCACTAATTATTGTTTACATCCATCAAAAATCAATCTATATATTAAAAAAACATGTTTTTATCAAATAGTGTTTTGTAACTTACAGCATTCACTAGTAGGTTCTCATTTCCATCCTATAATTTATATATTTATTGTTACTTTTTTTCTTTTTTATTCATAACCACAATTAAATAATATTTTTTATACATTAATCATTACATTTTCTCTCTTTTTCATTACAACCAAACCTCAAAATTTAAGGAATCAATAATTTTTTTTGTCAAATATGCAGCAAATGAACAGTAACTTTTTCTCTTTCATTTACTCACAACCAAACTTCAAACTTTATGATTTACACTCACATATTTATGGAGAACCTATTGTGAATGCTCTTAGGTTCGAGATGTAATAAAGTTACATGTGGTTTCTTTGAGAGGTGTCGCAGATGACTTATTTCTATCTTTTCCTCTTATATCGCTTTTTATGTTAGATCATTGACTTCTCATCGAAATATTAGGTAAATAGCGTAGCCATAGTATGGAAATAGCGTAGCCATAGTATGGAGTAATTCGTATTTGGGATGAGATGGAGTCTATTGATTTTTGCGTCTGTGATGACATTGCCGTTGCTTCTTTTTTCTTTTATTGGATGAAGTAGGTAGGCGTCACCAAAACTATGTTTTTGGAATCAATTGTACATGATGTTGACTTTGAAATAGAGATTTAGGTCAATGCATCGAGGGATTATGAATAGTGATGTATTATTTATAAAATAAAGTTCTTGTTTATATATGATAAATAATCATTAAAAAGTAAGTTTATCATGAAAAATATAAATATGAATAATCTCAACATCAAAACCATGTTGGTAAGACGCCACTACTGTTATATTCAATCATCAAAAAGTTACCTTTTTTTAACGAATGTTGACTTTTTTTAACGGTGTTTGTTTATAAGAAAAAAAACGAATGTTGGATTATTATGATCAATACTAGTTTATGGGATGTCGGTATGTTACCACGCCATTAATGGTCACTTATGATGTTCTTTTTAATTTTAAAGAGTTAGGTTTAATTAAGAAATCTTTAAAAGTTTAAGAATGATTTAGGCATAATATGTATCTTTTTATTATTTAAATAAGGGTATTTTAGTTATTGTAACTCGCATTCAGATTATTATGCCCTTTTTTTCATGTAATTATTTTATGTTTTTAATTTATTGCATGATATTTTGTTTTTATTTTTATGTTTAAATAAATGTGTTATTATTTTATTATTGTGTTTTTAAATATTGAAAATATACAACGTTATATTGTTAAAACAGATATTTATTAATGAAAAAGAAAATACAACACAAATATTTACATTATTCTCCTTGTAACATAAACTCAAAATTTGTTTCATCTAATAACTCAAAAGAAAAAATAAAAATAAAAAAGTTACTGGGGTCATGAACACCATTCACCAGCAGTCTCCATCCAAATCTTCGGGTCCGGGTTCTTTATTCAAGTCGGGTTTTTCCTGAAACCAACAAGCCTTCAATTCAGAACCGGACGCAATTGCAATCGCATGATGACGCTGCCCGTCCGTACCACTCGTTTGCAGCGACGTACAACTCGTCTCAGCGTCAACTCTGGCCCCAACTTCTATCGCCTTTTTCCTAATCGAGGCGGTTGACAACTCGTCCAAACCACCGTCGGAGGCCAACAATTCCGGGAAATTAAGGCGCGCGGAGGGCCCCCGGAGGTAGTACACGGCGGTGTCGTACGCCCGTGCGGCGGCGACGGGAGTCGAGTACGAGCCGAGCCAGATTCTCGACCGCTTATTCGGCTCCCTAATTTCAGCGACCCACTTCCCCCACTTCCGCATCCGAATCCCTTTGTACGGTCTCGGATCGTTCTTCTTCTTCTTGTTCACCGGCGCGTCCACCTCGCCGGTGCCGGATCTCGTCGGTTCCATGGATCTAAGATGAATAATTGTGTAATCGGGTGTTTTGAAAAGATAACCCGAAGGCACCGACACCTTTATTTGCCCTGAATTTATGCTTCTCTCTCTATATATAGAGGTTGGCGGGTGTGTATGTGTGTAAAGACAGGCGGGGGTTAATTGGCCGTCATAAATAGGTAGCATATAGGGAATGCTTTTATGAAGGTGTGGATTATGGTTTCCTTTACGGTTTGATTTGAGTTTTCCGAATTGGTATAAAATTAAATCAAATATAATATATATTTTTTGATTAAATTTAAGTTTATAATATTTACGTTTTACCCAAATTACAGAATTTGTGTTTTATATAAAGAAAAGCTCAACTTTTACCTATTGAACAACATTAATTTTATCTCAGAATATTTTTTTTTCTATCGGTCTTAAGTTTCTAAGGATACGTCCCCAGATGGAGGAGCTGGGATTAATAATGGCCCAGTGATGTTAGATTTTGGGGATATAGGGCTTCGGGTCGTGAGGTCTTTCACAAGAAAAGCAAATGGGTCAAACTCTATGAAATATTATTATCAGTAGTTAAAGATCTAACAGATAAAAGATTCTTAGTAAGGTGAGGACTGAGGAGCATAAAGAATATTGTTAAGTTTAAGAAGGGATTAGTAAGTAGGTAGAGTTGTGTGACTCGTACCTTCAATTGGAATATGAAAACCATAGCCAACATAATATGATTTGGATGCACATTATTTAAATAAGACGAGAGATTACCTTGTGTATTGGTCATATGGGATGTCGCTCCAGAATCGAGATACCAATTGTTGTCCGACGGGTTGAGCGACATAGTGCACATGGTTTGTTCGATGTCGGTGGGAGCAAAGCTTGCTTTAGAAGCTGCATAAGATTTCTGGGCATGTCTTTAGCTTAATATACTTGGGTTGCTAAGGAGTGGGATATGAGGGGGGGGGGGGGGGGGGCAAGCTAAGGTTAGGTACGGGCAAGGTTGTACAATCCATTGTTGTGGAGATTAAGTCCACGAGTTCTGTTAATAGTAGGGAAACCAAGATTGTGGTTGCTTTCGTTGAGGCTGACAAAGAGATGCGCCGCAATAGCCATGCCCCCGACCACCGCAATGACATCGGCCACAGCCTCGGTTGTGTAATTGTTCTCGACCACTAGAAGAAGGTTCATTATTCGGTCCATAAGATTATTGTCAGGAGTAAGCGGGCTGATTGGGGGTCGGAAAGTGGCAGT
Source organism: Deinandra increscens subsp. villosa (assembly GCA_039602395.1). Classification (NCBI taxonomy): domain Eukaryota; kingdom Viridiplantae; phylum Streptophyta; class Magnoliopsida; order Asterales; family Asteraceae; genus Deinandra; species Deinandra increscens. The sequence continues at coordinate 22,992,205 of JBCNJP010000017.1, forward strand.
CGAGTGGGTGGTAGTGGTGATATGGAAGGCAGTGGAGCTTGGTGTTGGTTTGCTTTCCGAGTCTCTTCAAGAATTAGTTTAGACCGGGCCTCGTAGAAATCCGGTAGAGGAACCGTTTATTGAAGCAACATTACCACCACATCATGTTGAGTATTAAGGTCGGATATAAGTTGGAGCACCAAACGTTGATTGGAGAGGAAGACCCGATATTCGATAGTTGATTAGAAAGAAGCTACAAGGATTAGCGATAAGAAGTGATGTTGTACAAGTTGTCAAGTCGGGTGTTATTAAATCCCATGCCCATCCCATACCCATAAAAATTTCATTAATTTCATATCGAACTCACAACCGATTACCGGAAACCATATCCGTCCCACAGTTTATGGGTACGCCGAATCCCACAACCGTTGTCGCTGTGAGCCATCATGACTGAATTGAGAATCTAACTAGGAATTTGGTTTGTGGTGTTTTCATGTGTACAAACTCTAGCAATTGGATCTGTTACAAGCGGGTGTTCGAGTTCTTTAGCAACTTAACCTCTTGTCATTTGTAACGGTAAAACACCATATGGTTGATTTAGTTTACCTTTCACCTATTGCTTTCTAACTCGACTCTTAGTGGGGTGATCCAGGTAATGGCGGATCGGTTTGCATGTACATAATTTTGCAACTTGTTTTGTTTTAAGACACACGTACGAAACCCAATAGTGGTATCAGAGCTGCTTTTAAAGAACTTAACGTAAGTTGTTTAATTGCATTTAAGTTTTATTTGTCAAACACTTTCATTTTGAAAAAGACTGCAACCTTTACGTTTTCAGTGATTGTGTATTGTTGCGTCCTAGAATCTCGAGGGGTGGTATTCTTCCTGGTTAACGACTTAAAGTAATCTTGAGTAGTGAACGAGTGTCCTGCAACAAGAAACACCGTTAGCCTTGACACGAAGGGCCCCAAAGGGGGTCTTCGTGACCAAGCTCCGGCGTGAGAGTAAGAGGATGTTCGTCGGAAGTAAGCCGGAAAGTATAGAGAGAGTTTTTGAGAAGAGAGAACTTGACCTTTTTCCCGACTTACGTTGCTCCTTATAGTGGAACTCGTCCCTCCGGCATTTAATGCTGCTGAGAGCATTTAATGCTCCGGACGTGCAGCTTCTCCGCCTAACAAGAAAGACTATTTGTACGGAGGCCCTTCCGTGGCCCAGGGAGCCCGTCGATAGCTTCCATTGTCCTTTGGGGTGGTCACATCACCGCTCGCCTATTCCCGAGGTCGGCGCTAGTCTTATCTTGTAGGACTTGTACCTTTGAGGAATATTTTAATTCCTTTTGTTCACATGTGGGCCCTTCCGCCCAGATGCTTCTCCTTCAAGCTTCGGTTGTGTCCTTATTTGATTCTTTGTCCTTCTCTGAGGCCATTCGTGAGTATATCCCATCAAGTCCCCCCTATTCTCTAGTTTATTCGAGAATCAAAGGTAAAGAATACTAGAGACTCAATTCAGATGGACCTTTTCTAATTTGCGGGCCCCTTCCGATTTACTAGTCTCTAAGGACCTTCCGGCTTCTCTTTTACCCTGACGTTTTTACCCTTTTTAACAGTTGTAAACATGTTTAGTGGTTGAGGGTAGTTTAGTTGTCAATTCGGACACGTGTTGCTACGGGAGTAAATCCGAATCTCGATGGTTTTTCCTCTTATATATTAACCGTTGAAAGGCGAAGAGGGGTTATCACTTTTCTTCTGCTACAGCCGATGATCTTCTGCACTCTCTTCCGTTTTTCACAGGTTAGTAATTTTTTCTGTTGTTGGAATGTCTCGATCTGACTTGTCTTCTGTCGCGTCCATCCTGATGGGAGGTGAACTTGCGACATTCATCCAGGAATTCGACATTCCTTTGACTTTGAACCCTAGGGTTACGTTGCGGGAATATCGTGTCGGGGCGACGTCTGATCGAGTGACGATTTACACTTTGACTTTCCAACAGTGTAATGTCCGATATCCCTTGTCCCCCTTCTTAGTTTCCGTTCTTAAGAGTTACGGGTGCCATTTTTCGCAAATGCATCATGTCGCTTTCTGCAAGATCATTCACTTCGAAGTTGCCTGTTTGTCGCTTTCTGGCCGGCTTTCCGTTCCCCTGTTTTGCCAATTTTATAAAATCCGTTGGGATGGGGATTGACTAACCTTTGAGAAGCGTCGCGCCCCCCCCCCCCAAAGTACCCTAGTTGCACCAATTATATCTTGAATTGCGTTCATGACCGGAAAAACAGTTACTTTTTTGTTTCTTCTGATTTCCTTCCCGAAGTCCTTCCTATTCTTCCTGTCGGGACGACCATTTCTGATGTTCCCCCCAAGGTTGGTTATGATGCTGATCTTTTGAAGCGTCTTGTTGCTAACACTTCGTCCTGCAAGACTTTTAGCGAGGGGCTTCTGGTGATGGCCGACCTTAGTAAGAAAGGGCTTCCACTGGCCACCGTTTTGTGGTTTTGAAGGATGGTAAAGGTGTGTTGCCTTTTAGGTACCTTGTGAATGCTTTAATTGCTTGCTTCTTATTTTGTCTTCTTTTTACTTTTTGCATAGATGAGTTTGAAGAAGATTCTTGGGTCTGTAGGCAAGGGTTATGAATTTACTGTTGTTTCTATTGGGAAAAGGGGTGCTAGCCTTTCTGGGCCCCGTGTTTCTTTTGCTGAAGACTCAGCCACTGTTGACAGAAAGGCCATCAAGGAAGGGATCATAATTGTTGGGCCTGATGCTTGCACCATGTTTATGAGAAGGGCCCTTCCTCCTGCTGAGCGTTGGACGGCCAGTGCTGTTAAGACTGTTGAGTTGAATGCCCATTTTGCCTGTAGCGCTGTTAAGTCCTTCAAACTGAGTAATGAGGTCCAGAAGAGGTTGAACTGGACCGATGTTTAGTTTAGGAAGCTTAAGGCAGCTTATGACAAGCAGCGTGAGGAGCTCAAGAAGGTTTGGGAGGATAATTTTAGATTGTTGAAGGATCTGGAGGACCTAGAGGGTGAGCAGTTGAAGCTTGATGTGTTGAAGAAGAAAGTTCGGTGTGGCGAACCATAAGTTGAGGGAGATGGAGGAGCTGGAACACCAACAGAAGGCCCAAGATGTGGCCCTTGAAAAAAACAGAAGAAGTTGTTTGCTGGACAACAAGTAAGTTTTTTTTATCTTACTTGTATTCACTTTTGTTTATCTTTCCTGCCTACAGGAAGCTTTGGCAAGGATGTCCTCCTCCTACCCGACTGCTGGTAAGGAGCGTGATGCGGCTGTTGAGGTAACTGATGGTTTGAGGAGGGACGTCGAAGGCCTGGCTCAGATTGGAGCCCTTACTGGTGATGCTGTTGGGGCCAGGGTGGCCAGACTTGAGAAGGAACGTCAATGGCTGATCACCGAAGGCCTTTCTAAGGCGGTGAAGCAAGTTCATTACTCCTTCCATTATGCTGCCCTACTCAAGGACCTTGCTGATGCTTTTTCGACTATGGGGCACCAGGTTGGCCTTGCCGCTGGTTATCATTTTTCTGTTGAGGGAGTTCCAAAGGAGGAAACTCATTTTTATGATGAAGCAGCCGAGGAGAATATGCAGGAGGCTAGTGGGAAGTTTGCCAATGCATGCTTTGATGTATTGGCCACTATGACTTCTCACCCGTAGTGGTTTGTTGAAGAATTTAATGATTTTACCTTCATTGAAGACCCTACTACTCGTGGCCCTTAAGTGAAGCTTTTTATGACTGGTCTGTAATAATATTTTAAAACAAGTATCGTGCCCCTTATGTGAGTGTACCATTTGGCTGACGCGGCCACTGGCCGTTGTCATTTTATGTTTATATCTAAATATGTTTATGCTTGTGTGCTTTACACCTTTGATTTGACTTTAACCTTGTTGAAGGGCGCCCCCTTAGGTTTTTTCAAATGGTTTTATGCTTAGCATTTTCTCAAGGATAGAAAGGTTTTCTATCTTTGGTATGATCCTTCCTTCAGAAGGTGCCCTAGCGACCCTTGTGAGGTCTTCAAGAGGCTTTAGCCTTTTCTATTAAGGTCGCCCTGTGCTGGCCCGTAGGCTTTTGGAGGACTTGGCCCTTGTGAGGCCTTTTAATTTTGTTCTACTTAGTACTTTTTGAACTTCATAAATTTTTTTTTAGTCTTAGCTGTTATTAGCGTTTTAGACTTTCGATAGCTGAGGGAAATTTCTTAAAAATTTGGCCCTTCATTGGTGCCATATATTATCAGATATTGCGAGTTACTTGTACAAAATCTGCCCAACATACTAGGCATAACTATCTGATATTACATTAACGTAATTCATAAATAGTACTTCTTCAGCTGTTGGGTGTTCCAGGTTCTTGGGATGTTAAGCCCGTCAACTGTGGCTAGCCTATGGGTGTCTTTCCCATTTGCCCATGTGACTTTGTAAGGCCCTTCCCATCTTGGTCCCAACTTGTCGCGGTCTTCTTGTCTGCTGGCTTCATTTTCTCGTAGCACTAGGTCCCCTGCTCTGAAAGTTACCCCTTTAACCTTCTTGTTGTAGTAGTCTTTCCATCTCCCTTTTTGTAGCAGCTTCCTTGATAGCTACTATTTCTCTTCTTTCTTTCAGGAGATTGAGGTTAAGATGTAGGTCAACCTCATTTTGCTGCTCGGGCATATTTGTTCGTTCAGTAGGGCTTCTGATCTCTACCGGTATCATTGTCTCTAGCATGTACGTGAGACTGAAGGAGCTTTCTTCGGTGCTCGATTTTGGTGTTGTTCTGTGGGCCTATAGTACGTGTGGGAGTTCTTCCACCCAACTTTTCTTCTTCCTTCCCAGCCTTGCCTTTATGCCTTCGACTATACTTATGTTTGCTCTTTCGACCTGTCCATTGCTCTGTGGTTGAGCCACTAAAGTGAACACTTGGTCTATCCTGAGCTCCAAGCACCATTTTCTAAACTTTTTATCTCTAAATTGGGTTCCATTGTTGCTTATCAAGGTTTGTGGTATGCCAAACCTGCATACGATGTTTTCCCACACGAAACGCAGAATTTTCTTGCTCGAGATTGTGGTGAGAGGCTTCGCCTCTATCCACTTGGTAAAGTAATCTATGGCAACCACCAGGATTCTCACTCTGCCTAGGGCTTCTGGGAAGGGGCCCATTATATCAATTCCCCACTTCTGGAAGGGCCACGCTGAGCTTACCGGTACTAGGTCGTGCCTTGGGATGGGTGTGTGTATTTAACAATTTTCTCACCCCTTGATTTCATCAATTACACTCTTGTACATACCTGGCCAGTAGAAGCTGGTCCTTTGAGCTCTGGTGACAATTGTCTTAGGGCCAGCATGCAATCCGCAAATCCCTGCATGAATTTCCCTTGTTACCTTAGCTGTTTCACTCTCGTTCATACATTTCAGAAGTGGACCCAGGTATGACCTTCTGTATAGCCGGTTTCCTTCAAGGCAGTAGAGAGTTGATTTTGCTTGGATTTTTCTTGCTTCTTCATAGTCTATCGGCAATTTTCCCTCATATAAGTATTTGTTAGAGCATATTCCTATGCTACGTGTGTCTCGTGTATTGTATCTAATCTAGAGCGTCTGTGTGAGTCAAGATAGTCAACTGGTCGTACCAGTTGGTCAGACATACCAGATGGTACGGACATACCAAATGATCCGTGGGTGGTACGACGGTCAGTATGTTAGTGACTATAAATAGTTCGTGTTAGAGAGAGTCTAGTTAGTTCTGTAATTCCTATCACTCTTAACTGTGTGTATTCAAGTGTGTTTCTCTCTCTAGCTTGTATTCTCTAAGTGAATCGATAAAGCAAATAAAGCAAAGCTTTATTTACTCGTTTGCATTTCTCCGATTACCGAATCATGTAGTAGTAAGATCGTTCAGTGGTTTTACAAGTGGTATCAGAGCAATTGGTTGCTCTACTACTGTGATTTGGTCTATTTTCGAGTTCTAGTTTGGTTTTTCTTCGTTTTTCATCAAATTTTCGTAATTCTGAGTGTTTCAAAGATGAAAAATGATTTCTGAGTGTTCCTAGAGTGTTTTCGCACCTCACTGATCCAATTTCCAGCTCAAACAGTCAAAAATTCAAAAAATTAATCGATCTCATTTTGGTACGCTTCTGGTCCGCTTCAAGAACAACTGGTCCGCCGTTGGTCCGCTGCTGGTCCGCAAGGCAATCTTCATCGAGATTCTGGTCCGCTGAATCTGGTTCGCTAGGCAATCTTCAAGTTGGTCCGTGGCGGTTATTTTTGGTCCGCCGTACCATTTTGGTCCACCATACAAAATCTGGTACGCTGAGAATATCTGGTCCGCTGCTGGTCCACAGGTTTATTTGGTCCGGAACTGGTCCGCCGGGTACAAGTTTGGTTCGCTGGCAGAATACATGTGTTCACTAAAACGGATGTAACTTGAGAACCGTTTTGAGTTACGGAACCCAATACCAGCTAAAACGTTCATCTCAACGAGATCTAGACTTTTACTAGCCTAACGGCCAGTACCTTCTGGTTTGACCCCTAAAATCTGCTTGGAAGATCTTCGTTTTTGAATTCGAAGTTTTTGACGGTCAATTTTTAACTTCAAAATGAGTGATTTTCATGCATTTTTAGCTGCTCAAACATCATTGCAAGCAATGATGAATTATGATAAAAAGATAGGAACAACTCAGAAGGTTCCTAAGTTGTTACAATTAGAAGATTATCACAATTGGAAGAAACGTTTTGATTCGTACATATTTTCTCAAGATGTTGATTCTTGGATCCCGATTGAAAAAGAATATGAGTATCCATGATAAGCCCGAGAAAGCCAAAGATGATAAGTGATTTTGATGCTGATGAAAAGAAATTTTTTGCCCGAGAGAAGAAAACGTATAGCTTTCTTACCATGGCTTTACCTAAAGATTTGATGCATCAGTTTAAGAATTACACAACTTGTAAAGAATTGTGGGATGCTATTGCTGAAAGATGTGAAGGTAATGAGCAATACAAGAAGACTCGGAAGAAAGTTTTAAAGAAGAATTTGATAATTTTGGACATTGTGCTAATGAGCAAATCAAATATTTGATTGCAAGGTTTTCACATTTGATCAATGAACTTGAGGTTTTAGGTGTCAAGAAAGAAAGTGATGAATTGAAAGAGAAGTTTTTAGAAGCTCTACCTGAAAAGTGGGAGAATTTTGTTATGATGTTGACTAATGATCCAAACTATTCTAGTTGGACATTCAATCAGTTGTTAAGCAAATTACAAGCGCGTGAAATGGAACTGCTTGTGAAAAAGTCAGCAACTCCGTCCGTTCAGAATCCTGAAGTATATTTTGGAGAAAATTTAGCTACCATGCATGCTAAAAGAAAATCACATTCTATTTCAAGCAGTAATCCACCAGTAACAGCATTTCTTGCTGGAAAGACTGAGAATACTGGTTATTCTTCGGGTTGCAGTTTTACTATTCCTGATAGATCATCAAGCAAATCTACTTCTAATCAAGCCACCAAAGATTTAGCTGCTTTGTTATGTGCTTTCATATCATCTTCGTCTGGATCCATATTTAGTCAAACTGGTAATTCTGGTTTGGTTCCGGAGGATCTAAAACAGATGGATGACGATCAGCTAAATAAACTAGATTTGGATTGGCAGTTGGCTATGACTGTTGAAAAAGGAAGACGGTTTATGGGCAAACATGGCAAGAATTCTATTATGGGAGGAGCCATACTGGGTTTAGATAAGTCCAAACTGAAATGTTACTATTCTAAATTAGGATATTTTGCTCGAGAATACAAGCAATCTGCTTCTAAACCAAGTAATTCGGATAATCATGATCACAATAAAGAGGCATAGGCTCTAGTGACTGAAAGAGGTTATGATTGGGCTGCAGAATCAGCATTTGTAGTCTATCCTGTAGAAAGTTATGCATTAATGGCAAATATTGAGGTTGAATCGAGTGGGTATGCATCTGAGACCAATATATCTGAAACAAGTGATTCTGGAGTTAGTGGATATGAATCAACATGTGAATTATGTGCTCAAAAAGACAGAAAGATTCGAGAATTGATTGCTGAGAAAGAAAGGTTGGTTGTTGAACATGAGAAGAAAGAAGAAGAAATGGAAGATTATAACAGAAAGTGTGAGATTTTTGATAAGTTTGTCAAAGCTAATGCAATGTTAGAAAAAGAATTAGAAACTCTCAAGAAGAAATTTGAAGATGCTGATGAGATTCTCAAGATAAATGAAAATTTAGTTACGGAAAAGAATGTTTTGATGGAAGAGGTTGTTGACATTCAAACAAAATTGGATGAAATGGTTAGTTCAGATACAGAACAAATTTTGAAGTTGTAAACTGAGAATGAAGAGTTGGTCAAAAGTGTTGAGAAATGGGAGAGTGAAGCAAAAGATGCGATTGGTGATTTTGATAATTTGTTTAAAAAATCAACTGCAAGAGTAGAATCGCTGAATCAATCTTATGATGATCTCAAGAGAGAGTTTGATGAAGTTACTGCTAAGGAAAATGATCGTCAAATGGAACATTCAACATTACTCGATAAAGTCACATCTTTGACACATGACAACAAGCTGTTGAAAAGAAATATTGAGATTCATGAGGGCCGAGTGAAGAAAATTACCCAAGAAGTGTATGATGCCCATGATCAGATAAGACAAGAGAAGTTTTTGTAAAATCGAGCTTCGGAGCAATTGATTGAATCAGAAAAAGCATTGGGTCAAGCTCAAAAGAAAATATCTGATTTAAATGTTGAAGTTTTGGATCTGAAGCGACAATTGAACAATTTGAAGAATTCACATTCTCTCACAAGTTACTTATGCAAAGATGAAAATTTCAAGTAAGTGTTTGGAAGCGAAGAGTATAATCAAATTCCACATCCAGTTATCTCATCTGATGCTCTAGCTGATATTCACTCTTCTGACATAACTGGAGATTACACTGAATTTGTATCTGAAAAGTCTGAGAAAAAGGAACCAAAGATTTCAACCAAGAAAGTGGAGAAGGATGAAAGTTTGATTGAACAATCTATTAAGTTTGTTTCTGGTGGAACTGGTGTTACTGATAAAGATATTTCTGATGATAAGATGGTGGAGACAGATGAGAAGATAAAATCTGAAGAAAAATTGGCTGCTGAGCTTGTTAAAGCTAACAATTTGAAGGGTATTAAAGCTAAATTTACCGAGGTTGCTCAAGCTGGTTCTTCTAAGTCTCAAATGGAATTGTCAAAGTTACCCGGTTATAAACGTTCTGGTTTGGGTAACAACAATCAGAGTTTTGAGAAGACAGCCAAGAAGAATATGCCAAAGAAGACACCTAAGGAGAAGAAAGATACAAGTCTTGAACAAATCTATCATTTTACGCAGGTATTCATTTCTACCATGGAGAAAGGACTCGGAGGCAGACAAAAGAAGAAGAATTCATCTGAGAGTTCTCCAAGAGAATCTTCGTCATATGGTTCTAATGCTACACCTCGAAGTCCTACTTCCAAATGGGTACATGCAAACAGGTCTCAAGTTTTTTATGATTGTTCTGATAGTTTTGAGTCCAATGATAGATGTCCTTCATTTCAGGACAAACCCCAATCTCAACGATCTTATCGTTTGTGCTATCAGTGTCGCCGAAAGGGACACATGGCACGGGATTGTCCTGAAATGGCAAAACGATCATTTTCTGAAAAATCTGCAACTTTGATTGATGAATTAGGCAGAATTTTTACTGAGTCACTACCTTTCAAAACTAAATCTAAATCGAAACAATTTTTTAAATTTGATTCTAGTGTTGGTGGGTCATCATAGGATGATGATTCAGTACAAACTGAAAAGGCAAAAATGCAGTGGCGACCTAAGATGCTCAGCAAAGCTGCAAATGATTTTGTGGAAGACACTGGTCGACCAGAAGCTATGTGCTTCGGGTCATTCGAGTACTAATTATTTAAACCAGTGTGTAGGTTTCTTCAAGAAGACCTATTGGTGATTGTGAAGTTCAAGCTTCAAGTAGTTACTGATAGTGGAGTCTCCTGCTTAACTTAAATTGAATGCTTCATATTACTAAACTGCAAGTTTTTCTAAAAGCTAAAAACTGAAAGGTATCAGAATCGATTGGTCAATTTTCTTTCTTTTACATTCCCTATGTAGTTTTGGGGGAGAAAATTGAAAAACCAAAAATGGTGTCTTTGTGTTTTTGTTAAAATGAAAATCCAAAAATAGAGTTTTCCTTTTACGAGGGAGAAAAAGGAAAAATACAAAAACATTGAAAAACAGAAATTGATCCGACACGACTGGGAAATGATGGTACATTGGCTTACATGTCTAGCTCATGGATAAAATAGAGGAAACAGCCATAAGATCATTGTTCGATGTGCTTGGTAGGCTCGGCATTAAATTAGAAAGTATTCAGATGTGATAAACATTAAAATACTAATGCTTGACCAAGTGGACAACATCTTGATGTATATCTCATGATATCAAGAAAAGATATGTGAAAAAGAGAAAAATGAGAAGTCACTGTGTATACATGTGTTCATTTTGCAAAGATTTAAACTTGTTTGATTTTCTTTATTTTGTCAAACGATCAGACTTTCTTGCGTATCGAAAGATCAACCTGATTGTTGTTCATTTGATGTTCTGCTTTATTTTCTTTGGTGTTTCGTATAACTCATCAGACTTTCTCTGCGTGTACGGGAGTACCGACCTGATTGTTGTTGGGTTATACAATTTCAACTTGTTTTATTTTCTTATTTTGTTAAATCTGAGGCCTTATCTGTGTATCGAAAGATCGACATTAAAGTTGACGATTTAACGTTCTTATTTCTTGTTGCATGGAACACAGTTGACTATATCATGAATTCAATCATTATGTGATTAAATCACAAATGAAATCACAAAGTGTGATATAAAAGAAAATACATATCTGAGTATGTCTGATAGTGTGGGGTACACTGGTCAAACCAATCTAATCAATTCAATAACATATCCAGATGTTATGAGTATGATTATGCCTGAGTTTAAGATGGACAAATTATACCAGTAATCGACATGACTTATGTGCTGAAGTAATTGAAATTGAAGTGTAGTTCAGCATGTCATGACCAATATGATCCCAAGTTGTGATCTTTCTTGCAAAAGACAAAAATAGTGTCTAATTTCATTTCTGCATTGTTTTTATGTTTCATATCTGATAAAATCCAAAAAGATTTTAGGTGTGTTTTAGCATAAATTTAGAAAAGTCAAAAAGATTTTTGGTGTGTTTAGATATAAAGTTTCAAAAAGCCAAAAAGATTTTATTTCTTATTTGTTTTCGACTGATCGATACAAGATACAAAATTATAATTTCAAAACTATATCTTGGATTCTCAAAGAGAAGTTTTGCGCCAAGATTAAATTATTTTTTCAAAAGAAAAAGAAAGCCGCGTTTCTGTCTTCTGAAATTGCAGGTTTTTGTGTGATAAGACTCAAGCATGGTGAAAGGGGGAGTATGTAATATCTTTCACAAGTGGATCTTGAAGTTCAAAGAATTTTCTAGTTTGATCCAGCCATGCAAGCTCTATTTCTGACAAGATTTCAAGTTGAAGATCAGACGTCGTGATGCTAAAGATTGAAGACTGAAGTTTTGTTAGATAGATAGATAGTTAGTTACAATACACGTTAAGGGGGAGTTTGTTAGAGCATATTCCTATGCTACGTGTGTCTCGTGTATTGTATCTAATCTAGATCGTCTGTGTGAGTCAAGATAGTCAACTGGCCGTACCAGTTGGTCAGACATACCAGATGGTACGGACGTACCAAATGGTCCGGGGGTGGTACGCCGATCAGTATGTTAGTGACTATAAATAGTTCGCGTTAGAGAGAGTCTAGTTAGTACTGTCATTCCTATCACTCTTAACTGTGTGTATTCAAGTGTGTTTCTCTCTCTAGCTTGTATTCTCTAAGTGAATCGATAAAGCAAAGCTTTATTTACTCGTTTGCATTTCTCCGATTACCGAATCATGCAGTAGTAAGATCGTCCAGTATTTTTACAGTATTCTATGAGGGGGGTCATCCAGGATGTTCCCTCTATGGCCAGTATGTCTTCTCCCTCGATGGAAGGGGCTGCAAGTTTTTCTACTTTTATTTCTTTTTCGAGGTCTTTGGATGACACTGAAGCTATTTTGCTCAAGGCATCTGCTTTTTTTTGACATTGGGACATTGATTACTTTGCAATATGAAAATTCTCTGATGAGATGGTTGACCCTTTCGAGGTACTTCTTCATCTTCTCATCCTTGGCTTCGTATATCCCGTTTATTTGACTTGCTACCAACATGGAGTCAACATGTGCCTCTAGGTTTTTGACCTTAACTTATCTGGCCATTCGCAAGCTGGCCAGAAAGGCCTCATACCATACTTCGTTGTTGGTGGCTGCGAAGTCGAATTTGAGAGTGCTTGGGATTTCTTTCCCCTTCAGGCTTCTTAGGATTAGTCCTATGCCACAACCTTCTTCGTTTGAAGCCCCATCAGTAAACAGCTTCCAGGTCTGATAAGGGGTTGCCCCCTTTTCACCGTTAAGGGGAGACCATCTTTTAGCTCTTCTTCTGGGAGGATTTCGACTAAGAAATCTGCAAGGACCTGGCCCTTCATTGTTGTTCTACCCTTGTATTCTATTTCGTAGTTTCCCAGCTCGACAACCCATTTTGCTAGCCTCCCTGATACTTCTAGCCTTTTGAGTACAAGTTGCATGGGTTTATCAGTTATTACTTGTATGGGGTGTGCTTGAAAAGTTAAAAGTACCTCGCTAGTCTTCTTGAGGCGTGAACGAGGGATAATGCAAGCTTCTCGTGTGCTGGGTATCTTTCTTCTGGGCCTTTAAGGGTCTTGATAAAAAAAACAGATCAGTATCTACCCTTTGCGTCTTTCAATTAGTAGTACTGAGCTTACTGCCTGGTCGGAGATGGCTAGGTAGAGTTTTAAGGTTTCCCCTTGCCTTGGAATGGCCAACGTTGGCAGTTCGAAGAGGAAGGCCTTGATGTTATTAAACCCTTCCTCGTCTTCTGGTGTCCACACAAACTGATTTTTCTTCAGGAATTTTCTTAGCGTTTTTACTAGGGCCTTATTCTTGTCGGCCAGTCTTGAGATGAACCTGCCAAAGGCTACCAGTTGCCCATTCAAGCTTTGAGCTTCTTTTAAAGTTCTTGGCAATCTGAGGCGGGTGATGGCCTCAACTTTCTCAAGACGGGC
>JBCNJP010000017.1:23005869-23078556 GCA_039602395.1 Deinandra increscens subsp. villosa
ATCATATTTAAGCACTTAAAATTTTTATCTGGATGTGAGTTTATGTGGTTTCAAAATTTTGGGCAATCATCTAGAGCGTCGAGTAACGGAAGCTGAAAAGGGTTCCTCAGTCAAAGACATGTGTGGTTTGATCCATGAAAAACATCAGCTTCAAGACAAGTATGTTTTTATCTCGATTTTAGTTATCTTAACTATTATCCATTTTATATTCATCCTTATAAGTCTGTGAATATTTAAACTATTTTTTATGATCATGATCAGATACTCGGTGTATGAGTCTGAGGGGAAGTTTTGCAATTTTTAAACGTTTCAAAATTAACAACTTGTTAAGTGATTTATCAGTTAAAATGAGGATTGGGAGCATTTGAAATGTTTTTGAAATCATGAGGGGGTAAATTGTAAATTTTTCTCATCATAACCCCAAACACCCCTTATTTACGATTTACTGTTTCCGATTCCTTCTCTCTGCGTTTACGACTTCGAAACCCGAAACCCTAACCACCGCCTTTTTGTCACCGAAAAAACGATCGCAGCCATCTCCGACCACCTACGGTGTAACTCGAGCACACCAACACCTTCGCAATCGATTTCCGACCACAAAACCCACAAGACCCCTTTCCGATCGACTGATTTGTCGGTGTATTCATAGTTTTTGTGAGTTTGGTGACTTTTCTCGGTTTTTGTGTCTAATACTCGAGATTTGGAACCGATTCTGTGGTTGCGATACTTTTAAGGTAGTTGTTGATGAATCTTCTACATCAATGTTGTGTTTTATGTGTTTTCGACGCTTTTGCAGGTTCAAAAATGGCGGACCTCGGTGATTATGATCGGCTCAAGGTTGAAGACGACGTTTCGAGATTACGATCGGAGTTAATGTCAATGTTTCAGAAAATCTAAAAAATTTGTTTGAGGTTTTTTATGAAGTCTTTTGTTTGTCTTGAGTTGGTAGGAAGTGATATAAAATTCCAAGACAATCGGAGACTAACACGTGTAAGGTTGAAGTGAAAGACGGCTCAAAGATGATGTGTCGGTAAGCTAAATCAAAAACTATGATCATTGAAGTAAGTGCACTAAACTTAACTTCTATATATGTTTAAGTTTCCCGTCCTAGTTTACATGGTTTAAAAGACTGAGTCCCAGCAAAAATGGGTTGAGAGTGGTATTCACCTAGTATTCACTCTCTCACACGCCATGTTTCTGTTGTTATGACAAACACCACAGAAAAATGAAAAAAAGCTATGAAAAAAAAGAAAAGAAAAGTGATAAAGATAAATAATTATTGTGTTTGGTCTTCTCTGCGTGCTTATGCGGCCGACCTGATCACCAACTGATAATTAAGAAAATAAATGGTAGTCATAGCGGTGTTGCATGGTTCCTCAAGTTGCGGGTTTGTGAATCCTCAATAAACTCTGAGGTTGGGTAGGTTTTGCTATGAACAATTGAGTATGGGGACTATTAAACATGACGGTAATTTTGTATCATATTTAAGCACTTAAAATTTTTATCTGGATGTGAGTTTATGTGGTTTCAAAATTTTGGGCAATCGTCTAGAGCGTCGAGAAACAGAAGCTGAAAAGGGTTCCTCAGTCAAAGACATGTCTGGTTTGATCCATGAAAAACATCAGCTTCAAGACAAGTACGTTTTTATCTCGATTTTAGGTTATCTTAACTATTATCCATTTTATATTCATCCTTATAAGTCTGTGAATATTTAAACTATTTTATATGATCATGATCAGATACTCGGTGTATGAGTCTGAGGGGAAGTTTTGCAATTTTTAAACGTTTCAAAATTAACAACTTGTTAAGTGATTTATCAGTTAAAATGAGGATTGGGAGCATTTGAAATGTTTTTGAAATCATGAGGGGGTAAATTGAAAATTTTTCTCATCATAACCCCAAACACCCCTTATTTACGATTTACTGTTCTTCTCTGCGTTAATGACTTCGAAACCCAAAACCCTAACCACCGCCTTTTTGTCACCGGAAAAACGATCGCAGCCATCTCCGACCACCTACGGTGTAACTCGAGCACACCAACACCTTCGCAATCGATTTCCGACCACAAAACCCACAAGACCCCTTTCCGATCGACTGATTTGTCGGTGTATTCATAGTTTTTGTGAGTTTGGTGACTTTTCTCGGTTTTTGTGTCTAATACTCGAGATTTGGAACCGATTCTGTGGTTGCGATACTTTTAAGGTAGTTGTTGATGAATCTTCTACATCAATGTTGTGTTTTATGTGTTTTCGACGCTTTTGCAGGTTCAAAAATGGCGGACCTCGGTGATTACGATCGGCTCAAGGTTGAAGACGACGTTTCGAGATTACGATCGGAGTTAATGTCAATGTTTCAGAAAATCTAAAAAATTTGTTTGAGGTTTTTTATGAAGTCTTTTGTTTGCCTTGAGTTGGTAGGAAGTGATATAAAATTCCAAGACAATCGGAGACTGACACGTGTAAGGCTGAAGTGAAAGACGGCTCAAAGATGATGTGTCGGTAAGCTAAATCAAAAACTATGATCATCCAAGTAAGTGAAGTAAACTTAACTTCTATATATGTTTAAGTTTCCCGTCCTAGTTTACATGGTTTAAAAGACCGAGTCTCAGCAAAAATGGGTTGAGAGTGGTATTCACCTAGTATTCACTCTCTCACACGCCATGTTTCTGTTGTTATCACAAACACCACAGAAAAATGAAAAAAAAATATATGAAAAAAAAGAAAAGAAAAGTTATAAAGATAAATAATTATTGTGTTTGGTCTTCTCTGCGTGCTTATGCGGCCGACCTGATCACCAACTGATAATTAAGAAAATAAATGGTAGTCATAGCGGTGTTGCATGGTTCCTCAAGTTGGGGGTTTGTGAATCCTCAATAAACTCTGAGGTTGGGTAGGTTTTGCTATGAACAATTGAGTGTGGGGACTATTAAACATGACGGTAATTTTGTATCATATTTAAGCACTTAAAATTTTTATCTGGATGTGAGTTTATGTGGTTTCAAAATTTTGGGCAATCGTCTAGAGCGTCGAGTAACGGAAGCTGAAAAGGGTTCCTCAGTCAAAGACATGTGTGGTTTGATCCATGAAAAACATCAGCTTCAAGACAAGTATGTTTTTATCTCGATTTTAGTTATCTTAACTATTATCCATTTTATATTCATCCTTATAAGTCTGTGAATATTTAAACTATTTTTTATGATCATGATCAGATACTCGGTGTATGAGTCTGAGGGGAAGTTTTGCAATTTTTAAACGTTTCAAAATTAACAACTTGTTAAGTGATTTATCAGTTAAAATGAGGATTGGGAGCATTTGAAATGTTTTTGAAATCATGAGGGGGTAAATTGTAAATTTTTCTCATCATAACCCCAAACACCCCTTATTTACGATTTACTGTTTCCGATTCCTTCTCTCTGCGTTTATGACTTCGAAACCCGAAACCCTAACCACCGCCTTTTTGTTACCGAAAAAACGATCGCAGCCATCTCCGACCACCTACGGTGTAACTCGAGCACACCAACACCTTCGCAATCGATTTCCGACCACAAAACCCACAAGACCCCTTTCCGATCGACTGATTTGTCGGTGTATTCATAGTTTTTGTGAGTTTGGTGACTTTTCTCGGTTTTTGTGTCTAATACTCGAGATTTGGAACCGATTCTGTGGTTGCGATACTTTTAAGGTAGTTGTTGATGAATCTTCTACATCAATGTTGTGTTTTATGTGTTTTCGAAGCTTTTGCAGGTTCAAAAATGGCAGACCTCGATGATTACGATCGGCTCAAGGTTGAAGACGACGTTTCGAGATTACGATCGAAGTTAATGTCAATGTTTCAGAAAATCTGAAAAATTTGTTTGAGGTTTTTTATGAAGTCTTTTGTTTGCCTTGAGTTGGTAGGAAGTGATATAAAATTCCAAGACAATCGGAGACTGACACGTGTAAGGCTGAAGTGAAAGACGGCTCAAAGATGATGTGTCGGTAAGCTAAATCAAAAACTATGATCATCCAAGTAAGTGAAGTAAACTTAACTTCTATATATGTTTAAGTTTCCCGTCCTAGTTTACATGGTTTAAAAGACTGAGTCCCAGCAAAAATTGGTTGAGAGTGGTATTCACCTAGTATTCACTCTCTCACACACCATGTTTCTGTTGTTATGACAAACACCACAGAAAAATGAAAAAAAAAATAAAAAAAAAAGAAAAGAAAAGTTATAAAGATAAATAATTTTTGTGTTTGGTCTTCTCTGCGTGCTTATGCGGCCGACCTGATCACCAACTGATAATTAAGAATATTAATGGTAGTCATAGCGGTGTTGCATGGTTCCTCAAGTTGGGGGTTTGTGAATCCTCAATAAACTCTGAGGTTGGGTAGGTTTTGCTATGAACAATTGGGTGTGGGGACTATTAAACATGACGGTAATTTTGTATCATATTTAAGCACTTAAAATTTTTATCTAGATGTGAGTTTATGTGGTTTCAAAATTTTGGGCAATCGTCTAGAGCGTCGAGTAACGGAAGCTGAAAAGGGTTCCTCAGTCAAAGACATGTCTGGTTTGATCCATGAAAAACATCAGCTTCAAGACAAGTATGTTTTTATCTCGATTTTAGGTTATCTTAACTATTATCCATTTTATATTCATCCTTATAAGTCTGTGAATATTTAAAATATTTTTTATGATTATGATCAGATACTCAGGGTATGAGTCTGAGGGGAAGATTTGCTTTTTTTAAAAGTTTCAAAATTAACAACTTGTTAAGTGATTTATCAGTTAAAATGAGGATTGGGAGCATTTGAAATGTTTTTGAAATCATGAGGGGGTAAATTGAAAATTTTTCTCATCATAACCCCAAACACCCCTCATTTACGATTTACAGTTTCTGATTCCTTCTCTCTGCGTTTACGACTTCGAAACCCGAAACCCTAACCACCGCCTTTTTGTCACCGGAAAAACGATCGCAGCCATCTCCGACCACCTACGGTGTAACTTGAGCACACCAACACCTTCGCAATCGATTTCCGACCACAAAACCCACAAAACCCCTTTCCGATCGACTGCTTTATCGGTGTGTTCACAGTTTTTGTGAGTTTAGTGACTTTTCTCTGTTTTGTGTCTAATACTCGAGATTTGGAACCGATTCTGTGGTTTCGATACTTTTAAGGCAGTTGTTGATGAACCTTCTACATCAATGTTGTGTTTTATGTGTTTTCGAAGCTTTTGCAGGTTCAAAAATGGCGGACCTCGGTGATTACGATCGGCTCAAGGTTGAAGACGACGTTTCGAGATTACGATCGGAGTTAATGTCAATGTTTCAGAAAATCTGAAAAATTTGTTTGAGGTTTTTTATGAAGTCTTTTGTTTGCCTTGAGTTGGTAGGAAGTGATATAAAATTCCAAGACAATCGGAGACTGACACGTGTAAGGCTGAAGTGAAAGACGGCTCAAAGATGATGTGTCGGTAAGCTAAATCAAAAACTATGATCATCCAAGTAAGTGCAGTAAACTTAACTTCTATATATGTTTAAGTTTCCCGTCCTAGTTTACATGGTTTAAAAGACTGAGTCCCAGCAAAAATGGGATGAGAGTGGTATTCACCAAGTATTCACTCTCTCACACGCCATGTTTCTGCTGTTATGACAAACACCACAGAAAAATGAAAAGAAAAAGAAAATTAAAAAATTAAAATTAAAAAAAAAATAAAAGTTATAAAGATAAATAATTATTGTGTTTGGTCTTCTCTGCGTGCTTATGCGGCCGACCTGATCATCAACTGATAATTAAGAAAATAAATGGTAGTCATAGCAGTGTTGCATGGTTCCTCAAGTTGGGGGTTTGTGAATCCTCAATAAACTCCGAGGTTGGGTAGGTTTTGCTATGAACAATTGGGTGTGGGGACTATTAAACATGACGGTAATTTTGTATCATATTTAAGCACTTAAATTTTTTATCTGGATGTGAGTTTATGTGGTTTCAAAATTTTGGGCAATCGTCTAGAGCGTCGAGTAAAGGAAGCTGAAAAGGGTTACTCAGTCAAAGACATGTCTGGTTTGATCCATGAAAAACATCAGCTTCAAGACAAGTATGTTTTTATCTCGATTTTAGGTTATCTTAACTATTATCCATTTTATATTCATCCTTATAAGTCTGTGAATATTTAAAATTTTAATTTTATGATCATGATCAGATACTCGGGGTATGAGTCTGAGGGGAAGTCTTGCAATTCTCAGACCGTTCAAAATTAACATTTTTTAACAGAATTATCATCTTTTTAAGAGGTTTGGGAGTATTTGTATGATTTTCAAAACTTGAGGGACCAAAGTGAAAAAATTTTAAAACAAAACCCTTAACCCTCCCATTTCCGATCCTCATTACCATTTCTGATCCTTAATCTCTCTCTCTCTGCTGCGTTTACGATTCGCCCTACCGAAACCCTAACATCGCCGCTGCCCTCGCCGGAAAAGCGATCCAACCCACCTCCGGCCGTCCATTGTGTAACCTGAGCACTCCAACACCCTCGTAATCAATTTCCGACCACAAAACCATCAAAACCCCTTTCCGATCGAGTGTTTTCGTCGGTGTATTCACGTTTTGTGAGTTCAAGACCACTCTAGGTTTTCTTGTGATTCTGTGTGAAATACTCGTGATTAGAAGTCGGTTGTGTGTTTACAACTCATAAAAGGTAGTGCTAGGTGTTTTGTTTACATATTTGAGGTGTTTTAATGTGTTTACGAGCTTGTTGCAGGTTTGTCAATGGAGGTTTCTGTGTTTACGACTGTCGCAATGAAGAAGACGACTGTTGGCGTTTCCGATCGTTGTTTACGATCCGAGTTTACGATCCCCTGATTACGATTCCGTTTACGATCGGGCTTAGGGTTTTTATAGAGATTACGATTGGACTAAGTGTTCCCGAATGGACTTTGTTTGAACCCGATCGTGAACCCGTTTTTGAATCGTAAACCCATAAAGTGAATCGTAAACACACTTAATATTTTAATTAAAATCATAAACACCTTATACTTTTAGGGATCTCATCAAACTTAATCGTTTTTAAGTTAATATTAATGGTGTTTGTCAATTTGTGATTCAAAATCAAATATTTTTCTTGAAAGTTTAAATTGAGATTTTCTGAACTTAACAAGTTAAATGTGATAATCAATTGAACTTCAAGATATTGTTGTCAAACATAATTTCACTTTGATAAGTTTAGGCTTGATGCATTTGTCTCGTTTTCTCAGATGGCAGAAGATATGCTTGATGACGAGATTCATTTTGAAAGAGATCATTGCATCCCGGCCTATCTTGATGATCCTCCAGAAAGACATATGCAGCTATTTTATTCTCTGGTGGCAGGATTAAATGTCGGCAAAATTAGTCATGCTCTGCGGACAAGTGTGCTGATCGATGAGCAACTTGTTAGAGATTTCTGGGGAACTGCAAGAGCCAATGCTGACAAGACAAGAATCACTGCAACCATTCAGAACCGACCAATTGTGATTCTTGAATAAGACATTCGTCAGGGTTTGAACATTAATGACAGTGCTGAAGATCCAATAGAGTATTCAAAGGCTGCTGTGTTAGAAGGTGCTCAATCCTTAGGATATGAAGGAAAGTTCCCTCCCATTTTCAAGAAGTTATTGCCGCACTACTGGAGGTGTCTGGCTCATTACATGCAGAAATCATTCTTGGGGAAGAGAACAAGTTTTGATCAGCTAAACAAACTGCATGGCACAGCGTTTGTTGCATTGGCCTTAGACTGGAACTTCAGTTTCTCAAAAATGATGCTGCTAGATTGGATTGGCAATGCTGACTTGAGCGCCAGAGAACAATTCGTGATGACACCAAGATTTGTGCAGATGGTGGTCATGAAGAAATATCCCATGATAGAAGAAAGAATAGAGAAGTTGGATATCAAGTTCATGGATAATGGTGTGTTCGGCTTGCAAACTCAAGACAGAAAGGGAAAGAATAGCTTTCAAGGGCGACTAGAATGGTCTAAAAGGGGTGCCCTTCCTGAAGTTCCAAGGGAACAAGAGCAAGAAGAAACTGATTCTGAACCAGAAGTACATCCAGTCAATGTGACAGTTGCTGAAGACCATGATGTGACAGCAACTGTTCTAGTGAATGTTCAAGAAGAAGCGGAGAATATCCCGTCTGATGAGGAAAATGTGATGGATGACATCTTTCCTAAGCATGAGAACCTAAATGATGACATCTATGGGGATCTGGGGCCCATCAGTCACAAGAGAGCGAGGAATGACTTGAACTCCTCTTCCAGCAGTGGTTCAGTTCCACAAGAGTTAGATGTTCAATTTGAAGTGGAGGATGTTTTTGAAGAGCCAATTCCTGTGCGTGAGCCATCACCAAGGACGAAGTCAGATCCCAGAGCCATCAGATTTAAATTCCAGAAAACTACCTCAAGCCTGATGGTATTTGAACCTACACATGTAAATGCACAAAATGTTGATGCATCTAAACCTACCAATGAAAAGAGCACACCCCAGGCTGATCGTCAGGTTGATGTACCGGAATCAACTCCCATACATACTGAAAGTCCTCTTCTAAATGAACCTAGCCTAGTTCATGAAGAAAGGCAATTTCTGGAGGTTGACAACACTTTTGTAGAACCCAGTCCAGTAAGAGTAAACTTCTCTACTGAGTCAAGTCTGCCACCAACTGTTCCAAGCTTCCGACCTTTTCAGGCTGCTGTGGGAGCATCTGATCTCCCAATTGAGATGAGGTTAAGTGCTGATCCTCAAATTAACTATCTTATGTCTCAAAATAGAATGCGTTAAAATGAGATAAAAGCACTTAAAAATGAAAACAAGACTTTGAAAGAGAACGAGGCTGCTAACAAGCTAAGGCTTAAGTTCTTGTATGAAACCTTGATGGATCTGAAGAAGAAGCATTCAGAGTTGAAAGGTGTTGTTGAGTCAAAAGCATCTGGTGACCATGGTCAAAGCTCATCTGAGTATGTTCGTGGTGGAAGATTTATTTCAAAGGCTCCTGAAGGACAAGTCAATTGGTTCAAAAAGTTCTTCAAAGGTCCTACCCCTACGCTGTACTCCATAGATGTGGGAGAGAGTGAATTAGACAAGAAGGGGAGCCGGGAACCAATTATGTGTTGGTTTTATGATGCTGAAAAGGAATTATTTGCTGTGGTGAGAGATGGATACAGTCCAGTCGAGTACTACCGATCAAGAGGTCAATTCCACTCATGGACTGAAACAGAGTTGAGAAACTTGCTGAGGGCACCGTTCTTTAACAGGTGGAACAACAATCATGGTAATCTGGTTCGCAACAATTTGATAGCTCAGATGGAGGAAAACTTTGCAAACTTTGATCTGAAGGCTGCAAAGTGGGTTGAAACCGGAACAGATCCTGTCACCGATGAGCCAATTGGTGAAATGAGGTGTCCTCCCACCAAACGGACTCGAGTTATCAACATGCTCGATGAAATAGAAGACCATACGCTTGTAAAGAATTTTGATAGCTGGTATTTTTATCCTACAACGTATGAGGTGGTGGTTGTGTGCAAGAAGCTAAGAGAGTTCCGCATGTATGATCCCATTGATTTGCTGAGATTCGGAGAGAATGATATCAAGCTCCTGGCATCCCGTCCAATACTTGGTGATAAACATGACATGGAGAATGCTATACGGGTGGGTATGTTTCATGGCACGGCAAATCTAATTGTGGAGAAAGGTTGGTGGTCGAGGAAAGAAGCTCATACGTTCAGATTTGATTTATGTCTTCCTTAGATAGTCTAATGGTTCATGCCTAGAGGAAGATTGTTGGGCTATACATTTGAGGCATGAACATTAGATGTGGGCTTAGGTATTCACGATTAGGCCTACAAGATGTTTACGACTTGGGCTTTCTTGGACCGGATTTCTTATGAGTTTATGATTGGGCTTAGGGTTATGTAAAGGGTAGTATATAAACCCAAGTTGTTTATGATTCTAGCAGTTGTTGGTTTACGATTTTTGTGCTTATCTCTTGTTATTTAAATCGTAATCATCAATCCAAGAAAGTGTGTTCCTCATTCAAGATTTGATCTTTTGTTGTTTTTCATTCACATCAAATCTATTTCATCTACTTTCTCTTGAATCAATCTCATACAAGGATTCCGCACTTGTTTGAGATCAAAATATCGTGAACGGTTGTTGATCCCAGACCAACAATATCGCGTGAGGGACTAGATTGATCCTTACAGGACTGCAGAAGATGGGGTCTTGAAAGCTCTCGAGCTGATCAAATTTGAGCAAAGAAGTTCCTGGTGCGTTTTAGGGTTTTCTAGGACTTGTTTTGTGAAATCAGCAGCCAAAAATGATGTATGGAATGAGTATTTATACAGAACTACTCCGAAAATCCCGAAGTATTTCTATACAGACCAAGTTCTACAGAATTCTTCATTTCTGTAGAAGGCTTCTAACGGGAAGCATTAATAGTCTTCAAAGAAGAGTCTTGAAGGAGTTCTGGACTATCAAAAGATAAAGATTACGAGAAGAACCAAATTCGTCTTTGTGTGAAGAACAAGCAAATTAAACACCAACTTGGCATTTATCACGAAAGTAGTTGAAGACAGTTGAATAAGAGATAAATTGAATATCCTCAATTTATCTCTATATACTCTGACACACTCCAAATTCAACCGACCTCAACCACCTTATCCAATGCAACTTGCCACATCTTCCTATAAATAGCAAGCTGACTTCACCAGACAAAACAAGAAAAACAAGCATACAATTCAATATCTTCTCAAAGCAATTTCAACTTACTCCCATAGAAAAGTTATTTATGTTGATACATTGTTATACTTTAAACTCGTGTAAACCATTATTTACATTTGAGATATACAGAAAAAAAAAACCTTTTTATGAATTGATGTCTTCCAACTTGATTTACTTTCTGTAACTTGTTTATCTTGTTTAAATCAAATTGTGCCAACATTGTTAAAGAGCCCTTCAAGGGACCCAACAATTGGTATCACAGCATATTGAATAATCAATATTCAACGATCCTGCACTTTCAATGTCCCCAAGTCAGAATAATGAGAAATCTCTCGGCTCACTAGCAAACCTCCCTATGCTTTCTAAGGAGGAATATCCACAGTGGAAATCTAGAATTACCAACCTTCTAAAAGAAGTTGATGATTCCCTGATGGATTGCATAGCCAATAGATCTCATCATTTTGATATGGAATTTTCTGAAATCAAAAGGCATAAGAAGTAAATTCTTCAACATCTCTTATGCCTCATAACAGAAAAAAATATTCACCATAACCCAAAACCTCAAATAAGTGTCAAGAGCATCACATACAACAAATATGATATTGTGATTTAGGATGCTCTACCCACATGATTGGGGAGATAAAGCTGTTAAATAACTATGTAAAGAGAAAAGGAAGATCCATCACTTTTGGTGACGGTACAAAATACAAAACCATTGGGTATGGAACCATTACCAATGGTGAAGTTACAATTGAAAATGTGTCACATGTCCAATGTCTAAAATACAACTTATTAAGTTGTGGACAACTATGTGACAACGGCTTTAAATTTACTCTTTACTCCAACAAGTGTGAACTTGTTGGACTAAACGACAGTAAAATTTACCTAACGGGAAAAAGAATAAATCAGAGTCTTTACTTTATAAACTTCAATAATCTGATTTCAAATGAGTCATTCTGTCTAGTCTTTAAAATCCTCTAACAAAGAGTCTGAGCTTTGGCACAAAAGACTATCACATCTAAACTTTAGAACAATTGTTGAACTAGCAAATAAAAAGATGGTAAAGGTCTTCCCACCATACCATCAAAATTATAAGAAATCTGTGAAGCTTGTCAAATGGGAAAAATGAAAAAAGCCTCTCATAGAATTCTTCAAGAAACATCTGAAAAATCAGCCACTTGAGCTAATACACATGGATCTCTGTGGACCCATAAGCATAGAGAGCCTCGGTTGAAAGAAATATATCCTAGTCATGGTGGACGATTTCTCCAGATACACATGGGTTGAATTCTTGAAATCAAAAATTGAAACTCAGAAATTGTCATTAACTTTATAAAAAGAATACAAAAACTCATGCACTTGAAAATCAGAAGAATAAGATCCGACAATGGAACTGAATTTAAAAACACAAAACTAGACACATATCTAGTTAGAAAAGGTATCTCTCATGAGTTCTCTACACCAGTGACCCCACAACAAAATGGGGTGGTAGAAATAAGAAACCGAACTCTAGTAGAGGCTGCCAGATCCATGCTTTCTTCTGCAGATCTTCCCATCTACTTTTGGGTTGAAGCAATAGAAACTGCCTGCTTCACTCAAAATAGATCAGTCATCAATAAAAGAATCAATCAAAATCCTTATCAAGCCATCAATAAGAAAATTCCAAACTTAAAAGTTCTTCATGTTTTTGGATGCAGGTGTTATACTAGATGATCAAGATTATCTCAGTAAATTCGACTAAAAGGCGGATAAAGGAATCTTCATCAGATACTCACTCAAGTCAAAAGCATACAGGGTTTTTGTTCTAAAAACTCAAGTGTTAAGAGAAAGTATAAATGTATCCTTTAGCGATGATAAGATAGCCATGCGTAATAGCAC
Organism: Deinandra increscens subsp. villosa; assembly: GCA_039602395.1. NCBI lineage: Eukaryota > Viridiplantae > Streptophyta > Magnoliopsida > Asterales > Asteraceae > Deinandra > Deinandra increscens. Next base: position 23,018,474 of record JBCNJP010000017.1, read on the forward strand.
AACTTCCTTTAATAAAAAGGACAAAAGGTCTGCATCTCTGGAGTAACAATCTCAGAAAAAGAAAAAGAAGTAGTTAACAAACTTTTCAAAGAAAATTCTGATGAAGAAAATAACATTTCTATTTTCACTAACAACTCCTCTTTTTCAAAAATCTCTACCACAGAAGATCACAGCAAAGATAAGAAAAAAAGTTATGAACCAAAATGAAAATTCTTTTTTTACAATATAAAATTAATAATGAAACTTCTGACTCTCACTCCTTGGTTGAAAAAATTGCATCTACAGAAACATTACGAAACTCCACCTCGGAGCTCCGAAATGATTTTGTAAATGAAATGCCTCACTCAGCTGAATGTCTATCAATTGAGGGGGAGCATCAAGACTCTGACACAACAGACCTAATGCTAGGGAGTGAAGAATTAGCCACTCTTCCCCCAGTAACAAAATGGACAAAAGATCATCCCATCAATCTAATCATCGGTGATCAAAACAAAAGTGTTCAAGCCAGGGCTGCTTCAGCTAACCAATGTCTCTATGCTGGATTCCTCAGTATAATAGAACCAAACTATTACGAAGAAGCCCTTCAGGACCCCCACTGGATCTTAGCTATGCAACAGGAGCTAGGACAGATTGAAAGAAACAATGCATGGAATCTAGTTCGTAGACCTAACAATAAATCTGTTATAGGAACTAAATGGGTCTTTAGAAATAAAACTGACGAAGAAGTTACCATAATTAGAAACAAAGCTAGGCTTGTAGAAAAAGGGTACTGTCAACAAGAGGGGTTAGACTACGATGAAACATTTTCCCCAGTCGCATGACTTGAAGCTGTAAGGATATTCTGGCCTTTGTAGCTTTCAAAGGTTTCAAAGTCTATCAAATGGATGTTCAATGTGCCTTTTTAAATGGAAAAATTGACCAAGAAGTTTACATTGAACAACCACCCGGATTCGAAAGTGAGAAATTCCCAAACTACGTTTGTAAACTTAAAAGAGCCCTGTATGGTCTAAAACAAGCACCTAGAGCATGGTATGATACCTTCTCTGAGTTCCTCTTAATAGCCAATTTCAAAAAGGGGTCCACTGACACCACTCTATTTTTAAAAGAAAAAGAAGGTCATCTCTTGGTTGTATAAATATATGTAGATGACGTCATTTTTTGATCTACATGTCCATCCTTGTGTAAAGAATTTTAGGAACTCATGACAACAAACTTTGAAATGAGTATGATGGGAGAACTAAACTACTTTTTGGGAATCCAAATTAAGCAAATTTCAAAAGGAATTTTTATCAGTCAAGCAAAATACATCAAAAATCTACTCATCAAATATTCTCTCGCAAATTGCTCCTCTTTTAAAGCACCAATGGCCGCAAATGTGAAAATCGATGCTGACAAAGATGGTAAAGCTGTAGATTAACACGCATACAGATGAATGATAGGATCTCTTCTGTATCTCACTGCAAGTAGGCATGATATCATGTTCTCCACATGTTTCCTCTCCAGATATCAATGTAAACCCAAAGAGTCTCACTTATTAGCTATCAAAAGAGTCTTTAGATATATAAAGGGATCAGCTGACCTAGGACTTTGATACCCCAAAGAAACTGATTTTTTACTAACAGTCTACTCAGATGCTAACCATGCAGGATGTAGACTAGACAGAAAAGCACATCTGCAAGCTGTCAGATGCTAGGAGGCAAGTTAGTATGCTGGACATCCAAGAAGCAAAATTGTGTATCAACTTCAACCGCTAAAGCTAAATATGTTGCTGCCGCCAGCTGCTCCCAAGTAATATGGATGCAGACCCAACTCAAAGACTATGAGATAAATCTCTCTAAAACACCAATTTTCTGTGATTCAAAAAGTGTCATCGCCATCACATCCAATCATGTTCATCACTCAAGGACAAAGCACATCGATGTCAGGTATCATTTCATCAAAGATCATGTTGAAATAGGACACATTGAAATGTACTTCGTCCCAAATGAACTCCAGCTTGCAGATATCTTTACTAAACCCCTAGATGATAAGAGATTCTCATTTTTACTAAGCAAGTTGGGGATGCTAAACATGACTTCAAATTAAAAAATAAATAAATAAATAAATAAAAATAGGGGGGGACTAGTTCAATAACTATCTGTCATTTTCTTCCTGTACTCCCTAGAAACCTTTCTGAAAAGTTGACTTCTTGAACAAAAAGCTCAATTCTCAAGAATCAAAACATCAATAATGACCTATATATCTATAGGTTGTCAAATCCCTCTGACCTTTCATCCGTTCACTTCATCATCCCACCGTGTCTTTAAAAGGGAAGCAAAAGTAAAAATAAAAATCTCTCATCTTCATAGATTTCTGAAACATCTTAAGGATAAACTCAGCCATGCCTTTCAAGGAACTTTCTCCCTCACTCCCTGAAAATACAACGTTCCATGTTCCTCACCTTCACAATTTTATGCTTTATATACCCTGTGGAAACAGATTCTGGTCCTATCAACAAATGACGAAATTTCTCAAAAACGGCCCCATTGGACATGCTCTAACTCTTGATATCCCCATCAACTACTCTCTACTTCAAGAATTATGGAAGAATGATGTTCTCATTGTTAGAGATGGGGATAATGCAATGATAAGAACATCAATCTATGGAGTACTGTTTGTCTTTGATCAATATTTGATCAGAAAAGCACTTCAAATCAAAGACAGTCCATCTGCTCCCAGTCACTTTGACCGAGATGATGTGATCAAAACTCTTCTTGATATGGGATACAAAGGAAACCTATATGAAGGAAGAGCCGACAGAGTTCACCTTCCACACCTATAGCAATACTTATTTTCTCATATTCAAATCTGTTTCTCATCAAAATACTCTGATCATAATCTATCAGATGAGGACACTCAATGTGTCATGCATGCTCTCATCCTAGGTTTTCTACAAAATTAATCCTTCAAGCCTTAAACTGGGAAAAATTACCAAGAGGAATCAAAACAAGCAAAGTAGTGTCTCAAAAGGGAATCTCTCCTGGAGGACTATCCATTTCCGAACTTCCAAACTCCAATGGATATTTTCTCCCATTCACAGGAAGGGAAACTTCACGGCATCTATATATTTCACTACAAATAGAAGCAAAATTCAGAGCTTTCAAAACTCCTGTTCACAACAGAGAACAGAATAGATGCACGTGTGCAGACATCTGCAATTGCCTCAAACTATTTGTATAAATTTCTTGGTTAAATAAAATCTCATTCTTTTGATCAGAAATATGGCAGAAAGTTCCTTCAAATGTCAAAATTGTCCAAAGAGCAACTGAGCAATAAATAAAATTGGCTCTGATAAATATGATAATTAATTCTCGCTAATTATTCATATATCGCCAATGGTAATTTTTATTACCGTTCAGAATAAAAGCGCCCGTTCAAATGGATTATAGCCATTGAAGAAAAACCCTGAAAAACGGAACGACATCGGGAGATACCTGTAAAAGGAACGTCGTCCCTCTCATCTAAAAACCCACTGTTCACATCACAAATTTGAGAGCTCACAAATGGCATCCTCATCAAAAACCCCTGCGATGAACACTAATTCCAAAGGCAAAATCACTCAAATCCCCTCTGCTCAAATCCTTAGCCTAGATTGCTCATCCTTTGACTCACCACCCAGATGCAATTTCACCCTAGACACGCTCAACCAACCGTGCAATCTTAACCCCTCTGCATACTCATCAAACCTTCAGTTAATCTTAAAAACCTTGAAGAATTCCTCCCAACTTGCTACATCCTTAACCATTAACGAACCATGCCCAAAATCTACCATCTTGAACTTTTGGGCAACCGTCAAAATGATAGATGGAAACAAGAAAGGAAAGGTGAATGCAGACACAAGTATCACACTCAAACTATCTGACCTAAGAGAACTTTTTCCACTACTAGATAACTTCACATCCTTCTCTCCAAACCCAGAAGATCCAGCCCTAAGAGAAATGATTATTGAGATCACCAGAGAAACTTTACAGAAAATGGTCTAATCTCAAATCTCAGAGTAAATCAGTTAAAGCCCGCCTGGAGATTAACAATTGATTTACTCAATTACACCATGACATCCAAGAAGGGCATGGATCAGATTAACAAAAACACTCTCATCATTTTATATAGTCTTACTTCAATGAAGAAGTGGATATGGCCATACTGATTTGGAAGGACATAGAGAGAAGAGTCAAAGAAAAATTCAAAGGCAAGAAATCAGACTCTGTGCCCTACGTCAGATTCTTGGCTCAGATTATTCAAAGAAGGTAAGCATTGAAGAAAATGAAGAAGTCTATATCACTGAAATGTACCCCATCAAATGCATCTACAAATCAGGTACACACATACATTTCTGTGATTTTTCATGGGGAATGAAAATTAAGCTATATTACAATAACCCAATTCTCCAAAAGAATATCATCAAGGCCAACAAATTCTCAGCCAACCCCAACCAATCACCAAACTCAAACAACACCTATCAAAAGATATGGCTGATTACAACCCCTCCTCTCCTCATCTCTCCCCCACAATCACACCACCAACAAGAAACCACACCAAGCCATCCAAACCAACCCCTCACATCACCTCCCTCCAAAGAACCGTCAATCTCAGACCCACACTCTCCAGAAAAACAAACCTCTCCACATCAGTCCAAAAGCCAACACTCATTACCACAAACATCCTACCAATAAGCCTTTTCCCAATTTCAAACTCAAGATGTCAATATACCCTCCATTACCATCCCCATCATAGCCACACATCAAAAAATCTTCTCTGATTCAGTAAGTGAAGATGATGTAACAACAAGTGGAGACTCTAGAAGTCAAGGAAACTTGCATATGAGCAATCCTGATGTGTTTAGTACAAGCTCACATGAGACATCCTCTTTAAAACAAACAAAAGTTTTGTCTCAAGATTCTAAAAAAAAAACAGGAGGTGAATCCATCACTAGACTCACCAAGGAATGTGGAATACCTGTACACACTCAGCTTAGCTGGGTTAGCAGGCACTGATGAACTTTTCAATGAAAAATCAATCAATCCAACAGAAAGACATGTGTTGTCCTCTGGTATGTTACCCCCCTCAAGCTGCCACAAGATCTGATTTCAAAGAGTTCTCCAATTCTCTCTCTTCTTTACTCGCTGACTTCATGAAGGAACAAAAACAACAAACTACAGAACTACATTAGAATTTCTGCAGTAGTTCTATACGCATAGAAGAATTATCAAGACAGTCAGAAGAGAACAATCTGAGAGTATCTGAACTTCAAGAAGAGATGAAAGCACTGAAGAAAAACAGCAAGCAACAATTAAACTAGATTTCTGGCCAGCTGAGAACATTGCAAGAAAAGGATTGGCAACTAAAGGGAGGAAGACAAGCATCTTTACAAGATCAGATCAAGGAGCTGAATAAAAGGGCTCAAAAGACCATACAGTTCTATGAAGCCAAGGGAGCAGAAATGCTTAATAAAATCAAAGACCATTTCACACTTCTAAACAAGGAAATACATGAAGAAAAGTCAAATATGATAAAAATAAACTCGGATCAAATGCTTCAAGAGAAAAGAATGAAAAATCTATCCAACCAAGTAACAGAAACTACTCCAATCAAGAAGCACTCAGAAAAAGAAGCTCCATCTCCTCTGGTCATCAATCTTGATGATTCACCTCCCAGCTTAAAGTGAAAGGAAGCTCCTAGTGAACTCAAGTCTTCTCCTAAACGGAAGAAACACGATTAATGCAAGCCCAGTCCTACCCTTGACCACTCAATGCCACCTCTACCACCAAGACAACCTGCTTAAAGAACCGATCAGCCTCCAGTTCCACCCTCATTAGGTACCAACATCAAAACTCACACTACAGATACCTCAAAACCCATAAAGGAATCTGAAAAAAGGCAAGGAGAAAGCCACGAGCCTAGGGGAGAATTCAATGCTCCTGAGGTCTCACTAGCCTCTCAATCTCTATATGAGGATAACTACGAAAAATAAAAAAGGATTGTGGCATGAAAAGAGAAGATGTGAAAACATATTCCTCCAAGAAACAGAAAAACCACCTCAGATGAGCCCAATGAGCAAAAGTATCTTTGAAGAAAGAATCAATAACCAACCATTTGAAAGAAGCTGGTTATACTTAGAAGCCACCATTCTGCAGATTGATGATGTCAAAGAAAGACAACAAAAGGGAAACCCCTTCACTCACTGCTTCAACTCCTATAAAATCACCACCGTTGTAAACAATCGTCAACCATATATCTTCACCGATGCAGATCTTGATCAGCTCAGTGAAATGCACATCTTGTCCCTACTCAAAAGCTGTTTAGAAAATGGTTCAAAAAGCCTGAAAAACAGAAGGGCAATACATCGACTTAGAGAAGCAGGAAATAAGATATACAACAGATTTGCTCTGGTTGACTATGAGCTAGCAATGCACACTGCTCTGAAGAAATTGGCAATTCAAACTGCAAAAGAATACCTTCCATCTGGACTATAGTGGAAAGGATCCAAACTAATCCCAAACACTAGTGAAGCTTCCCCAGAATTAACCAGTGTTGACAAGAGAAGCTTCCTCAGAATTAACCAGTGTCATGCCTACTCCAATGCATCCCTAAAATTCATCTCATTTCTACTAGATGAAAACAAAGAAACCGAGCCGGAGACTGTAAGAAGAAGGGAACTTATGATTAAGACCTTAGAAGATCTCAAACAACACAGAACACTTCAAAAAGAACTGCACAGAGCAAGCTGGAGGCCTCTTCCCAAGAAATTTCTCGTAAGAGAAGACTCTGTCACAAGAATTCTCTCTTAATAATATAAATGTAATCATATTTCCATGCATCCTATTCATTTTCCAAATATCTATGCATCTTTTATTTTCTCTTTTTATTTATTTTCTTTAAATACTTAAGGGGGGGGGGGGGGATTGATAGAACACAATGCAAATGTAACACAAAACATTCAAGTATTAGAAGAAAAGATAAGATATATCCTCAAAAGACAAAGGATACGAAAGTTTGTACGAATTACAGATTCCTGTATGATTTATGTATTCATACAGAACTACTCCGGAAATTCCGAATAATTTCTATACAGACCAAGTTCTACAGAAATCCTCATTTCTGTAGAAGGATTCTAATGGGAAGCATTAATAGTCTTCAAAGAAGAGTCCTGAAGGAGTTCTGGACTATCAGAAGATAAAGATTATGAGAATAACAAAATCTGTCTTTGTGTGAAGAACAAGCAAATTAAACACCAACTTGGCATTTATCACGAAAGCAGTTGAGGACAGTTGAATAAGAGATAAATTGAATATCCTCAATTTCTCTCTAAATACTCTGACACACTCCAAACTCAACCGACCTCAACCACCTTATCCAATGCAACTTGCCACATCTTTCTATAAATAGCAACTTGACTTCACCAAACAAAGCAAGACAAACAAGCATACAATTCAATACTTCTCAAAGAAATTCCAACTTACTCCCATAGAAAAGTTATTTCTGTTGATACATTGTTATACTATAAACTCGTGTAAACCATTATTTACATTTGAGTATACAGAAAAACCCTTTTTATGAAGTGTTGTCTTCCAATTTGATTTACTTTCTGCAACTTGTTTATCTTGTTTAAATCAAATTGTGCCAACATTGTTCAAGAGCCCTTCAAGGGACCCAAAAAAATAACAATATCAAATGAGGAATGATTCTTTATTGACTATCAAACATGTTTGAAAATGGGTCGGGTATTTACAAACGGATTGACCGAAGTGTCACATGAGCTAAGCATGATATGCTAACACACACGAATATTTCTTTAGCATTAAGTCCCTGATTTCAATCGTCAGCACACCATCTGTTTTGTGAAAGCAAAGACCTTAGTGTTGCTTCATCCATAAATAAATATGTGACACATCTACTTTGCGAAAGCGATGACCTTGTGCCCACGTGATATCATCATACCATTCATCATTATCCGTGACACATCTGCTTTGCGAAAGCAATGACCTTATGTTCACGCGATCCATCATTAATTCCGCTCAGAAATCAGCTACTTAACACTAAAGAAATAGGGGGAATAAAATACCATATGTTGAAGAAATCCCGTATGTGCCATTTTAAAATCCTTATGTGTGTAGGTTGTATCCGAAGTGCAAAAATGGCCCATGGTAGAATACTGGTGACTTATGTTGAATAAAAGGTTAACCACATTTTTCACTAACCGGAAAAAACATGATAAATAAATCACAGAAATTGTTGAAAATTACCATGTTTGAGGTTAAGTGGATAAACAATGCCGACAATCTGACTTAGGTTACCTAATCTGAGAGGTGATTTGAATTATAAGTGTTATCGATCACGTAAATGACCGGTATGATTCTAAACATAGTCTGACCACGACCTTGCAAAAATATGTGATTTGTAGATACTTACCTGAATTTAAATAAGTATAGCTGAATCAAAGCATTAATGCTTAAATTTCCAAGTTTGATGAAAAATTGACCAACTTGTGTAAAAGTAAAACTTACTATTGGTATAACCTTGACCAACTTAAAATGAAAATGAATTCTCGAGTTTGGTGAAAAATTGACCGACTCGAATGAATATGAGTTTTTAAGTGTTTTGGTGAAAAATTGACCAGCTAAAAGTCAAACTTTAGTGTTTGTTGAAAAATAGTCAAATTTGTTGAAATTGTCAAGTATTAGGCTTATATAAATAGAATTTATCTTCCTGGTAGGTATTGTGCGGGCATGACTGTGTTTATTTGTTAACTTTAAGTGTTTGTGCAAAATTTTAGGTCTTCAAAGGTTTCAGAGTTGAGAATCTATTTTTCCTTAGAAACTTATAAATTTCTGAAAAATTTGCACTGTACGATCTTGAGTTTACTCTATACGGTCTAGAAATGGACTGTAATAGACTGTAGATCGTATAGTTCAAATGTTGGATTGTATGGAAAATACACTATACGATCTAGCTTTGTACTTAGAAATTTTTTGGTTAAGTTTGTTTTCTTCTATACGATCTAGGAGAAAGCCATACAATCTGGCCCAACTGTAGATCGTATAGAACAAAATCCTAGATCATATGAGTTTTGTTCTAGACGATCTAGGATACTTTGTTAATTTTGGTTTTCGCTCTATACGATCCAGGAGAAAGCCATACAATCTGGCCTAACTGTAGATCGTATAGAACAAAATTCTAGATCGTTTGATTTTTCTTCTATACGATATAGGGCACTTAGTTTATTTTTTAGAAATTTTGGTTTTTGCTCTATACGATCTAGGAGAAAGCCATACAATCTGGCCTAAGTGTAGATCGTATAGAACAAAATCCTATATCGTTTGATTTTTCTTCTATACGATCTAGGGCACTTAGTTTATTTTTTGAAAATTTTGGTTTTTGCTCTATACGATCCAGGAGAAAGCCATACAATCTGGCCTAACTGTAGATCGTATAGAACAAAATCCTAGATCGTTTGGATTTAACTCTATACGATCTAGGACACTTAGTATTTTATTTTAATTTTTGGGTGGTGTGAAATTGGTCTATACGATCTAAGATTAGACCCATACGACCTAGACTTCACACTTGGTAAATTTTTGTGTTGATTTGTATGTTTGGCCTATAGGTTCTGGAATTTGATCTATACGGTCTAGGAAGGTTGAAACTAACTGAATTTGGTCTATACGACTTAGAGTTCACACGATTTGGGGTTTTCTTAACCATACGATTTGAGTTTTAACTTGGACTTTTTCTTTCCTTATTTTTTTCTCTAAACATATAAATAGGCTTTCTCAGCTCTTTCTCCTCACAAATTTCAAAACACACGAATGCATACACTCTCCCTCTCGGCGACGGTGATTCCTCTTCGATTTCATCTTGTCCATCGATTATGTTCATCACGAATCTGTTCATCTGTGTGTATGGTTGATTTACTCACTACTCACACTCCGCTAGGTAAGATTATCGTTCGATTTGAGTTATGTTTGATGGATGATGAGTTCGGATCGAACCTACTGTCGCGATTCCGAATCCCATGATACTCATGTGTTTTTGCTAAAATTTCACAGATTCGCACCCCACACTCTGCTCTTCTTCATCGATTTGGGCCTGATTAAGGTATGATTGTTTTAATTTTTGCTTAGCTTTGAGTATATGGCAGTGGTTTGGTACATAGACTGTTTTTATGTTACTGTTGAGTAAATTTAGGGCTCAGATACCTTAAATTTTGATGAAACAGACATAGTTAAGGTTTAGATTGATAGAATCTCATGACTATGATAAGAAATTGTCGTTGATTTTTGAAATTCTGGTTTGAATCTCAAAATGGACCTAGTCTAGGTACTATTACATCAGGTTTGAGGTTTTGGATATGATAATTATGCCTATTTTGTTTTATTTATTGCTTGAATTCATGAATTCTGAGTCTAAATTATTAGATTGAGTTAGGAATATGTGTTGTTTGAATAAAACTCATGCATCTTGACTCTTTAACTTATTTGAACTCATTTTTAGATTTAAAGCATGTTTTTATTGGTTACATAATTATTGACTTGGTAGTTAGCTAAATGCAATGAACTGATTTGAATGTTGCTTTACGTTGTGCTGAATATGTTTTTCTTACAGAATTTTTGCACATCTATGCTCTCAAGTAGCTATTGCAATGTCAAACTCACTTGTCAACTCTTGACTTTAATTTGTGCTAAAAGGTCACTGTTTGAAGATCCAAACTATATGCATGCATATAATTTTGCTTTTTATTAAGTTTAGGTAATATGCTAGCATGTAAAGTCATGACTGAACTTCAAAGTCATCTCATTGACTTTTCTGAGTCAAATTAAGTCAATCTTATGATTTTAAACAATTGAATGACTCCAAAACTATTAGCTTGGGTTTATTGGTTCTAATATAATTTGTCTGATCCTAAAATAGAGATACTACAAGATTATTACACCACTAGATTGGTCTTAGTCAATTTAGATCATCGAAGGGGTATGTTAGTCTTGTCTCAAGGCATTTTGTATTTAATCAAAAATTCAGCTACACGGGGGCATTTAATGAATTATTTATCTTTGAAATGTTCTTAATATTGTTTAATTTCTAAAAAATTGTGCTTGATAACAAATAGATTCATCATTGAAGTTGTTAATCAAAGAATTATAATATCTCTACTAGATCCTAGTCAATTTAGATCTTCTCAGAGGTGTGTCATTTCTGTTTCATGCATAATTTTTTGGACTCTTCATTCTTGAATCTACAAGAGAGACAGTTACTTAGAGAATACTTCCATTAGTTAGCTTAGTGATTGCCTATCTTGTTAAAATTCAGTTATTATTGTTTTTTCTCACAATGTCAGAGGTATAAATTGCATGATCCAGCTTAAACTCACAAAATTTACTATTTCTAAGATAGGAAAAATTTCCTAAATTTGAATGTGTCATTTGCATGTTTAGCTATGATTTGTTTCTTATTATCTGTGTTTATAAAACACTTGCTTAATATGTCAAAATTTAGAATAGTGTACTATCCTGTGCAAATAGTGATGATGATTGATGATGCTAGGTTAGAATCTTGTCAAATTTGACTAAAATGTGCCTAATTGCTCTAACTTTGCTCTTAGTTTGTTATCATTCATGTTGCATGCATACGATTTTCATTCTTGACTGCTGATTTGATTTTTCAATTTGCTTAAACTTATATGATGTCTTGCATGTATCATGATCCATATAGGGTTCTCAAGGTTGACTAATTTGTGAAATTGATGCTTGTCTTAGCAAATAGGTCCATGTTAGTAGTGTTTGAGTGTGTTGATCTAGATATATACCTATGATTGTCATTACAGGTTTAAACTTGCAAATTGTATTTGTATATTGACTGAATCATGGTTGATGTGATTTGAGTGATTATGCATTAAAGAATTCACATGTTTAGGGGTAATCAATCTTCATTGATCCCCTCCTGAACTGAATTGGGTTGGTTTATGTCAAAACTTTGACTTTCACTTAAAAGTATTCAACTTTGTCGTTTTTGCCAAGCTTACTCATTGAATTCTAAATTCATCTTTCTTAAAAAATCCAAATTAAGATTTTTGTTCTTAACTTACACAATTTCATAGAAAGTCAAATTTTAAAATTTCAAACTTATCAATTGCTTATATAATTTGGAATGATCAAATCAGGTACTTTGTTATGAGCTGTTAGATGTCTGTCAAAGTGAGAATTTGTTTATGTGCTTTATCATTCTAGGAACATGCACTGTTGGATTTCTTTTATGTCTTAGATTTAAAGATGAGAAGCTATGTCATTTTCACGATTTAGTGTGACATGACATTCGTTTATCAACATCGAATTTGATGCAATCATGCTATTTCACATGTGCAGATGCCTCGTAGACGTCAGGATGTGGATGATGATTCTGATGAAGCACTTGGTTATGGTACTACATATAATCAGTTATGTTACTTTAACAAACACTAGAGGTTTGCTGAAAACTATGAAGAAGCTTTCCGTATTCTAGAACACTCCAACTGGGCTCACAGTATACTGCTGGAACCAGTGATTTACAAGTCCATTGTTGAAGACTTCTGGAATAATGCTCGGGTAGTAGTAGTTGATGATAACACAAAATGGTTAACTTCCACGGTGCAATTGAGGTCGAGATCACTAAAGAGAGAATCAGTACAGTACTCCAACTGAATGATGTTGAATCTCCTATCAGCTTTCCTAAAGCTGTATGCAAGAAACTATGAAGAGAATGGGTTATCAGGGAGTTCTAAATGTTGATGAAAATCGTTCGGTGAACAAGTCTTTATTCCCTTCCAACTAGAGGTTTATCATAACTTACTATCAACTTACCTTCTTTCCAAGACGCTCTGGGACAGATGATTTCATTGAAGAATCCACATGCGCTATTCATGGCTTGGTGACTGGACATGGATTCAACTTGTCTAAGTAGCTAATGAAATGGATAGTTGAAAATTTAACTCCGGAGAGGAAGGCAAAGAAGTATGTTATGTATCCCAAATTTGTGCAGTCTATTCTGGACCATTACTACCCTGATCTGGTGAAAGCTGGTGGAACCTTTATTCCTAGGAAGGTCGATCATACCTCTTACAGAAAGTATCTGACAACAAAGTACAATGGACCTGATGTGCCATTCTTTCCAAACTTATTAGAAGGAATTGGAGAAGGTGAGAATGTGAATGCTGAGGATGAAGATGAAATGTTGATGCTAAAGCTGGTGCTGATCAAGTCAATCTGGACTTCAATGCAACAGTCAATTTAGACGGGGGCATTTAACGATCAAGTCAATCTAGTGATTATTAAACCACTAGATTGATCTTAGTCAACTTAGATCATCGAAGGGGTATGTTAGTCTTGTCTCAAGGCATTTTGTATTTAATCAAATATTCAGCTACACGGGGGCATTTAATGAATTTATTTATCTTTGAAATGTTCTTAATATTGTTTAATTTCTAAAAAATTGTGCTTGATAACAAACAGATTCATCATTGAAGCTGTTAATCAAAGAATTATAATATCTCTACTAGATCCTAGTCAATTTAGATCTTCTCAAAGGTGTGTCATTTCTGTTTCATGCATAATTTTTTGGACTCTTCATTCCTGAATCTACAAGAGAGAAGTTACGTAGAGAATACTTCCATTAGTTAGCTTAGTGATTGCCTATCTTGTTAAAATTCAGTTATTATTGCTTTTTCTCACAATGTCAGATGTATAAATTGCATGATCCAGCTTAAACTCACGAAATTTACTATTTTTAAGATAGGACAAAATTCCTAAATTTGAATGTGTCATTTGCATGTTTAGCTATGATTTGTTTCTTATTATCTGTGTTTATAAAACACTTGCTTAATATGTCAAAATTTAGAATTGTGTACTATCCTGTGCAAATAGTGATGATGATTGATGATGCTAGGTTAGAATCTTGTCAAATTTGACTAAAATGTGCCTAATTGCTCTAACTTTGCTCTTAGTTTGTTATCATTCAAGTTGCATGCATACGATTTTCATTCTTGACTGCTGATTTGATTTTTCAATTTGCTTAAACTTATATGATGTCTTGCATGTATCATGATCCATATAGGGTTCTCAAGGTTGACTAATTTGTGAAATTGATGCTTGTCTTAGCAAATAGGTCCATGTTAGTCAGTGTTTGAGTGTGTTGATCTAGATATATGCCTATGATTGTCATTACAGGTTTAAACTTGCAAATTGTATTTGTATATTGACTGAATCATGGTTGATGTGATTTGAGTGATTATGCATTAAAGAATTCACATGTTCAGGGGGGAATCAATCTTCATTGATCCCCTCCTGAACTGAATTGGGTTGGTTTATGTCAAAACTTTTACTTTCACTTAAAAGTATTCAACTTTGTCGTTTTTGCCAAGCTTACTCATTGATTTCTAAATTCATCTTTCTTACAAATCCAAATCAAGATTTTTGTTCTTAACTTACACAATTTCATAGAAAGTCAAATTTTAAAATTTCAAACTTATCAATTGCTTATATAATTTGGAATGATCAAATCAGGTACTTTGTTATGAGTTGTTAGATGTCTGTCAAAGTAAGAATTTGTTTATGTGCTTTATCATTCTAGGAACATGCACTGTTGGATTTCTTTTATGTCTTAGATTTAAAAATGAAAAGCTATGTCATTTTTTACTTGCTTTTTCATTTATCAACATCAAATTTGATGCAATCATGCTATTTCACATGTGCAGATGCCTCCCAGACGTCAGAATGTGGATGATGATTCTGATGATGCACTTGGTTATGGTACTACATATAATCAGTTATGTTACTTTAACAAACACTAGAGGTTTGCTGAAAACTATGAAGAAGCTTTCCGTATTCTAGAACACTCCAACTGGGCTCACAGTATACTGCTGGAACCAGTGATTTACAAGTCCATTGTTGAAGACTTCTGGAATAATGCTCGGGTAGTAGTAGTTGATGATAACACAAAATGGTTAACTTCCACGGTGCAAGATATTAAGGTCGAGATCACTAAAGAGAGAATCAGTACAGTACTCCAACTAAATGATGTTGAATCTCCTATTAGCTTTCCTAAAGCTGTATGCAAGAAACTATGAAGAGAATGGGCTATCAGGGAGTTCTAAATGTTGATGAAAATCGTTCGGTGAACAAGTCTTTATTCCCTTCCAACTAGAGGTTTATCATAACTTACCATCAACTTACCTTCTTTCCAAGACGCTCTGGGACAGATGATTTCATTGAAGAATCCACATGCGCTATTCATGGCTTGGTGACTGGACATGGATTCAACTTGTCTAAGCAGCTAATGAAATGGATAGTTGGAAATTTAACTCCGGAGAGGAAGGCAAAGAAGTATGTTATGTATCCCAAATTTGTGCAGTCTATTCTGGACCATTACTACCCTGATCTGGTGAAAGCTGGTGGAACCTTTATTCCAAGGAAGGTCGATCATACCTCTTACAGAAAGTATCTGACAGCAAAGTACAATGGACCTGATGTGCCATTCTTTCCAAACTTATTAGAGGGAATTGGAGAAGGTGAGAATGTGAATGCTGAGGATGAATATGAAATGTTGATGTTAAAGCTGGTGTTGATCAAGTCAATGTGGACTTCAATGCAACAGTCCAATCTAACAGTATTGTTGTTGATGATCCATTCCATCATCTTCACATCCACGGTAACACTCCACAAAATTCTCCAGTCCATGGTGACCCTGAACAGTCAGAATCTGATAATGAAGAAGAACAAAAAGATGATGCTGCTGAATCTGGCAGTGGCTCAAACAATGGTTCTTGTAATGACTCAAATGAAGATTCTCCCAGGAAGTCAAATGTTGAGCCTGCAATTTGTTCAAGATATCAAGCATCTGAGTCGTCCTCTGACTTTAATTCTTCTAATGCTTGGGCCCCACCTAAAGAAAAGTAGAAGACCGGAACAACTCAGCCGGCCCTTCTCACGCCAATGATCAAGAGGATAGTGCCTCATCTTATGACTCCGACAACCCTAATTCGGAAGAACTTGCAAAAGGTAATGAAAGGAGGGTTATGTGTTGTTTTGATAGGCCCGGAAATAAACAATCAGAGTGCTGGAAATTGAAGATCAAGTTATGACCGAGGCTGTTGATCAGCTTGATGTTGTTGTTGAGCAACCGGTTATGCAGAATATTGAAACAGAGCCTGCTATAGTCACAACCGAAGCTACCATCGTCCCTCATGCCGGGCAAGTTGAACACAACACAGAGACTTAGGTTACATCTTCTGCTTCCCAAATTGAGGTTTTGGCTAATGCAAATGTTGTAGCTAGAGCCTCCCAACATGAATCCTCTGAAAGTTCTGAATATTATTATGATGAGCTCACAGCTGAAGTTAATAATCTTCAAGCTCAGAATGCACAGCTGGATGCTAAGCTGAAGCATACCAATCAAATCATTATTGATTAAGCTGAAGAGATTAAGAGGCTTAGTGGAGCTTCTTGCTAAGACTGGAGCACACAGACAATTGCAAAAACCAGATGAAGGTGCTAACGATCAAGGAAATTTTAGGGCTGCTACTCAAGATCCAAATCTGCAAACACCTAAAGCTCAACTTGACCAACCTGGTCCAACACCACAAGGCCTCTCTAGGCAACACTCGTGCTGACTCTGGTAGTCTAAACGACAGCGACTTTAATGTCAACCAAGATGATTATCTGTCTGATTCTGATGTGGATGCATCCTATGGTGATTCATTTCTCAATGATGAACCTATTGATGAAAACGCTAAAGAGATATATGAGAGTCTGAAGACTCTAGTGCCAGAGCCTAAAAATCCAAAACTTCCCAAGTTCAAAAAGGCTGCACTGGAGATTGCTTCATCTTCAGAAACACCACTAGCAATCACTGCTGGTGATATTGGCACAAGCTTAGATCAAAATAAAGAACTCTCATTACAGCTACAACTTGCTCCTCCAGTCCAACCTGAACCAATTTCTTCAACAAGCCTCTCTGCCCCAGAAATTGAAGGTGTCCAACACATGTTTGTAGATCCCTCATTTTTGGATGTCGGTTATACTGCCTTTAGAGAGATCTATGCTGAAACCCTAGCTTTTGATCCTAACAGCAGAAGTATATTGGTCGTAAATGAAGAAAATGAAGCGAAGAATATTGTTCAACCCATCTCTGTAATTCCAGGTGGAATACACAGCAATGAAGAACTATCAGACTAACTTGACTTGCTGGTTAACAGGTTTAATCCTTTGAACGTCATTGACATGGAGTTTACTACAAATGATGAATATGATGAGGAGATAATCTGTGAGATCAAAGCTGAGGAGGTTGATGACAACTCCTATTCAGTCTGTGCCAGTATTTCCTGAAATAAGGCAAACTGAAGACACTCATTTGTCTTAGTCAACATCATCACATGTACCAGACACAGTTATCTCAACTGCTAATGTCGAAGAAGGTGATATTTTGGGTACCTCTTCTGATCCTTCTCTGATCCAAGCTAGAGCGTATGTGACAGCCACACAAGAACCTGTCCAACGCCGACCATTTCCAGAAGATATCTTTGGTCTTCAGCCTGATGATCGCCCAGAAAATCCCAGCAGTAACTGGCTGAGATGGAAAGGAAAATTAACCGTGATCCTGGCGTCTATCTGCTTACTCTAGAAGATCATGAGATTAACATGGGAATTAGGCCAAGACCAGCACCTCAAGAGGAAAGAGTTGCTTTTGCTCCTCCAATCTGGACTGCTGCAGACAATTTGAGTGCTTTTAATGAGCCGGACAATGTTATGGATCCTGAGCTACTAGATCAGAACACTTCAGAGGCAAGTCCATCTAGAGGTACTAGGAGACTGACTGCTAAAGAAAAGGGAAAGAAGAAACTTACACCTCAGGAGGTTTACGATCAGGAAGAATTGAAGAAAAAAGCCAAAGAGAATAGATACAGAGAAGCACGTGAAGCAAGAGAAAGAGACCTTCTTGAAACGTTTTTGAAGCATGATGAAGAAATACAAAGGCAAGTTGCCAATCTCTCTGCTTCTATAAGAATCGGTAAAGACTCTGTTCCGATCAAGCCAAATGCCAACCAACCACATTGATCCATTGATTAATGTGATTCCAAACAAAGAATGCAACGGTGTTGATCCTTCAGATACTTCAGAAGCAGCAAAATATGTCTGAGCTCTCATGAAAAGAGGTTTACCTTTTGCGTACCTCATCCAACTGACAAGTTACCAGATTATGGAGTTGTACACTGATGAACAAGAAATGGAAACTCACTTGAATAACACTGCTGAAGGAAGACCACAAGATCCCCTAGTCAACCCTTATGTCGACACTGACAAAGACATTGAATATGTGCAATTCAATGATAATCTGAGAGAGAAACCGTATGAAATACACTCGCAATATCAACCTCCGCCCAAGGATCCTTCTGAGAAACTTCCTCCACCTCCTAGTCCCAAGACTGTCAAGGACATTGTCCAAAAAAAGACAAAGGAACAACTCTACGTCTTCCTTTCCGTCAAAAATGTTTCTAGAAATGATTACATCAGAACGCAACTGCCTGGTCTTCGTAAGATGGTTACTGCATACATGAACGAAAAAGAGGATGCAGGAAACGCATAATTGATGAGAGGGAAAAGGAGTGTGTTAAGGAACACCGAAAGAAACATGAACCCACTCTGCTAGATTTACTAGAAGGCGATTGCTCCTCACAAACGAGCTCTTATTCAGTTCCCTGCTAAGAAAAAGACATGTCTGCCAATGCTGAAACTACAGATGGGATGAAAATCTTGGGATGGAAGTATGATCACGAGTTTGATGCATTCATTGTTAAGCGAAGAAATGGGTTCATTTAACTTTTTTGCTGAAATTGCAGATCTGCTAAAGCTTTTCTCGTGGGAACTGAAACAGTTGAGAAATATGGATATAATCAACCACTCAAATGCTGCAAAAAGGCAAAATGGGTCAGCAGATAATACATCCAGCTTTCAGAAGAAGACTGATGAAGCAAACCAGGGAACAAGAACAGGCAGAATATGATAAATGATTGAAGAAACGTGCCCTAGTCCCGCATAGACAGAGTTACTCTAATATCGACAGAGTTACTCTAATATCGGCAGATTTTAGATGGTCCTTTGGTGTTAAATGAGGTGGTCCGCTAGGCTAAGTTAAAGAAGAAAAAGATGATGCTGTTTAAGGTGGATTTTGCTAAGGCTTATGATTCACTTAACTGGAATTACTTGACTGCTGTGATGGAAAGAATGGGGTTTGGTTCTATGTGGTGTGATATGATTAATGCTTGTCTTAAATCTGCTACCTCGTCGGTTTTAGTTAATGTCAGCCCTACGAAGGAGTTTGTGATTGAGAGGGGTCTTCGCCAAGGAGACCCTATGGCTCCGTTTCTTTTTATTCTTGCCATTGAAGGTTTAAATGCCATCATCAATCGTGAGGTATTGGGTGGTCATTACAAACCGTTTTTGGTTGGTAATGATAAGATTCCTTTGTCTCATTTGTTCTACGCTGATGATGTGATCTTTGTGGGGGAATGGTCGACCAGTAATTTGGAGGCTATTACTCGTATCTTGGAGGAGTTTTTTAGTGGTTCGGGTCTTCGGTTAAACAATTCCAAGTCGAATCTCTTTGGTTTTGGGGTTGATTCTTCGGTGGTGGACTCTTTAGCTCATACCTATGGTTTCAAAGTCGGGTCAGTTACTTTTACTTATTTGGGTATTCCAGTAGGGGATAACATGAAATCTATCAAGCCATGGCATCCTATCATAACAAAATTTCGGTCACGGCTAGCTAAATGGAAAGCAAACCTTCTCTCTGTAGGAGGTCGCTTGACATTGATCTCCTCGGTATTGAGCTCTCTCCCTAACTATTTTATTTCTTTGTTTCTGGTTCCTATTGGGGTTCGGGATATTTTAGAGGGCATTCGGGCTAAATTCTTTTGGGGGGAGTGACAACATCCGGAAAATTCATTGGGTGAAATGGGATGATATTCTTGTTGAGAGGGATAGGGGTGGGTTGGGTATTGGTAGCATTGAGTCTCTTAATCAAGCTCTTTTGCTTAAATGGAAGTGGCGTTTTCTAGGGGTGTTCAACGGTTCGGTTTACGGTTTATTTGGTTTATTCGATTCGGTTTATTTGGTTTGTAATTATTTCTTATCACATCCATATCCAAACCAAACCATATTGAAAAACTTACAAACCAAATCAAATAAACCATATTCAATACGGTTCGGTTCCGGTTCAAAACCGAATAAACCGTATTCAAACCGTATAAACCGTACTAAAAGGAATAACATATTTTGCCGTGGGAACTCAGAAGTACTGATTTGTGATTCTTGGAAGGGAAGACAAACAGGTGAGGTTGCAAGGACGAAGCCTCTCAATCGTCAATCACGATTGTAAAAACAACCGTACGTTATACGTAAATGTTAACCCCAATTCTTTTGGATTGGGTCATTATATGGGCTTAACTTTTAATATGGGCTTAACTTTTAATATGGGCTTAACTTTTAACTTTCTAAGTGGGCTAAAAAACCCTATTATTAAATGATTTATAAAAAACGATTATATATTATATATATATTATATATTATATGTATATATATAAATCTTATTCGGTTTAAATGGATAACCAAATAACCCAAATAAACCATATAAAAATAAAATCAAAAACCATAACCAAACCATAAACCGAATTCACAATTCGGATACGGTTTGAAACCAAACCGTAAACCAAATTCACAATTCGGATCGGTTTATTTGGATACGGATACAGTTCGGTTTTTCGATTTATTCGGATTTCGGTTATTTCTGCACACCCCTAGCGTTTTCTATCTAAAAGTAACCATTTTTGGGTCAAAGTGGTTAAATCCATTCATGGGGAAGGGGGTACTTCGGCTCTTTTTGGTTCTAGAGGGAATGGAGTTTGGAATTGCATATGCCAGAATTTTGGTGATCTTCATACCCGAAATATTATTTCGGCTTCGGCTTTCAAGAGACGGGTTGGTGATGGTAGTGACACAATGTTTTGGAAGGAAGCTTGGCTGGGTGAGGTTTCTTTTGAGTTCCGTTTTCCTATACTTTATGCTCTTGAATCTAATAGAGAATGTAAAGTCTCGGATAGAATTATGGGTAATATTCGGGTTTGGAATTGGAGAAGAGACATTCGAGGTGGCGTGGAAGATGTCCAATGGAATTCATTGGTCTCGGCTTTGGATGGTTTGATCCATAATTCGGGTTGTGATGTTTGGGGTTGGGACTTTAATGGTAACAATGTTTTTGAGGTTAAACAGGTTCGCAAAGTAATTGAAAGAGCAACCCTAACGGGTAACAACAGGAAGACTTCTTGGAATAAAGCGGTTCCTAAAAAGGTGAATGTTTTTCTGTGGAGACTTCTGCTAGATCGGTTGCCGGTTCGTGCTAAACTGTTAGAGAAAGAGATCAACATTTCAGAGTTCGGCTGTCTTTTTTGTACCGAGAGACTCGAGACCTCGCAGCACTTGTTTGGGTCTTGTTCGAAATTCTGTGCCATTTGGGATAGAGCGCGCGAGTGGCTTGGTATTAATGCTCCTTTGAGTGGTTCGCCGAGTGTTATTCTCGATTGGATAGAAAATTCGAGCTTCAACCGTAGACGTAAGCTTCTCATTAACGGCATTTGCAGGACTATGTATTGGTTACTTTGGAAAGCTAGGAACGAGATTTTACATAACAGGAACGATCTTTCTCTGGGCCTTACGTTGGAATCGGTGGTTCATTTTTCTTTTTTATTTATGTCTACTAGAGATAAAAAAAACTTAGTATTCCTAGTAGTTGTTGGCTAGATAATCCGTTGTTTATGTTTAAACTTTGTTTGTTTTGCTCTGTTTGGTTAGGTTTTTCTAACCAGCAGGTGTCTTGAATATATATGTTCTCTTTGCTGTTCAAAAAAAAAAACTCTAATATCGGCAGTAGTGTGAAGACTAAAAAGATTTTAGGGAAGCAGACTGAGTTCCCGATCAAATACTGGTATTACAGTTGACAGACTCATGAGCTTGTAATGAAAGGGAAGGTGCTGAGGCTATACGACTATTTGCTGCTATTGAAATTCAATTATTGCATCGAAGTTATCTGAAGTGGATCTTCTACAATCGTCTAGAGACTGTTCCGTCATGGCTAAAGCCCTACGAGGTAGTTGATGCCAATTACTTCCTGATCTTCCTTAAATGGTGGAGCTGGGAATGTATTAATGCAGTGAAGATGACGACAGAAAGTCTGAAGAATGTGAAGACATGGATCATGGGTGGTTGTGGTATTTGTTACTTGCTTCGTGGTTCTGAAAGGAAGCTTGACATGTGGCATTACAGTGATTTGAAGAAATTCAGTAAAGACGACCTTTGTGAGCTTTGGAAGATCCAAATTATGTGCCTTGATAAGAACTATGAAAATCTTGCAAGGAAGTATTGGAGATTCATGTTGAAGCTTCTGGATCAACTGAGATGATGTTGTTTTAAGATGTTTTTATTGACATCAAATGGGGAATTGTTGGAACCTATATGTTGGTGGCAACTCAACCACTTCACCGTTGAGTCTTGCTGGTGAAGTCTTCCTGAAGAACTGATGCTGAATAGAAGAAATTTGAAGACTTGTATTTTGATATTTTTGTAATTTGCATTTATGAAATTTCTCTAAGTGTATATCGTATAGTGTTAGGATTCATACGATCTAGAATTATCTTGTATACGATCTGGACTTGTAATTTTGTCTAACACTTTTGTTCTATACGATCTACATCTGCTCTATATGATCTGGATTTCTTCTATACGATCTAACCTTAATTGTTCTAACTGGTCTATCTGATAGGTAAGTCTATACGATCTAGACTTAAGTCTATACAATCTAGACTTATGTCTATACGATCTAGGGCAAACCTATACGATTTGGAACACTTGGTCTGTACATCAGATTTGCCTATACGATCTAGGATAACACCATACGATCTAGAACCCAGATCGTATGGATTTACCCTATACGATCTAGGCAAACGATCTAAAGGAGTTAATACCATACGATCTAGACTTGTACAATACGGTCTACATCTTGTTCTATATGATCTAGACCCTCAGTACTTGTCCATACGATCTAGGATTTACTCTATATGACCTAGGATTGTTCCATACGATCTAGACTGACACTAAGAATGTTTTTGCAGAATTTCATAATATTCTCTTGTAATCAATGCATTGACACTTGTGCTCTCAGGTAGTATAAATACTCATAATGATGAAACCCTAATAACGCTTCATTCATTCAAGCCTCCTGGGAGCACTGTGTGTGTGTGTGTTTGTGTGTGTGTGTGTGTGTGTGTTCTTGGTGTTTTTGAGTTTCAGAATGATTTCTTCACAAATCTGAGGATTGCAATGAGCAATCCACCCATGGATGATCATTATGCTTGATTTCTGCACGTGTATGATGAATTGGATGAGGCATTGGGCCCAGAATCGGTCCCAACACTTTTTCCCTTCCTTGGACGGTTTTTAAATCACCAAACACACCACCATTTGATCTAATTTCAAGCTTAAGTCAAGTGTGGACGAAGATTTCTTTCTCCCTTTCTTTCTTGATTCGGACCAAGCAAAAACCGAACCCCATTCGGTTTATACAAACCGTGAACCAAGACCCACTTAAACCTCTCATCTTCTTAAACTTTTTGCCCATTCCACACTTAGTCATTTTCCAAATATCAAACACTTTTTCTCTTCTTCTCTCCTCTCCCTCTCGGCTCAAACCAAACCGCGACCACCGCCTCACTTCCTCATCTTTCTAACACACAATTTAAGCCTCATTTCACTTCTAATCTTAAGGTAACTATTACTCATCCTCCTTCCTTCATCATTTCTTGCAAATCATCTCATTTCCATCATGATCATGACATATTCATCCTTCCATCATCACTAACCTTTCAAAATCAAGATCAAGGGTGGGTTGGGGCTTAACCTGGAAGCATATCAACATCCACTTACGTCATAACCGATCGTGTGGAAGCTATAGTGAGGATTCTAACCTTCCTTTATGTTTCATTTCATTATTTCATTCACAAATTTTTCGCTAGATCATGTTCCAAGTTCAAGTCTTGATGTTATTGTTTGATGATTGACTAACAAAACATGTTGTTAGTAGCCATATGTTTACTTTGATGGAACCATCTTAGGATCATCATGTTGTTTTTGAAATTCACATAATGTGTTTATGTTTTTATGATATAAATATCATTATGTAACAAAAACATAGTCAAAATCACCTTTGAAAATCAAAGATCCTAAAATGTTATATCTTGATACTATGTCATGGATAATATACATGCATATATTTTGACAACATAGTGTGCCTTTTCATAATAATAACAATGTGTTATGAGAGATGACACTAAAAATGTGTGTCATAAAGATAAGTTTATATAAGTCTACATAAATATCCATAACTTATCATTTTGTTTAGTATTTTGATAAAATAAATTACTAATGGTCATTCTATGAAAATAAAATGCTATTTTATTAAAAGAAACACAAAACATAAAAGTATATTTCAATAAATGATTTTTATGACTTAAAAATCAAAAATTATAGATTCTTAGTGAAAATAAATATGACTAACTTTATGATGTATTTGAGACCTATAAAATGTGTGTTTATAACTTGCCAAATCAGTTTTCAAAGTCACACTTAAACCTGACACGTTACACGTCAAAAATGGAATATTCGTAACCCGTAAAGCGACTTTTCTAACTAAAATGTTTGCAATTTTGAACTAAGTTAGATTCTGGTCCAGAACCATAAATAGGACCATTTTCACATCTAAAAATGTTACATAAAGTTCAAAAATGGAAAATAATGTTTTAGAAACAAACCGGACAAAAACTGTGACTTTCCATAACTCAAAAACACTGATTTTTACAAGTTAAACCTCTACCGACAAACTTGGTAATTTAAAACCTGAAACCACATTAAGACAGATCCATAAACGTTTCCTAAGGGTTTAGGAAACTCAAAACATCATAAAACGAGTCATAGCGCTTAGACGGTGAAACCAGCTAACTACCGGATGAACCGACATTCAAAATTTTACAAAATATAAATTCTTATATTTTGAAATCATTATTTCATGAATGTAAATATATATTTTTATGCATCAAATGATTTTTCATAAAAACGCGATTAATACCGCTTATTGACGCGCGGTAGAAAACGCACGTTCGAACCTTAATAAATGGAAAAAAAATTATTTATAATTTTAAGGGGTTTAAAACCTTATAAATATTTAATAACAATAAATATTTATATTTTTCATGTCATTTTGTGGAAAACAATTATATTATTCAATATAATATTTTCTATTGGTAAAAAACCAAATATTATTTATTTATTCAAATAAATAATTATTTTCATAACTTTATATTATTTGTTTGTCAACAAATAATAATTCAAGATTTTCATCAATACCATCGGGTAATTTATGCAAGACTAGCATCGAATACTGGGTGACATATTCACTTACCCAATTTAGCCAAACCCTAAGACGTCTTAATAGTACATTGTAGACGCTTGCTAGGCCACGTTCAGTTCATATTTGTCAATCCATCTTCATATCATGTGAGTTCTCACGACCCCTTTTACTTTTCTGTTTGTAAACTATAGGGGAGAATTCAATGAATGCCAATTCAAATTCATTTTTGTCTGATATTATTGATAGCTGTAACACGTACTGATTGCATGTTCTTTTCATATTTCCCCAATTCGTGTATTCATGTTGATCCATGTTATATGCCAAAATTCCCACTATTAATTGAATTCAATCAGTTCATTCGAAACGATAGCTTGTGAATGGATCTATTTGGGTTGAGAACATGTCCTGATTGGTCGCTCCAAAATTGACTCCTCATAGTCAAGGGGTACATGTAGTTATTCTGGTTATTCGGTGTACTTGGGGAAGGACACCAGGAGTGAGTAATCAGTTAGTTTTTTAATTCAATGTTCATGTACAATCTTTATAACCTTAGTATCAACTATATAATATCATGACGGCCAAACATTTCAAACATTTTCATGTGTCATTAAACATGTGAGCTCACCAACAATTCTGTTGATTTTCTTGAATTCTCAGGTAATTAGGGATGGATATGAGTATCATTCATCAAGGATCCTGCTTGTCTTTTCATGGTCTTCCTGCATCATATTCATGCATGTCTTTTTGAGATTTAGTTGCATTACACCCTAGGGCTGTTATGTGTTTAAATCTCAAAACTATGTCTTTTAAAACTTAAACATGTATTCACCACTACTAAATTCTAATGCCACTATATAAATGTTTTAAATAAATACTTAAGACTTATGTTACAAAGACAATGGATTTTCTAAATGTTCATTTAGAGGTCGTTCATCCATAATCATAATGATGATGCCAATCAGTCACAAGCCTTTGGCAGTTAGACACTTCCAACTCTTTTGTTAGTTCTTTAACACTCTTTTTAAATACTTTCAACTCATCTTGAACATAATTACATCTTTCCATTAATAACCCCTTCTCTTGAACCACTCATCATTAACTTTACCAATCTCAGCAAAACCTTCACATTTCCTTTTGAAAGCCTCCAATTCTTCTTTAGCCTTTTGACATTCTTCCATCAAGAGATTATTTTCCTTGATTAAAACACCATTATCTTTGTCTTTATTCGTACAAAATTCACATACTGATTCATAACCGCTTGATTCTGAATCTGTATCAGTAACACTTTCATCACTTTGAACACTTTTGACAATAAAAGCCGATTGATCACCAAAATGTTTACTCCAGCCATATTCTTCATCCACTTGAGTAACCAACATTTTTTATTAGAATTATCGTCAACAGACTTGAATGTTGATGCATTTTCACCTTTTGGCTTATTGCATTCGCGAGCAAAGTGACCAAAACTGAAACAATTGTAACACTTTACCTTGCATTTATCCAAACCAATATTTCCACCAGAATTAATCTCTCTTCTTCATGTTTTCCTCAGAAATTTCTTAACTCTTTCTACGAACATTGCCAATTGCCAATTTTTATCCATTTCTACTAAGGCTATTTGCAATGGGTTCCTGTCACCTTTCACTCCCCTCACTTACTTTTTTGCCAACTCAGCGCCACATCACCACCCCTCACTCCCCTCACTTTCAATCCCAATACATTCCCCTCACCTTTCAGTCCCCTCACTTTATTTTTATTATTATTTTACTTAATTTAACTTAATTTAATAATTTAAGACAAAATGAAAAAAAATTAAAGAACACCACATCCTTTATTTACGCATCTCCCAAAGTCCCAAACACACCCTCCTTTATTCTCTTAACCGACGGCGGAGACATCTCCGGCGAACCCAGCCGGCCATTGCTAAGCAGAAACGAGAGAAGGGCAGGGAAAAGGAGGTGGGGTGTGAGGGTCGTCGCATCCTGGCAATCGTCGGAGAACAGACAGGAGAGGAACGAACAGAGGTCGTCGGTGGGAGCAACTATCGGAGGTCGCCGACCTCCCCTTTCTTCTTCCCCTTTCTACTTCTCTCTCTTTCTCTCTCTTTCTTCTCTTTTCTTTTTCTCATCACCGAGATGTAGAGCACGGGGGGCGGGGACCGAAGTTCACTCCTTACGCATGTCACCGAGCTCAGCCCACTGGTGACACCGAGGTCACCGAAGCCACGTCAACCATCACCGAGGTCTCGGTGAGACCATTTCAAACAGCCTAACCTTCCCATTTTCACTCCATAAGCAAAAGATATCAAAGCTGATATTAATGTCATGTAATCTTTTGTTGATTTGGCAGAAAAAGCACTTTGACTGGATTGATATGGAATATGCACAATACGACAACTTGAATTGTTTTGATGACTTTCAGAATCTCCATAAAAAAATATTGTCAGCTACTGTTGTGTGCTGAGGTGTATAATATATGGCTATATTTTTTGAACATTTTTAGCAGTTTTTAAGCTTTTAAATTTATAATACATGATTTACTTGAGAACCACTATTTCACCACATTACACGGGGAAGTATACCCATCGTGAGCAGCATAGTAGTGGTAAGTTGAATCGGGGTCGATCAGGACACAATGGAAAGTGAGAGCTCTGGATACTTAGTCCGTTGTTATCATCTAGTCGGGTCTAAATTTAGTTTTAAGAAAAGATTAAAAATAAAATAAAATAAAGGAAAATAAAATTGATAAGATGGTATTTTAGAGAGATGTAAATCGAAGTTAATGTTACTTGGGAGAACGTACCAGTGGCTAAGGAAAGTTGAACAAACACTTATAATCTTGTTTAAGATTGCTCACTAGCATAAGGTCAACCACCTTTCGGAATCTTAGGTTGATTCACCATCCAACTGCCAATCGTCTGTGAGGAGTACAAATGCCGAGGAAAGGTGTTGCTAGTGGACAAACAAAGTGGTGTAGTGCCACTTAGTTACGGGGTCCCTCAAACCGGCCGACTTACCGTACTCGACAGCCGTCATGAACCAGCAGGGGAACAACCCTGCATGCCGGATTATTTTATTATGAAAATTATCTTTTTAAGGGACTAACGTCCGTTTCTTCCGTGCACCGCTCTCGCGCATGCACGTCCGGCGTAACCAGAGCCAAGTTCACAAACACGTACCATTTCGGCTTCCATGAAGTGACAAAATATTACCAACCCCCATTCCCAACCAAATACTTTCAGCCTGCACTTGCGTGGTCAGCCGAGTTTGCTTACATAGACATAAGGACCTCGAACGTATCATGTACCATGGGGCGCGAGTCACTTTTCGGATCATGCATCGTCCCCCGACCAGGTGTCACAAGTCCGGCCTTTGGGATTTCGACTCCTCAAATGGTATGTGATACGTAGAACATGTTTGGTTCAGAAAATCAGTAATACACTTTCAATAAGAAAAAGTTTTCATAAAGTCATTAAACACACCTTAAGTGGGCTTATAAGGTTGTTAACCAACCCGCCAAAGGCTTGTTACTTCCCAAGTAAGTATAAGAGTTTAGCCAAGCATGGCTTTAATGATTTGCTTAAGAGAAAGAGAAGATTTTATAGACAAAAGCTTACTAATTCTTACTTAAGTTGAAGTTCTTATAAACTTGATTACAAGACTCATAAACACCAAATGACTCAATACATGGGAGGAGAAGAAAATAATTGAGCAAGTTGCAAATGAGGAAAGGCCGGCTTTTATAGGCAGATTTCGGAGTTTGGCACGGCCCATGCCCAGTTTGGCACGGGGCGTGCCGTGTCAGACGGATCTTCGAGAATCGGCGCTCTGACATGGCACAGGTCGTGCTATACCTGGCACGGGGCGTGCCATGTCAGAGGGACAGTCCCACAGGGTGTCCTAAGTCAGGGGCACGGTCATGCTGTTCAGATACGTGTTCTGGAAGCTTCTGGGATCAGGCACGGGGTGTGCTAAGTCGGACACGGGGCGTGCTAAACTTTCCAAATCTTGGAACTTCATATTTTTTCTTATGTTTTTATCATAATCTGTTCCTTTTGTGATTTTTCCCTTTCAAATCTGAAAAAAAACTAAAAAGAAAACAAAATAGGCTTGTTTCGAAGTTAGTAGATCAGATTTTTGCCGTTTTGCGAGAGATATTTGATCTAAAAATATGTATGATTTTATTTTTTATCGGCTACAAAAGCAGCAATCGGTGTTGTACTACGACTTGGCTTTCACTTAGCATTAATGGTCACACAATTTTGACTATAATACACCTAAGGATTCCAAACTTGTGCTGGAATTTTTTTTGTTGTTGACATTTCAAACTCCCTAGCTTGGAGTTTTCCCGTCAACTCATGGAATAATAAAGTCGAAAACTCTTTATCATGAGTTAAAAGCATAACATAGTTCTCATATTTGCTTGGCAATGCTTCTAAAAGTTTTTCCTTCATCTCCTCATCAAACTTCTTGATGTTCACAACACCCGTACATGCTTGTTGTTCCAAACCCGTAACAATCAACAACTAATTTGTTCAAAATTGTAACGACTAATTTCCGAGCAGACTTGCCGCTATTCGTTTCATTACATAGAATTTCTTTTTTTGCTATCATTTCTTTAGATGATTTTGTTTATAATATATGACGTCGTTTTATTTAAAAGAAGATTATGGTGTTTAAAGTCGTTTCTGAAAAATAAAATTAATAAATAA
The DNA here is from genome assembly GCA_039602395.1 of Deinandra increscens subsp. villosa. Lineage (NCBI taxonomy): Eukaryota > Viridiplantae > Streptophyta > Magnoliopsida > Asterales > Asteraceae > Deinandra > Deinandra increscens. Next base: position 23,048,697 of record JBCNJP010000017.1, read on the forward strand.
TTTATTATCCCACACACACGTGAATAAAGAAATATCTTTTTGACCAACTTTACTATCATGACGTCACCGATTTCTCTTGTCCCATTCACCTAATTTTGTTAGACGTAATAGCTATTTAAAATTGAAAATTTTAACTTTTTAGGTATGTTTTGTATAACAATTTATGTCAAGTAAGTTTTTAATTTTATCAACTGAGATACCATAAAAAGAAGTTTGCGAATCCACATTAATTTTTCTTGTTTGACATTTGATTTTCTAGGTAAAAAAAGAAAAAAGAAAAAAAATTAAAAATATAAGCCAAGAGTCTTTCTAGCGGTGACGAACCCAAAAACTTTTTAATGGGATTCTTCGAGGTTGGTGGTACATTGCTATATACAAAAAATTAGACCGGTTCAATTCGATTCGGGTCGGGTCACGTTAATGAAAAAACCAACTGAAATCTGAAAACGCATAACAAAAGTAATAGAGTATGTTATTTTTTTATTATTTAATGAGCTAATTGGGTAATGAGTATTGGGTTTAGGTAATTAGGTTAGAAATGTTAATATTGTTGGGTTCATTAGTGTTGGATCTTGAATCAAATATTCAGATATTATAGATTAGTTTTGTTATAAATTTGTTTGTAATATGTTTAAGTTTATAACATTTTAAATTTTTAAACTAGAAATTAATATTTTTAGAGTTTAAGGTCGGTATAAAAATTTCATGAGGTTCAGTTGAGACATCACAAAATCGTATATATACTAGAACTTAATTTTTTTTTACAGATATTGAACAACCCCACGAAAAAGCTTTGGACTCACCATGCTCTCTAGGTGCAGTCTATTTATCTTTAGGGTTCACACTTTCTGAACCCTACTATGATAAGTGAAATTTAATGGGCAAGTTTGTAAAAGTATATGCTCGTCTTCTTTTTTAGTAATTTTTATGTTTAATAAAAACTTGTTTACAACAAACGATAATATATAATATATTGATAGTGTTAGCGTTTGTAGATATTATAAGAAGGCAATTTCACGATATTTTACATAAATTTGCAAATAATTTGAATAAAATATATTTTATTTTTTAATTTCTGGTCACAATCATTATAACTAAAATAGAAAACTAGGACCCATCACAAAGCACAAATACACTAGTTATATACTTATATGTAAACATCAATAGACAATACCACACATATAGCACAAAGGTCCAAAATGATGTCTATAAAATATCACCACCAATAACAATTTGTTATGTAATGTCACAAATCATGAACAACACCACATTAGCCGTGGTGAATACAGAAAATTTTAAGACGGAAGACAAAGTATGAATCAAATCAAGATGAGTCGAGTGAACAATTAAATATATATAAATAACCCAGAGAAATACAGATATCAAACAAGTGACAAATTAAAATTTCACAATAAAATGTCAATTTATTTTCAAAAAAAAAGATTGGTCCTATTTTGTGTTTCATATGAAATTCTGGAAAACTCTAACATCAAACTTGCAAAAGAAATGTCAAAAGGTGCCCCTAATTCATAAAATTAATAACAAATAGTGCCCCTTTATTAGACCATAAATGCCAGATATTATCTCAATTTTGACTTAAACTTGAAGGATGATAAAGAAAAACATTATATCTTATGACCCTACAGCCTACGGGGACCTTCCCACCCCGTACCTTCCTCTTGTATCCGCCAATGAACATCAGATCCATCTTGGCTTTATTGCTTTATTGCATCGTCTCGTCAAAATTAGATATAAGGTTGTTTGTAATGGTAAGGTCGCATGGTGTACTCTTCAAGATGTGATTGCGGCTACCTACGGCTGCATCATTATCCCTAGCCCTTCGCTCCACCTTTTGGAGTCACTACAGCCTCCGACCACACCACTTCACCAAAACTCTCTTCCAACCATCTCCACCCTTTCTCTGTACACACCCTCACTTACTTTTTGAAATTAAATAATATTAAAAAAAATGAAGGAGGTGCACTATTAGGGGTGATTATCGTTTCTGAAACGGACCAAACTGACTGGAACCGGAATCAAAAATCTATTAACATTAGAGCCGGAACCGAACCAATATTTGAGAACCAGTCCCGGTCCAATTCGGTTATTCGTGGGTCGGATATCGGTTCTTGGCTTTACACCGAAACTCTACGGGGTTATATAATATTGTTGAGTTTTAACCAAATGAACAATCTTTTTGTACCCTTATGGACCTGAAAAAAAGGCTAGAGCGAACTTAACACAATTAAAAAAAAAGAATACTCAAAGCTTCTCATAGTCACCAAACCTCCTAAAGTGTGGAAGTTATTTCCTTTACCTCAATGTCAAACATGTTATCCCATGTTGAAGTACCATACAACATTTCACATTTGCATCAATTTTTTAAACAGTACCCATTTCCACCAATTTTTTTCACATAATCCTTTCACCAACTTTGTAACAGTAACTGTTTTCATCAATTTATTTTGGTTTATTGAATTTTAATAATCCAAGTTATGCCCTTTTGGCCGATAATAATCTCAATTACAAAAATTCTGTACAATAATCCCAATTATCGTGATGTTGGAATCCAGTGGACCGCCTTTAACTTTTCTCTAACCCCGTTAGGTTTTGCTGACATGGCATCTTATATATTTTCTTTAACCAAGATATCAAACTACAGGGACCATTTTAGTAATTCTTCAAAATACAAATTAAACAGCATCTTATCCCCTTTTCCAGTTCACCTTCCGTCCCCATTTCTAAATTACCGGACTCTCCTCCGAACCAATCGCCTTACGTCCACCTCACGCTGGTTCACCGATCAGAAACACTCCGATGAAGCATCCTACTACGGGATCGAATCGCACCTCAGGTGTGCTCTGCTTCCTAATATGCTTTCTGGCATCGACGCGTCGGTCGTCGCCACCATACCACCTGCATCCGATGGAGTTGTCTCGGCCTTCACCGCAATCAACAAGTGGAATTTTACACACGCAGATACTGTACGGACACACCTTGACACACACAGGCATGTTACGCCGTCGGAGATGAGAAAGAGAAGGGGAAAATGTGTTTGAGGGTTCAAATAGCAAGGGGAGAGACGATCTGCACATGCAAGCCGGATAAAATCCTTCGCCGAAGGTCGCTGGTGTCATCGGAGACGGCGTTGTAGCTCGTCGGAGCTCGCCCGTTCTCAAGAAGACCGAATGTGGGGTTTTTGAAGGAGACTTTCAGAATTACAATTATAGTCCCTGTTTGTTTTAGGGTTTAATGAAATTACAATTATAGTCCCTGTTGTTTAATAACTTAATTAAAAAATCCACATAGGATGCCACGTCACATGTCCAGTCAGCAAAAACTAACAGTGTTAAGGAAAAGTTAACGGCAGTCCAATAAATTCCAACACCATGATAATTGGGATTATTGTAGGGAATTTTCTTAATTGGGATTATTATCGGCTAAAAGGGTATAATTATTAAAATCCAATAAACCCTTATTAATTAATAATAAGATTTTAAGTAGATCTTATACTAAAATTAAATTTATAAATATAATTATTCTTTACTTGTAATTACTTGAATTTTAAATATGAAATATAATTTGTTTAACTCGAAAAAGGTAACAATGCAACTCACTTCTCTGTTAGAGAAATTTCATTACTAACAAATTACGAAATTGATTTCATATTTGTTGTTGTAATTTGGTCATTGTTTGAACTTAGTTATCACATGAAGATAATATATAAAAATTATCTTACAAAACATAGATGATATAGCATGGAAGTTTAATATTAATGTTATTTGGAGTAAGGTTTTATTTTCTTGAAATATTTTGAATTTATAAGTTTTCTTCTTTTTCTTTATGTGTTTTTGTCAATTTGAGTGCTATTTTTTGTCAAATGTATTATTTTATGTCATTTCATCTCCTTTGTTATTTTGTCTATCTACCATACCAAACAATGAAATTTAATTTATTTCCATACAATTGACCAATTTTAGTACTTTTATGTTTGATCAAATATGTAAATGACATGTTGTTTGAATGTGCACCCAAATCATATATTTTTTAACAAACATGTGAATTGTTGGATTTATTTATTGTAACAATATTTTATTGAATGGTACATATTGTGTGTACTCATAACATATGTTTCTACTTTTTGTCCACAACAATTTAAAAAAAAAATCAGATAATTTCGTTTCATTGGATGAAATTGCAATCAACTGAAGAGTTTAAAGAACTTGTGCACTGATCTCTTTGTACTCCTCGTAATGGATGACTATTATTTACAATAGCATCTCTTAAAATATTTTTATGTGAATCTTTAACGTGAATTATGTATTAAATTTTTAATAATTAAACCCGTGTAATACACGGGTTCTATCCTAATATATAATAAGACAAAATTACATTTTTTGTCCTTTAACTTTGCTTGTTTTGCATTTTTTGTCCTTTATCTTTTTTGTTACACTCTTTGTTCTTTAACTTTTTTTTTTCATTTACCGTTTGTCATTTTTAACAGAATCCGTTAAAATCCACCATTAAGTCAAGGGTATTTTTGTCTTTTTACCTTTTAAGGTATTTTTTATAGTTAAATAAAGAGAGGGGTTGGTTGCGTAAATATTTCTTTTCTTATCACTGAAAGAAAAAATTATAAAAGAGAAAAGAGAGAAAAAGAAATCAACCGGCAGCCCCTCCCCCTCGTCTCCCTTCTCCGATCAACCACCAACGAGCCAACCTCTGGCGAATTCACCCTCCACCCCCACCTTCCTCCGATTTAACCTTGTCCGAACCTCCATCTTTCCCAGCAGCCCTGTCATTGACACCATCAACCTCTGACGACCCTCTAACTTTCTTCCTCCAACAAAACCGAAAACCATTGTTTCCTCCTAACGGCAATTCAACCGAGCAGCGGCGGCGACTCCATCCATCGACCAGCGGCGGTTTCGTGTTCTACTCTACACGCCAGAGATCGTGAGATCTGGAAAAATCGGTGGTAAAGCCGCTGGTCGGTGGTAAGGAACACCCCTGACGTCGATTCGAGCAAATTCTGTTGTTTTTTATAGGTTGCCCTTCCTATAGAAATAGCGATTTGAAGGCTTTAGACCAAATTGGTTTCTGGGAGTTGCGGAAAAGAAGTGCCTCGTCTGAACTCTTGAATGTGAGAATTAAAGTTAAGCCTCCAACCTGGAGTTATCAATGTTAACCCCTTTCAGTCTATCGATCATAGCAGAGATGTTTTTGACATTTGCAAATCGAATGAACCAAAAATTTTGCCCCTCCGATATTTTTTTCCCAGGCACATATGCGTCAGTGAGCGAGCCTATGAAGCTGAAGTGCCTCCTAAGAGTAGAAGAATGGCAATTTTCCGGTAGATTAGAGATAAGAAAGGAGGTTGAGTTTTCGAGGTTGCGACGGAAGGAGGAAGGTGGTTGGTTTTTTCTTCTGTTAAATCCGACGTTTCTTTTTCCTACAACGATGGTCCAGCCGAAGTTTTCCCTCTCGCGCTCTCTCTCGCACATATTGACAGGCAATATTAGAGTTTATGTCAGTGTGGTATATTGCAGCTTGTTGATCCGAGCTCATACAAGATAAGTTAGGGTTAGGATGGGGGTGAGGGTGATAAAAAGGAGAAAGAAAAGAGATATTTACAGAATCAACCCCCCCCCCCCCCCCTCTCTCTCCTTATTTAACTACAAAAATTACCCAAAATGTAAAAAGACAAATACACTTACTTAACGGTGGATTTTAACGGATTCTTTTAAATGGGACAAACCGGTGAACGGAAAAAAAATTAAAGAATAGATAGTGTAACAAAAGAAGATAAACGACAGAAATTACAAAATAGACAAAGTTAAAGGACAAAAAATGTAATTTTGTCGTATAATAATTATGAACTTACATTGTCATTTTAAAATTTTTAATACAAAATATCATTTTGAAAGAAAAATAATTCAAACTAAACCATCAAACGCACCGGTCTAGCTGAACTACACAACCCAACCCGGTTTCCTTTACTTTAGAAAATAACCGAAATTAATTGATGACCGGTTAATCGAATCGGGTTGTAATCGATTACTAGGCAAAAAAACTCTAACCAGTCTGATCGATTTCGGTTAAAACTGAATCGATTATTAAATCTTAACCGATTATAATCGGTCAATGCCAAGATATTAAAAAAAAAGTAGTTAGGTAATAACTAATAAATGACAGAAGCTGTGGCCCTTTTTCCGAACATTTATAGCTATTAGATTGTTGAAGTCGATTGAGAGTCTGAGAGCAGAGGAGAAGGAGATGAAGTCGACTTACGGAGTGAGTGAGAGCATAGCAGAATCGATTGGGGCCTTGGGGGTTAGGGTTTCTTTTGTTAATCGCTGAGTGAGGGCAAAGCAGAATCGTAAGTTACGGTCTTACGGAGATGAAGACGATTGGAGGTTAGGTTCACTCAAAATCGATCTGGGGTTTTTTTGGGCCTGAAACAATTAGGATAAATATGCAGTTGGGCCTAGAACAATTAGGATTTATTAAATTGGTTGCTCTATCGATTAATCAATTAATGATCGATTCTTATAATCGGTTTTAAATAATCGATCCCAAATCGATTTCCATGATAAAAATCTATGATCGATCTCTAACCTACGGTTATTCTCTAACCGTAATCGGTTAGAGAATAATCGGTTAATTATCGGTTTCGATTTCGATTAATAATCAGTGCCGGTTCGGTTAATCGATTATTTTGTACATGACTAAATGTAATTAACGGTTCAGTCTGTGCAAAGACGAGTTTATAGGCTACTATTTTGGTTAAAACAGCTGACCAGGATAAGTAAAACACGTATATAATTTAATCAAAACCGAATTACCTTCGTTTTATGCAATTTTTCCAATCAAACTATCGGAAGAGTAATTCCTTTAAACTTATTTCAGCTATTCTCTACCAACAGTTTCAAAAACTAGCATGTAATATTTTAGAATTAATAAGAAACGAAACAATACAAGAGTACACTGCATTAGCTGTTAATATGAAAATGAAACGAGAAAAAATAAAATAAAAAACATAGTTAACTTAAGTACAAATGCAGCCTCATATTACAGAATATGATTCCTATTCCATTCATTAGCTTAAATAGCATTGCAGAGATCCACATTTACCTAGACTTCTTACTTCGCATTCCCATCCTCGATTTAGCAAATCTAAGGTTCTCGTTAAAGAACTTTTCAATGATGGAAATATCCACTGGAAATTATTAATATAAAAAAAGAGCACAAGAAACAGGTCACTCATGAACCCGTCAGGTCAACCCAAACACAACCCGTTGGCTAGAAGGGTTCGGACTGAAACTGGCCTGAACCGTTTAACCTAAACCCTAATATAGATTAAAAAAAAAAAAAAGAACCTGGAAAGGTTAAAAGCAGGAAAAAAGAATATTATGCGCTAACAACAACTGGATCAGATTATTTTGCTCATTGGTTGCAAAATGACCCACCAGATCATTGTTTCAGAACTCAGAACGAACCATGTATTTTCTGGGAATGATATAAATGAAGAAAAAAACAGGTAAAAAAAACATGCAGTTGCAAATTCAAAGGATACTCTAACCGCATTCCTTCACCAGATACCGTTGAGTGTAGAACAGTGCCTTGTAAATGATTCAGTGCCTCACTAGAACACCCAGTATCCTGCAACATATTGTCATGAATATCCATGTATAAAACTGGGAATGGGCAGACCCGAATGAAGATATCAAGAGGGTACAAATTTTATGTGCAAAAACAACATACTGCAAAGTCCACAAACGCCACCGGGGTCCCATATGTACTTTGTATCTTTAATTTCAAAAATCCACGACATCTGCAAATTTAACAATGACAGTAACAAACACAAAAGTTGTGCCAAGTTCCATGTTGAAATTAAAAAAATAATAAAAAGAAATAAAAAATTTCCAAACCTTGAAAATACTTGAGTGAGCTCTTGTTCCGTACAAGCAGGTCCCAAATTGGCCACAAATATTGTTGGGCATGGGGGAGCCGATGAGTTTCTCTAATCATGCATATAAATTGGTTACCACTAGTAATCTTGAATAAAAAATAAAAAAGAAAAAAAAAACAACATACCAATCTCGCACCGCTGTTCTCAGCTCTAACATCAAAGCTTCCGTGACTGAACATTTAAGAAGACAAGTATTATATGAAAGAGATGCTAATTATACGGTATGACATGTGTCCTATTCTAGCCTTTTAATATTTGAACAAGCACTCATGTAAGAACATGTGCAAGTTAGAGTTAAGAAAACTCTTCCGGTAGAAAGAAAAAAAAAAAAAAACTTGTGCTTAAGCAGTGCAGATGACCTTTGTGCAGATGGATAACCAATCAAGTTGTAAGCAGAATTACTCAATCCAGGCACGTGAACGCTGCCAACACCTGCTAGTGCCCCAAGCATGTGCAAAACATGTGCAATGTGAGCTTCTAAAATGACGTGTTTACCCCTTACTAACTCGCTATTATGTGATTTATGTCCCATCATAGATATGAGAAAATAACTGCACGACTAACAACTTGAGAAGAAGCAACACTTTAAATCTACTTATTTGTGATATCTGAGCATTTAGATTACACATGTTTTTTAACAACTAGCAAGTAACTCACCAGGATCAGAAACGCCTCTTGAAAAAGCAGAAGACCCTTTTGCCCTCTTGTCAGATCCATGTCTTTCATCATCTAGTTTTACAGTTAACCAAGTTTAACCAAATATGTTTGCCCAATAGGTAGCAAAAGGCAGACTGTGCATGGCAGACAAACTGAAGAACAGAACTTAGCTGATGATATACCTATTCTTGAGCGTTTAGACCTTGAATTTGATTTTGCAAGATCAATATGTAGCGTTGAACCCTTCTCGAGGTCGAAGACCATCCCCTTGAAACAAACAAAAAACAACAAAAAGATCTCTTAACATTATGTTAATTTAAACCTCTTTATGCTAACTGTTCATCATAAGGAAAATAACTATCTAAAGATAACAACATACAGATGATGTTACGTAACAGCTCACATAAGAATTCAAGATATATCTTTAAAAAGTAGATAAACTGGATGCAAGTCTAATTCCATTAAGTATTCTTTTTTATCTGTAACACTCTTTCTCTGCTCAATTCTTTATAATCAAAATTCTTACTGCTCAAGAATGAGAAAGTGATTAACTCTGGTAAAACAGAAATTCAGTAACGGCATGGATACATATTAAATATACGTCAAGTCCCTCAATGTATGAACTTCACACAACTGTCCCACACTCCCCTCAAACAAGCATTTTGGCTTTTGCTATATAGCATCAATAGTGGCTTATCTCATGATGATATTATACAAAGTCAAAATCAATTACCCTTGTCTTGGTCATTCTGCTCATAATCATTTATTTTAAATACTAGGATAGAACCCGTATAATATATAATTGATAATTGCATACTCTTCTTATTACCGGAATAACTTATTACATCACATTAAATAAAGAGTTAAAATTATAATTCATCATATGGTAGTGGTGACTTTACCAACAATATTTAGAGTCCATGTCTGTACTTGTATATTTGAAAATGATTGTTAAAAAAAATAATCTGACCCAGAATAGCAACTAATATTAATTTATGATTTAACAAACTTGAGACTTAAGTCTTTGTAGAAAGTTAGTTGAGTATAAAGTTTGATCAAGATTATAATGAACACATATAAAATCTAAATTATAATTAATATTATAATATTATATCAATAAAAAAATGTTATTTTGGTATACATTATGAAACTTACAATTGAATTAGTCATCATGTTTAAAATTCTCAAATTGGATGAACATTGATCATTTGATATGGTAGAAAAACATTTAATATTGGATCTTATGAACATGATTTTTGTCGTTTGTGAATTTCTTTATAAAAAGTATCATCCACAATGTTGATTGAATCTATAAAATAATATTAGGTATTCAATTATTAAAATATTAAATATGATTTGCTCAATTATATTTGAAAACACACTAAATAAGTTTTTTAAGTATTTTATAAGTTTTTTTTATATATTTAATAAAATAAATATAATAATAGTTTATAAAAAAATAATTTTAAATAAAAAAAATATATAAATTAATATATGGTCGTCATAATTTCATAATATAAATAAATACAAATATATCATGATTAATTATAACATAGGATATAATTTCCAATAAAAAAGAATTAATTAGGGAGTAGATTTGGGTGGGAAAATTTTTGTAGGAATGAATATAGTGTTGACATTTGTCAATATTTGTAATTATTTATTAGAATAGGAAGATTTAAATGTGTTCCAATCAAAACACGTTTTCAAGGGATCATTTTAAACTTTTTACCAGGACCTTAGTTTAAAATGCATGATGCCCTCTGATACGTTTTGGTCCCAAAACCCGATGCGTGATGTGCAATGTGCAATGTGCATGGATTATGTATGTGACACGTTTGTTATAAAAAAATACCAAAATGTATGTATAGATAATATAAATTGTTAACTTTTAATCACTAAAATGTAAGATAATTTCATCATCTCTAGTCAAAGTTGTTCGATTAACAGTCTTAATTGTTCAAATACTCAAACCAATTGTTTAAGTGATGTTCGGATTTGTTCAATTGATGATCGCATTTGTCTAATATGATCTTCAAAACTCAAACTTATGGCAATTAATGGTCTACTTTGTTCAAATACTGGTCAAGTGCATGATGCTTCGCAAAGAACGCATCACGCATCGCATCATGGAATCACATCACATCAATTGCAGTGATGCAATCTCATCACCGTAACAACGCTATTTTTTTAATGCCATTTTGAACTACCCCAAATACCCGAGTGAGCCTTCCTGAGACGGGACTGGAACCGTCCATACTGGATTTGACACTCCAGGCCCAGAAACACCATAAAGGAGGAAACCCACCACTTGGGAAAAAACCCCTTGAGTTAGATTTTGAACTTGAAACCTCAAGAATCCCAAGCCCCCAAGCCCCCAACCATCATCCACATGACAGCTCCTCTAGGAGGAATGTGCACATTTTAAAATCAAGAGTAAGACAGGTCGGTAACCATGGTGATATACACTACAATCCACAAAATGATTACCTATTACTCGTAACAACTATTTATTATTCATCAAGTTACTTATTTTGTGTTTTAAAAAGCACGAGACGCACCAAGGCAAGGGGACCCTGAAGCAACTCATGAGACGAAAGCACAAGCATCACATAGGCAATGTTCACCGAGGTGAAAGGGTCCCTAGAACCAAGGGCTGACACCAAGGCACATACATCAAGTACTTACGTGTCATAAGCGAGGCACACTTCTTTCATAATGAACTTTTTTATAAACCACATTTCATACTCAAAACACATTAACATACACTTAACTACTAAAACAAAACACATATATCATAGCATACTACAAGTAGTGTAAAACAAACAAAAAATGTCTTTACAAATTACATGTACCGAAAGAAGTAACGTAAGTCAGCAAATATGTAACAGAATAAGCATCAAATATAGTTATAAAAGCATATGTACAAAATAATGAAGTATCATTGATATTCAATCACAAGGAAAATAAGTAGATGGGTGTATAATGTTACACTATTCTTACATGTAAAGCGTGCAATGCTGCAAGTGCAGAAGGCTGATCCACAAAGACAGCAAACCCAAAAGGCTGTTTAACAAATGCATAAGAGGTTAGAGATATGAACTGCAAACAAATAAAAGGCGTACATAATAAATTGCTTTACATTTTTTAATTTGCTTCGCATCTTTATTAGCAATCCAAGGAAATTAGTCCCACATGCAACTTTATAATTTGCTTTACATTTTTATAAGCAATCTAACCAGTTTATAGCACAATCCATAGAATACAGTTAACATAATCAATACAAAGGATGGCAGATAAAAGATTTCACGTCCTTCCACAACAGAACTAAGCTCCAGTTTTTCTCCCAAACTGAACATTTCAAACAAAACCAACATAGACTGGTTACAAACTTACAACCCACAATTCATATTTAGAGGTACATTCTACGAAGTTCAATGACATCAGTTTTAGAGGGAGAAGAATATTCAAATGCAATCAGTATAAGGCACATTTTATCGTACAGCTGACCTATATTTCACCAATGTATGTTCCCTTTCACATATTTCCCCACAAATTCGACCCTACCGTTCAATGCTTCCTACTTTATCATGGTCAAATACGCTTTATAAACAAAGAACAAAACAGCAACCGTTTAAAAAACGCAGTTTCCAATTGCAATTTACTGTGAAGCACCAAAGACAAAACAAATACCTGCGTTTGTGTTGGACTAGGGCTACGAAGGTGACAAGATTCATATCCCGGGAATTCACGAAACAGATTGTAAATCTCACGCGGCTTGACGTCGTCGGGAAGTCCGGCAATGAATAGCGTCCGAACCTCGTCTTGAAACGATGTCGTATACAACGGTGGCGCGTAAGAAGTGAAAGGAGGCTGCTGGAGATACTGGTGATGTAACTGCGGCACGGCGACGGGCGGAGGTTGGGCGGCTCCGGGAGGAGGAGGGGGAGGTTGGTGGTAGGAATATTGGGTGGTGTGAAGACCCGCCGGTGGTAGGTAGTAAGCTACCAGATCGTCCATTGAGGGTTTGCTTCCCGTTCTCCGAGCCCTAATTTCTTTCCCGAATGTTGTTATATTTCCGTTGAAATGTATTTCATTTGATATTACGTATTTCCTCCTTTGTATAGGTATAGCCCCTCAAATTTACTTGCCGTTTAATAGTTCTATTCTATTTGTAATTCTATTCGTTTCAACTTTCAAGAGATGTTTGGAATTTCATTTGAAAATTATTTATTAACGTAGTAACTTTTTAAAAAGTTAATAAGTTAAAAATAATATTAGGGTAAACTAAAAGCGCCTTTCTTTTTAAGAAGGAAAAAAACTATTTTTTTTCTATTTTCTAAAAGCAAAGAAAATATGATTTTTCACCCTCCTTTTAACTTTTCAAAAGAAAAAATTACTAATATATTTCCATTTAACTTTATATTCACCTAACCTTATAACCACATAACCCATTTTTAGTTATTTTACATATATAATAAGTAATCTCACCATAAAAGTTAATCTAAACACTTTTTTTAAAACTATTTTTTTAAAAGTCATAAGTTAATAAAGCATTTTTATTCAATTTGGCACTCAAATAACCACTAACAAACATACCCTAAGGGTAATTGTAATACCCACCCCGCGACCCCAAGCATTTTTGAGGTGCCACCTCATTTTTTCCCAAACCACACTTTTTGATTGTAATGGTGTTCCTGAGCATCCCGAGACCCCAAAATAGGGGGACCCACAATCCCATGGCCCTCTCCCGAGCTACTCCATCTCGGTGCCCCACTCCCGTGGCCCTCTCCCGAGCAACCTCCCCGAGCACCACGTCATGGTGTTCCCGAGCATCCCGCGATCCCAAGCACTCTCCCGAACTAGCTCAGGGAGAGTATTACAATTACCCTAAGTGGGTGTAAGTCTTCTAAAGAGAATCTACCTAGCAAGAGTGTTTCCAGTGTAACTTAGATCAAATAGATTATTAGCTAGTTTGGTTTTGTTTTTCTTTTATTAGAAACCATTACTAACAGTTTGGTTTCGATTCAACTTAAAACCCGTTAAAAGCAGACCGTGGACACCCCTAGTCACGGTTAAGATTTCTAGTGTTTTTTTCAATTTTTTGGTGGGGAGGGGGGGGGGGGGGGGGGGGATGGATTTCTTAGATTTTCTATATAAAATTACAACAATCTACATCTTACATGATCCAAACCCAAAACCACTTGAGTAACACATACGTGAACATGTGCTTTAACTCGACATCCTCAAAAGTCAAGTTCTTAGCGAGTTATTTGACCTCCAGCTCAACTCAAACTTTCCCATGTCATACTCTTTATGTGATCTCGCACCAAGTATGTCTTTTAGTCTATTTGGGGTTTCTGAATCTAGATCATTCAAAATGAATTATAGCCGTTTAAAACACCAATCCTAGACGACCTATGCCCCAGGATATGCTAGATTTGGATCCACAAAATCAAAAGCAACTAACATCTTCAATCGGCTAATTAATCTTTCTTCGATTATGAAAATAAGTCAAATCCAGGGGATACAGGGATCACACAAAATCATCAAACGTTTTCATCAAGATATTCGGTCTACATGAAATTAGCACAAACGATAGCAAACAACTGATTGCATCTAAACGAGTGGGGGATATTGCTTTGCTTGCTGGCGGACCCTTCTCTTGTACTCCACCGTGTCCTGCATGCATTTTAGTACCAATCAGAACTCAGATTAACACTACAACTTTAGGCTATTTGTTTATACCAGTTTTTCATTTTGTGGGACCCACATATCATGTCGTTATTCTTCTCAAATCATAAGAAGAAACCCACAAATATGTAACCATACAGTACAACCACCCAATGAGTTGATTCGCCATATAATGGCCCAATTCCTATGTGATCACTATGAATGCATTATAATGTTCATTGCAGTATGGAAGACATTGAAAACTTGAAGCTTAACAAGTAAACAGATAAGTAAACATGGTTACTTGTATAAAGAGTTGATATCCGTCGGTCTGGGCAGGATCAGCAGGATTGGGGGAATCCAACAAATCCTGGATGCCAACTAGAATTTGTTTGACTGTTATTGCTGGCCTCCAACCCTATAGACAGCAGATATAAAACAAAATGATATGTCGCAAAAAAAAAATATACTATTTGAAACAATAGTTTGCGTATTAAAGAGATGGGAGAGGCGGAGAGCTTACACTATCTTCATTAAGGATGGACAAACAAACGGTTCCAGAAGGGTAAACATTGGGATGGAAGAAGCCCTGAGGGAATTTACACTTTGGTGGTTTGCTTGGATAATCCTCAGTGAAATGGAGGGCTAGGGGGTAATAGCCACCCTCCCAGTCAGTCTGCAACAGTAAGCTATAATAAACGATTTGCAAATTCATAGATTCATGGTGGAATATATTTTCTAAAATAGGTCAAGACGGTCGTTTCAGTTTGACATTATAAAATTTAACCCAATTCACTGAAAAAGAAGTATAATGCAAACAAATAAAATAAAATTTGGAAGGATTTAAGATGAGAAATGGGAGAAGAAGATAACTACAGCTAGTAAAGACATAAGGTTTCTTCACTTGGACCAAAATTCATCAAGGTGATATTACCTTTCATGAATATTGGATAAATATGCATACAAAAGGTGGAAGTGATAACATGATAATTCAAGGTATGAATCATGATTCATGAAATGATGTTTTTTTTAAATTTATTGTCTTTTATACTTTTAACACACGTGCGCTATACACATATATATATGAGATTATAAAAGCGCCCATATCCATAATTTTTCAAAATCTTTGAATCTTGCCCTCAGTATGCCACACACCTGTATCATTGTACATGTCCTTGCAGCATGGTAGCAGGAGAACTTCTAAATAAAATATGACACTGTCATGACAAGCATCGTTCTTACTTCTTATGCACTAAAGCAGATTACAGATACATTAGGGGTCAGTACAACATTTACTAACCTATGAGCAAAATTCTGCTTAGAATTTCCAATGAAAAAGTGCATGTCTTTATCCATGTACGAAGCTAGTACAGAAAATAAAACCAATCTGATGGTTTCTTGCATACAGCCAAGACATCATCTTAACAAGGGAAATCCTAATTTAAATTCTACTAAGTTATATGTTAGTGGCCTCCACTGATGATTCCACGGTGATTACTTTACCAATTACCAAAATGATTCAGATATGATTACTTTAGCACAAGATTATGGAAGCTCAAATTTGTGGTTCCAGCTAAATTTGTTTTTAGATTTAGGTTAACTCTTCTTTGATCCAATAGCATTTTTTATCCTTTAGAGATTAAAAATCAATTCAGTATATCGTTATTGTCTAAATATGATAGGTTTGAAACGTGTCTTGGTGTTAATGCCACGATTTTCTATCCCCTAATTACCCAGTTTGTGAATTTAATGATTAACAATTTGACATGAAAGAAAACATAGACAAACCTATTTGTGAATTTAATGATTAACAATTTGACATGATAGAAAACATAGACAAACCTATATGTAGTGGCAGATATTAAAAAGTTAGGTATGAATAACATCTATATACAAATATAAATACAACCGTATGTGTAGCTTTAGAGATTAAAAAACATCTATTTGCGGGGCATTCGTATCTTGGTATGTACTTCACTCGGTGCCGGCATTTAGTATTATGTGTGCCTTTAGACGTAGTTACTTTAAACTTAGTGATTATATGCTTGCCTATTCTTTTTATCTTTTGCTATTAACTCTGCTATGATTACCTGTATTACTTGTTTATTTCCTCTTTTATCATCTAATGTAATGCTCATCAGCATAAGCTGTCATATCATCAAACTGCAACATATGAAGCCCTCAACACCTCACAAAATTCAATGGTATATGTGAAATCAAAAGCCAAAAATTCGTTTTCCAACTTCCCTAAAAGGTCACAATTCATAACACTATTTTCTAGCAAACTGAAACATGAAAATTCTTAAATCACAATGAAAGTAAAAGAGATAACACCTGAAGTTTACAGATTCGAGGCTCATGAGAGGCATAATTAACCAAATTTCTCTAATCAACAAACATAAATCAACTTATCAAAGAATGAGAGGTTTCGATAACTTACCCCAGCCTTACCAGGGATGGTACACTGCCAAATCATCAAATTCACTGAACCATCAGGTAGAGTCTCAGGCTTCGCCACAAAACCCTAGTTAATCAAATCTAAATTATTAAACGCAAATCTGCGAACCGAAAACGATCATACCAAATCATAGAGGCGTGATATGAAATGAAAACAAATTGAATGATGAAACGAGGAGTGGTTTAGCAGACGAACATGCGGATGATTCTTTCGCCATGATTTCCGTTCCTCGGTGAGGCGGCCACGAGCAATACCACCAGACATAACTTAGGGTATCCGATCTGTGCGTAGATGATTGTGTCTGTGAGTTGTGAGAGAAAGATTTGCAGCCTCTAAACTCTGCAAGTGGCTTTATTATGGCGAAGAAGACGAAAGTCTTATTCCTTCTCGCAACAACCACAATAAATAAATTGATAGCATTACCACCCGCCTTTGGGCTTAGCCGATGGGACTTTGTCGGTTCAAGACTTGTGTGGGTAGAGAGATCGGTTTTACCAAGTTTTTGAGGATCTTTATGGCAATCGCATATATTTTCCTTCAAACTTTGAAAATTGCATATATTGAAATAATTCATTTGCTAAAGAGGATTAAGCTGATTAAGATTGTTTAGAAGTTATTGGACTAAAGTGATAAGTTACAGAAACTTCAAGGGTGCAATGTGTAAAAGGTTCATAAAGTCGTTTGGATTTAATCATGGTTATGTTTGTTAACCTGAGTGGTAATTCGAGTTCGTTAATCGGCTGTTAAGGCTTTAAGTAGCTTGATTAGGCATTTTCTTAGATTGATTCATTTTCTGTAATTGTGTGTAGATTTCCTTTCGTTATCAATTCAATAAGAGTTTTCTCATTCCAATTTCGTTTATAGTTTGTGATCTTGGTGTTGATTTTAACAATTGGTATCAAAGCTAAGATATTAGCTTGATTCAAGATCAATCGGTTGAATCTGTGATCCGCAATCAAATTGAATCTTCCTGATTCAATCATGGTGTCAACGAAGTACGAAATTGAGAAATTTGACGGCATGAATGACTTCGGACTATGGAGAGTCAAGATGAGAGCACTGCTCATATATCAGGGGATTGCCGACGCATTGTCAGATCGACCGGAGGGAATCGACGATGATAAATGGTTCGAGATGCTCTCAAAAGCCCAGAGTGCCATCATTCTCAGTTTAGGTGACAAAGTTTTAAGAGAGGTGTCACGGGAAGAATCTGATGCTGCAATTTGGTTGAAATTAGAGTCACTTTACATGACTAAGAGTCTTGCCAATCGATTGTATTTGAAGAAAAAGTTGTACACATTCACAATGGATTCAGACAAGTCTCTTAATGAACATTCAGATGAGTTTAATTAACTCATCTTGGATCTGGAGAATATAGACATTGAAGTGGAAGATGAAGATCATGCAATATTGTTCTTGACTTCCCTTCCCAGTTCCTATGATCATTTTGTTGAGACTTTAATGTATGGCAGGGAAGAGTTATCGATGAAAGATGTCATGGTTACTCTTAATTCAAGAGAATTGAAGAGGAAAATTGAACCAAGAACTATCAGTGGAGATGGCATGTATGTAAGGGGCGGGAGTGATCTAAGGGGTTATAGAAACAAGAATCAAGGGAGGTCCAAATCAAGAGGGAAAAGGAGATGATATGTCTGCAATTCAGACAAGCATCTTAAAAGAGACTGTCCAGAAAGGAAAAAGAGGTTTAAATCATCTTCATCATCTTCATAATCTAAAGATCAAGGTAATGTGTCTACCACTGAGTCTATAGATAGTTATGAAAGTGCAGATGTATTGACAGTGTCAATCAAGTGATATTAATCATGATTGGATATTAGATTCAGAGTGCTCATGACACCACATAAACAATTTTTCTCAAAAATAGACATGATGGATATGGGAACTGTTAAGTTAGGTAACAGTAGACCATATAGAATCATGGGGCAAGGGACAGCTGATCTAATTCTTGATAATGGTACTCAAATGATACTTGATAAGGTTAGGTATATACCTGACTTAACTAGAAATATATTATCTCCAGGAACCTTTGAAAAGAATGGTTACAATGTGAGTTTGAAGAATGGAAAAGCAAAGATTATAAAGGGGCCTATAGTTGTTCTAACGGGAACAAGATGTGAGAACAATGTGTACCTTTTGGATGGAAGGGTAGAATTGGATTTAAATAATGCAGTTTTAGGCAATAAGGATGATGACAGTAGTTTGTGGCATAACAGACTTGTTCACATTAGTGACCAAGGCCTAATGGAATTAAAAAATCAGCAAGTCTTAAAAGGGTATAAGGGTGCAGGGTTAGGATTTTGTGAACATTGTGTGATGGGCAAATCACACAGAGTTAAGTTAACAAAGGGAAAGCATAGCTCAAAGGGTATTTTAGATTATGCACATGCAGACTTATGGGGACCTGTTAGGACAAAATCATTAGGGGGTGCCAGGTATTTTTATCTATTATTGATGACTATAGTAGAAGGGTACGGGTCATTATCATAAAAACTAAGGAAGATGAATTCACAAGATACAGAGAATGGAAGGTTGCAGTTGAGAACCAATGTGGTAAGAAATTTAAGAAATTAAGGACTAACAATGGGCTTGAGTTCTGCAATAAACAATTTGACCAATTGTGTAAAGAAAGTGGTGTTATGAGGCACTTAACTGTGCCATGAAGGCCACAACAAAATGGTTTGGTAGAAAGAATGAACAGAACACTTTTAAATAAAGTGAGATGTATGCTTCATAGTTCTGGACTTCCCAAATCATTTTGGGCAGAAGCTGTTACAACAGTTGCTTATCTTGTAAATAGGTCACCTTCAACTGCTATATTAATGAAGACACCAATGGAAGTGTGGACAGGGTCTAAACAAGACTATAGTACACTAAGAGTATATGGGACAGTTGCTTATGCACATGTGAAGGATGGTAAGCTTGATACTAGAGCTCAAAAATGCATATTTTTTTGCTACCCTAAGGGGGTGAAAGGATACAAGCTATGGAGACTTGATGGAAAAGTTCCCAGGATCATACTCAGCAGATATGTTGTGTTTCAAGATAAGGTATACTATAAAGACACACTTTGAAATAAAGGCAGTGAAGACTCTAGTTTTGATCAGCAGGATAATAGAGGTTAAGTTGAGGTGGAGTTGACAGGAAGTAAAGATCAGCAATTTGATAACTATAACAACAATGAGGATGCTAATCATCCTAGTGGAGAAGCTAGTAGTCAGTCTCAACATGAGTATTCTATAGCCCTTGGCAGACCAAAAAGGAAAATAGTCAAACTTGTTAGGTACAGGGATAATGAAGATGATGTATCAGCATTTGTGTTCTTGGCTGATGGCATTAAGAATTCATCAGTACCTAAGTCTTATCAAGAAGTTGTTTTGTCAAAGGAAAGGGATAAGTGGATTGCCGCCATTAAAGATGAGATTAACTCATTACATAAAAATGGTACCTGGAAAATTGTTGATAGACCAAAGGGGAAAGAGGTTATTCCTTGCAAATGGCTCTATAAAGTCAAGGAAGGTACTTCAGGAAGTGAACCTATGAGATACAAGGCCAGGCTTTTTGCCAAAGGGTTCACACAAAGAGAGGGTATATATTACAGTGATATATTCTCACCTGTGGTAAAACACACATCCATAAGGGTAATCTTGTCCATTGTAGTTGTGAAAGATATGGAATTGGAGCAAATGGATGTCAAGACAGCTTTCTTACATGGCTTTATTGAAGAATAGATCTATATGAATCAACCATATGGTTTTGTGGTCATAAGGAGTGAGAACAAGGTATGCAGGCTTGAAAAATCACTCTATGGACTTAAACAAACTCCAAGACAGTGGTATGTCAGGTTTGATGATTATATTATGTCTCAAGGATTTAATAGATCAAATTATGATTCATGTGTATACTTTAAGGAGTATAAGATAGGAAAATATGTCTGCTTGCTGCTATATGTTGATGACATGCTAATAGCATGTGAAGATATTGAAGAAACAGCAACAACTAAGCATATGTTGAGCACTAAATTTGAAATGAAGGATTTAGGGGCTGCTAAGAAATTTTTGGGAATGATAATTGATAGATATAGAGGAAAGGGTCTTATCAAACTAAGTCAAATTGGATATTTAGAAAAATTATTGGCTAAATATGGTTTTGAGAATTGCAGGCCTGTTAAGACTCCTATGGCTCAACATTTCAAATTATATGTAAAAGATAGTCCTACTACTGAAGAAGAACATCATTATATGGATCAAATAGCATATGCAAACACAGTGGAAAGTCTCATATACCTCATGGTTTGCACAAGACCTGATATAGGATATGGAGTGAGTCTTGTTAGTAGGTACTTATCTAACCCAGGTAAAATGCATTGGCAGGCTGTAAGGTGGAGAATTGTTGAAATAATTCATTTTCTAAAGAGGATTAAGCTGATTAAGATTGTTTAAAAGTTATTGGGCTAAAGTGACAAGTTGCAAAAACTTCAAGGGTGCAATGTGTAAAAGGTTCATAAAGCCGTTTGGATTTAATCATGGTTATGTCTGTTAACCTGAGTGGTAACTCGAGTTCGTTAATCGACTGTTAAAGCTTTAAGTAGCTTGATTAGGCATTTTCTTAGATTGATTACTTTTCTTTAATTGTATGTAGACTTCCTTTCGTTATCAATTCAATAAGAGTTTCCTCATTCCAATTTCGTTTAAAGTTTGTGATCTTGGTGTTGTTTTTAACAGCATATATACCCAACATAAAAATTTAATTGCGTATATCCCCTTACAAATTATAGAATGACTGTTTTACCCTTGATTACTCTAATCTTATTAATTGCATATAAACCCTTTAATTCTAAATTATTTAAATTGCAAGCATACCCAATATTTCTATTGCAAGCATACTCATATATTTCTTTTGCTCTTTTAGTAACTTTTTTGTTTATATTTTGGTTCTTTTTTTTTCTTCTCTATTCTATTTTTTGTTCATGTTTACAACATGGTGTTCAGTTTCGGATATAAGTTTTTGTAACAACTATTTTTTTTTGAATGGCCATTCGATAAGAAAACAACACTAGCAAGAAGCTAGTACATTACAAAAAATAAGAAAGGTAGAAGTTACACCAAGAATTCCAATCCACCCCCAACATTATACCTCTATTCTTAATCCAAAAGTAACTAGTAACACTTATGTCTCTGAACGTCTCATCTTCCGTCTTAATGGTTTCGTTCCTCATCTTTCACACAAACCAGAGTGACAACTATGATAGCATGGAGAAGCATCTTCTTTTACTTTGAAAATGGCCAGCTTTAATGTATTTCCATCATCTCACAAACAGTAGTACTTTGCACATTTGGTCCTTTAACCCAATTAAAAATCAAGTTCCAGATTTGCCTAGTAAAACAACAGCTAACTAAAACATGATCAGGTGTTTCCTCCAAGAGTTGGCAAAAAGGGCACAAAACTTCAACCATAACTACCCTGTGGCGAAGGTTGATTCTTGTTAGAATACGGTTTAACCCGCTCTCCACACGAAGCCATTAGTCTTCTTCAATGGAACCCGGTTTAACCACAAAATTTTCCATGAGACGTCTGGAAAAAGTTTTGACTGAATGCATTTTTGCAAAGCACGAACCTCGAATTCCTGAAAATTCTCAATCATAGTGCCCCATCTATCATTGTCCCTGTTAAGCCGAGTGCTAGTCGTGATCAACAACAGGTTTTGGAACTCCGAACTGAATTCGTGTGGCAGCCTACTACACCTCAATTCCAACATGAATCCATGTCGTGTACCCCAAATCTATTCACCTGATTCGCCACTGTAACATCTTTGTCCAATTCAAGCTTGTAACGGCTAATAGATCACCATATTCACCAAGCATATTAAGAATATAATTCGAAACTCCATTTAGCCCAGGAATGCTTCTTATCAATTTGTTTGAATCCTTTGGTGCGAGATTTGTGCTAATCAAGCTTCCACATAACAACGATCTTCTTTGGATGAACAAAACCATTGCTTTCTGCACATTTTGAAGAAACATCATTAGAATTTGGAAACCCATTCTAAAGCAATCCTTTTTTTTTCACAAGACAAAATCACCCCAAATTCAAATAAAAATGAACTTATACAAAAGACAGAAATGCAAATTTCCACCACTTAAACACAAAGAAAACGGTCAGGTTCAAGTCAAATGTTAAGATGGTTAACCAAAATCTGTCTAAGAACAGAAGCTTAACATGAATGAACCAAACTCTGTGCAAGTCGATTTTTCAGTTCAAATAGAACAATTAGGAGCAATATTTAGATGAGAAAAATCGTTGTAGAAAAATCTCATGCCAAAATCAAGATTCGTCTTTGCTTCAAATAGAACGAGCAGAAGGTTAACATAATGAGAAAAATCTTTGCACATACCTGTTCATTAGAAACATTTTCTCATTAGAAACACTGATGGTTAAATGACCCATTTTCTTATGGTTAAGTGACCCATTTTCTCATTAGAAACACTGATCATTTCTGGATTCATATGATCTTTACTTATAAGGTTTCTAATTATAGAAAAATCAACATGCATGCATAAATGGATTTTACCTTGTGGAGATTTCCTTGTACAATCAAACTTTCTGAATCCCTTGCTCCCTTAGGTCTCCAATTCAACTCCCTAGCACATAATTGGGGCTGCATAGTGTATGATCTTGTGAAACTCCAAAATGACATACTTATGCATAAATCAAGAGACTCTTACCTTGATTGTTCTTGAATCCAGTTCTCATACACTTTGATCCTTATAGATTGCACATGCAAAGCTGTATCCACAAGCACTAAGGTTGTGAATATGGTTCTTTCTAAGTAAATGAGCAATTTTGGAGAAAATGATAGGAATAATGGCTTACCATTGAAGAGTTGCTCTCCCCCTATGCTCCCAAGGCTTAGAAGTGGAGGAACAGAGGTCTGGAAGTCGCCACAGAGAGCCCTTGGCCGGTTATGAGCAAAGAATCACGAGTGTGCAGCTATAAAGGCCAAATTCCTAGTTTTTAACGAACTGAAATCGAGGCGTACCGCCCCAAAATGTCCCAATTGGGGCGTACCGCCCGGATTTTTAGGTAGCGGGTATGCGAAGATCCGATGGGTGCCGCAACCCGACCCGTTTACCATACGGGTCGCGTACCGCCTAGGATTTCCTAATCCTAGGCGTACCGCCTCAAATCGTGATTCAGAAATTTTTGAATATTTCTTGTTTGAAAATTCCAGCTCGGATCATGTTTTAGGTACAAAGGTTACATTCTCTCCCCCTTAAAGGAATTTTGTCCCGGAATTCGTTAGGCACTAATGGAATAGTTGGGGGTATTTTCTCCTCATGTCTACTTCAGATTCCCACGTATATTCGGGACCGCGTCTAGCATCCCACTTGACTTTCACCATTGGAATCATTTTCTTACGTAGCTTCTTTGTGATCCTTTCCATTATTTCAATGGGATGTTCTGTGTAGTTCAGCTTTTTATCAATTTTGATTTCTTTTAACGGAACCGCAAGAGCTGCATCTACTATACATTTCCGTAGGTTCGATACGTGAAACACGTCGTGGACTCCGCTAAGCTCTTCAGGTAATTCTAACTGATAAGCCACTTCTCTGACTCTTGATATTATCTTGAAAGGTCCAATATACCGTGGGCTCAGTTTTCCTCTTTTGCCAAAACGAATTATACCCTTCCAAGGTGATATTTTCAACATCACCATATCTCCTTCTGCAAGTTCAAGTGGTCTCCTACGCCGATCTGCGTAACTCTTTTGTCGGTCCTGAGCAGTTTTAAGCCTCTTACGGATCTCTCTAATCTTCTCAGTAGTTTCCATAATTAACTCCGGTCCTGTAAGTTGACCTTCTCCTACTTCAGACCAACACACTGGTGTTCGACATTTCCTGCCATATAATGCTTCAAACGGTGCCATTTGAATGCTGGTGTGGTAACTATTATTGTATGAAAATTCAACTAGTGGCAGATGATCATCCCAGCTACCACCAAATTCTATAACACAAGCTCTCAGTATATCTTCTAATGTTTGAATCGTTCTCTCGCGCTGTCCATCGGTTTGGGGATGATAAGATGTGCTAAACTTTAGTTTGGTCCCCATTGCTTCTTGAAAGCTTTGCCAAAAATGAGAAGTGAATCTAGTATCTCTATCAGAGATTATAAACTTCGGCACTCCGTGCTTTGATATGATTTCGTTTACAAACAGCTTTGCAAGTTGCTTCCCATTATAAGTTTCTGCCATTGGTAAGAAGTGAGCAGATTTTATTAAACGATCCACGACTACCCAAATGGCATCATTTCCGCTTCTTGTCTTTGGAAGTTTTGTCACGAAATCCATGGTAATTTCTTCCCATTTCCATTCAGGGAGTTCTATTTGCTGAAGACACCCGACAGGCTTCTGATGTTCAGCTTTTACTTGCAAGCAAGTTTGACATTTTTCTACATAGGCGGCAATTGCCTTTTTCATTCCTGGCCACCAATAATTAGCTCTCAAATTCTGGTACATTTTGTCGCCTCCTGGATGAAGCATGTACTTAGACTTGTGAGCTTCTCGAAGGATTACATCACGTAGACCTCCTTCCTTAGGCACCCATATGCGTTTGCCTAGTCTAAGGATGCCCTCCGTTTCTTTTGTCAATTTTGTTACAACAATCATCATCTCGTCCCGCTCGACGTTGGAGTCATCCATCTGTTTGTTTTGTGCTTCAATGATTTCTCCAATTAAATCCACGCTTACTTCTAATCTCAAGGCTCGAACTCTCAGTGGCTTAACTCTTTCCTTCCCGCTTAATGCATCTGCCACTACATTGGCCTTGCCTGGATGGTATTTGATCTCGCAATCATAATCACTCAGCACCTCCATCCAGCGTCGTTGTCGCATATTTAACTCTTCTTGACTGAATAAATGCTGTAAACTTTTGTGATCGGAGTATACTACAACTTTGGCTCCATATAGGTAGTGTCTCCAACTCAGAGCCACATCATCACCCCACAATCTTCTCAATTTTAACCACAATATCCTCCTATCACTTTTCCAGCCCCTAACTTTTACTTTTAATATTGTTTTATTCAATTTTAAAGATAAAGAAAAAAACATTTAAAAAATAAACTAAACTAAAAAAAACAAAATACATTTCATAAATAAAAAACATTACATTTCTTTAAAGAAAAAGTTACATTTCCTAAAAAAAGTACATTTCCTAAAAAAAATTTTACATTTCCTAAAAAAAACATTACTTTTCCTTAAAAAAACTTACATTTCTTAAGAATTACCACCACAAATCCAAACTGGAATCTGTAACAACCCGTAAGTTTCCAAGGACTTAAAACGATAATATATACTTATGTGTAAACTGTGTTACGTAACTGCTTACTTGCAACGTGCCAACTTTATCATAATTACATTCATTTACAATAGGAATATAGCCTTGACGTAGCCTTAGTTCATGTTGTAAACAATAATTGAACATGATGACTTCCTTGCACGGAATGGTCGCTGGAATTTCAATAATAATAAAGTGACTAACCGAACTCATTTATCAAAATTACCAAACTATGTGGTAAACGTTAAACATGATCCCATCATCTTGTGGATTATCATTATTTTCATTTTCATTTTACGTTCACTTAATTCATTTAAACTATAAGTTACATTTTATCAACCTTTGTCATTTTATGACACACATTTCATATATAACTTATATTAACAATTACATAACCAAATAACAATGTGTTTAGACAATGACAACGAAACGAGACTTGTGATTCATTCCTTACGTAAACTTTAACCTATTTTACGTCCAAAGCATTTTATTTAACTTTACTAACGTTCACGACACTTGTATTTTCACATGCATGTAATATATATATATCATGCAACGTAATAATATCATGTTATTAACCTTTGAGTGTTTCCAATTCAAACCAAGTTATTTTTATTATTTTGAAACGTCGTGAATAAATATTTTATAAAACCTTCAAGACTCGTTTTGATTTATTTATTCCCCTCGATCCTTCACGATTAAACAAACCCGTCACCTTACCTTATCCCTCCTCCCTCTCGTCTTGCTTGACCCGGTCACCCCACGGGTCTCGAACCCGGCCCCCCTTCTTCTTGTTCGACCGAAACCAAGACAAACCACCACCATTACTCTTTAATTGAGTTAGTTACTCCCTTGTACTTGCATTGACTCTCTTTTTCCCTTTCAAGTCCCCTCCAACACCCCCCTTACACAACCTATATCCACTTTAACAACCATAGGTTGAGGTTGTCTCCTATGACAACAAATCTAATATCCTTTGGTCCATAAGTTCCCTCCAATTCACACTCACTCCTCTCCTTCTAGTTGCAGCCATAACTCACTCAGTTAGCACAAGTAACAAGCCTCTTAAACTCTCTAGTTTGTGTGTGAGAGCCGGCCCAAACAAAGGACCAAACCCGTCCCCTCTCTTCTCTCTTTTCGGTTTCAACACAACCACAACACACACAAACACTTAACTTACATTTAACCTTTCCATGTGCTAGATATTTACCAACATAACCAAGTCCCTAACACTTCTAAATCCCTCTTTCTCTCACTCTAAACCGTCCCTCTCTCTCTCGGTTTCTCTTAAACCGAAACCCCCACCAACACCTAACCAAACACCTCCCTTTCTCATTTACATCCATACTTAAACACTTTTACTTTATCCTAGTTCCATTTACAAAACAAACACTTGGAGAAAAATCCTCTCTTGCTCCTCTCTCACTCCCAACCGTAAGCTCTCTCTCTCTCTCTACTCTCTCTCTAGATTTTCTACTCAATCTCTTATGTTCTTGATGATTCATGGTGCTAGGAAGCAAGAACACTCAAGAGTAACCATCATCATCATCATTTTCGGCCATCATCATCCTCCAACAAGGTTTCATCTTCATTTCTTCTAGTTAAATCTTGTCCTAACAAGTATTCTTAGCTTCCATGTATAACTAGAACACTCCATTAGCAAGTCTTGACTCACATTGTTGTCTAAACACCATTTTGAACCATAAAAGTCTACTTACTTGTATTTAACTTCATCTTTCGCCATAGATCTTGCCACTAGAAACTCATGATAGTATTTACTTACATTATTATGTTCAAGATTTAGTTTGGATAGACTTTTACACAAGTATTTGCTTAGGTTGCCATTTTTAGACTATAACTTTGTATTTATCATGTGTTATGTGTAGATCTTGTAATTTTGGACCCATTGATGCCTATGACACGTTTTTAAACCTTTAATATAGTCAAAATATGATATCTTGGACTTTAGGAAGATTACTAGTGCTTAAACTCACCATAGCAAACTTTTACATGCAAAAGTACACTTTAAAAACCCTAGAAATTGCTTTTCACTAAAGATCCGTTTAGACCAGAAACTTTGGACTTTTAAACAGTAGGTTGTGATGGTTAAAGTGAACCTAAGACATGGCCAAAAGACCCCTTTATAAATTACTTGAATTTGGGCACAAACCGACACCCGACGGGCCCGGAAACACCATTTTTACAAAGAAACTCAAATCCGGTCCAAATGAACTCATAGGGTTATTTTAATAATGAAAACATGTTTATAAATTCTTATGGTGAATTTAGGAACCTAACGGTGTCATTTAACGGGCAAACGGGACCAAAACGGCAAAACCAGCACTAAATACACAAAACCGGCAAACTAATGCAAACCGACACTTAAAATAATTATCCACCCATATTGGACAGAAAATAATCATATTTTATTGAACTTGATTGATTTCTAACTTAAACGGATAAATATCGTGTAATCGGCGGTTACCGCGAAATCGCCCGATTTTTGGCTAACTAGTCAAAATAACCAATTTGCATATGAAAACCCTCATTTTAACTAAATATTTATTTCTATAAATATTTACCATCTTTAAATATTATTTGGGAATTTTTATATATTTTATTTAATTAAAAATGTATACTTTACATTATTTCCAAATAAATACATAACCGGATACACTTACTTTGATTTTCAAATCACTTAACCTTAAGGCTACCATGACGTCAAGACTTGACCTATCCAATTGGAGTGACATTAATGTCAACCCAATTACTTATTATATTGCATGTCTTATAATTATCTAGGCTTGCATTTTCATTGATCGTGTTACCGATTTCCATCACTGAATCATGTGAGTTTTCACGGCCCCTTTTTCCTTTGACTATTTTATCTTTGGGGGAGAATTCATACATACATTTTTCCATGTTAGACAATTAGACCTTGTTATCATAACTGTTTCATGTGCTTTTCCATTGTCCACACTTGTTATCTCATGTTCATTCATGCTATAACCCAAACCCCACTATTAACTGAATCCGATTAATTATCATTTGCAAACGGTAACGTTTGAATAGATCTATTGGGTTAACGCCCCTGCTCTGATTGGTCGCTCCAATCTTGACTCCGTCTTTCGTCAAAGAGTACAAATTGTTATGTCATATCTATGCGGTACCAACCGGACAATAGGTACCAAGAGTGGGTAAACAGTCAGTTTCGGTATTCAGGGTACATGGTAACATTATCAACTAGTCTTATCAAATATTGTCAACTATCAACATGAACTATTTCCAATTACTATTTTCATACAACCTTTAAATGCTAGCACTTTAAACCTGTGAAACTCACCAACAATTATTTGTTGACCGTTTTCTCGTATGAATTCTCAGGTACTTAAACTTAATTGCTGTGCATGCATCGGACCTGCTTGCTTGTTTCCTGCCTTTGCATCTTAGGATTTATCATTTGTTTCTGGAGTATGGTTTAGCTTTTGGAGATTTTCCTGACATAACGCCTAACGGTGTCATGTCCTAAAAATCTTTTGAAACTTATGTGTTGTAAACTTAAAACTATTTATTTTTCTCATTACAATTAATCCGATGCGTAATGATATTGGAAAAACTCCTAATTACTCCAACAATTTAACATTTTCCAAAACGACTCTAGTTGTTGAACCATCCAGAGTACGTTCGTAACCTTGACTGTGATAACCTTTTTCGCATCCCGACACAAATATTACAGGGTGTGACAGAATC
>JBCNJP010000017.1:23079056-23111430 GCA_039602395.1 Deinandra increscens subsp. villosa
TTGGGCCACCTCATCTCGTTACTCTCTCAGTTCCTGTTCCCACAACTCACGAAGTGCCGCCCATCTTGTTCTTCATTGTTATCAATCTGTTCTTCAACGTCCTCTAGATGGACTTCATTGTCGAATTCGTTGTATTCTTCGAGTGGCTCATCCGGTGGGTTCTGAGGCAACCAATAATCAAATGCCCAATTCCAGAAAGCTTCATCATCCCAGAGTTCATTAACAACAGGTGGTGGTGGGCGTTGAACTGCAGGTGGAGGTGGAGGTGGGGGATGAGCAAGAGGTGGGGGTGGAGGTTGTTCAATTGGTGGAACAAATCCTGGAGCTGGAACCAGAATAGGAGGTTGTGCAACAGGTCAAGGTCCTCTAGGACGTAGATGATTATAGCGTTCCCGTCTTCCTCCACCGTATCCATCAAGAGCATCTCTTGGAGGAGTTGACATTGTAAGGTTGTGGACGTCCTACAGAATAGAGAGAAAGTTTGATATGTTCGCATGTTTGATGAATTAATTCATCCAGGAGGTAGGCCTGTAAACGAACCAAAAGAACACGAACGAGGCATGTTTGTTTTCATTTGTTAACAATTTTTCGGACAACAGAACCGAACACGAACAAAAGTCCGAACAAAATTTCATGTTTGTGTTTGTTTGTTAAGCAAATAACTTTTTTCGTGTTTGTTTGTGTTTGTTTGTTAATTTTGTAGATTTCTGGACAAACAAATCAAACGAATAAAACGAACCAAACAAACACAGTCACAAACAAGCCAACGAACCAAACGAACCAAACAAACGGAAATGAACCAAACAAACATAAATGAACCAAACAAACAAACACATATATGCTTACATAGTAAGAAATCATCCTTGATGCTAATTAGAACTATTTATAAACTATATTAAAAATATATTAATGTTAACAAACAAACACAAACGAACACAAAAGAACAATACAAACGAACACAAACGAACGAACATTCACGGACAAATTTATCGAACGTTCACGAACATAAATGAACGAACGCGGGCTTTTTTTCGTTTTCGTTTGTTAAGCTAAACAAACAAAATATTTTGTTTGTGTTTGTTCATTAAGCTTAACGAACGAACACAAACGAACTCCCGCCCGAACATTTCACGAACATTTCGTTGAAATTTCGTTTCATTTACAGGCCTACCAGGAGGCTCTATTTATAAGGTAAAAAGTGATCTTCAAACGGTCATGTTCCCAAACGGCCAGATTTTCAAACGGTCATGTTCCCAAACGGTCACATTCTCAAACGATCATATTTTTGAAACGGTCATATTTTTGAAACGGTCATATTTTTCAAACGGTCAGATTTTTCAAATGCTCAAATTTTTCAAACGGATAAGATTTTCCGTTAATCGAAATAGATATTACATTAATCGAAATAGAAAATTACATTCACCGGAAATAGAAATTACATTAATCGAAATAGAAATTACATTATTCGAAATAATCACCAAACTTCGTCCCAGTCTTCGTCATCTTCTTCATCTTCTTGATCGCTTGGAATGTGGTCTCGAACACGATCATTGTGTTCAATCAAATCCGATTTAAGATTATGATGTGTTTCGCGGTTACGAATTTCTAAAACATTTGCATTGATGATCTCTTGTGGAGTTTCCCCCTGATCGGGTTGGACATCAGCGGGATCGTACTCACATATTGCAAAATCCTCGTCTTCCTAGTCATGTTATGTAAAATCATGCAAGCGAATATGACATCTCTGATCTTGTTAAGTTTCCAAGTTCGTGCCGGACTTTCTATACATTTTTTTTGGAGTAAGCAGAATGCTCCTTCAACACCCTTCCTTGCCCCCTCCTGAGCTTTAGCGTATTTGTTCGTTTTTCTGTTGTTAGGGTTGTAAATTTTTTTGCAAAGACGGACCATTTCAGGTATATTCCATCAGCAAGATAATAACTGCGTTTGTAGAAGGTGCCGTTCACTTCAAACAACGATTCGGGTGCCTTGTTGTTAACAAAATAATTTAGTAAATGAAATTGTTTAAGCACATTGATGTCATTGTTGGAGCCGGCCACTCCGAAGAATGCATGCCAAAACCATAAATCTTGTGAGGCCACCGCCTCTAGCATAATCGTGGGATGTGCATGATTGCCTCGCATGAATTGCCCACGCCAAGCGTTTGGGCAACTAGACCACTCCCAATGCATGCAATCTATGCTACCCAACATACCGAGAAAACCATGTTTGTTTTCATGAAACTCATAAAGCTTTGAAATATCACTCCATGTAGGTTTATGGAAACAACGATCACTATATATTTCACGAACATATTTACAGAATTTGTAAAGACATTCACGTGCAGTAGTGTTTCCGATATAGAAATATTCATCAAAAACATCGGATGTAATGCCATAAGCTAGTTGGCGTATGGCGGCTACACATTTTTGCAAAGGACTCAAACCTACCCTGCCCCTAGCATCCCACCTTAGACGAAAATATTTTTTACCGTTGCGATAAATCATTAATAATACGTAAAAAAAAGAGATTTATGCAACGGAATCGATGACAAAAATTATACTTGAACCGTGCGTTGTCGGAGAAGTAGTCGTCGACAAGTCGTTTGTGGGCCTTATGTCGTTCTCTTTTGATCGTCTTCCGCGTGTAATACAATTTAGAACTTTCGCCCTCTTCTTGTGTCGCAACGAACATCGCCTCCACGAAAACGTACTCGCTTCGTTGTCAGAAGAAAACTTTGATGAGTTCTCCAAAGAAGAGATTTTCTATTTTTTTGGGTTGTAGTAGAGGTGTGAATTAGAAGGTGAAGTGTGTAGAAATGGTGTAAAAATGATTGAATGTGTGTGTGTTTAAATACGTAAAAAAAATATATATATAATTTTTTTTAACAGATATATGACCGTTTGGGGGGGGGGGGGTATGACCCACCATTCTCTTCATCCACCGCATCATCACACCACAGCGTAAGGCCACTGTGGTTTGTTCCATCACACCAAGTGTAATGGTGGGCTTTCGGACCATTGTGTGCACCTCAACCACCCTGCACCCCACGATACACCCATTACAAATATTCTAAGGGCCTGTTTGTTTTTACCAAAAAAACTCTTAATTCCTCAAATGTCTGATTCAGTAAGAGGTTTTGAAAAAAAATAGGTGTTTGTTTTTCACATACTATTAAGAGGAATAATGTCTTATTCGCTTCTGATTCGGTAAGAGATAAAAAAGCCTCTTATTCCCTGATAACTACAGGGTCAGATGTTTCCACCCTGAAAAAACGCAGAGCGCCTGCTCTCCTTTCCCCTGAACAAAAAAAATTCGTCGATCCCTCCTTCCCTCGCGTCTTCTTTGCTCGTCGTTGCTCCAGAATTTGATTCTCTCTGGGAACAGGCTCACCGACTGGATTGTTCCAGCTATTGGATCAATGTACTCTCTTCAGTATCTAGATCTGTCCGGAAACCAGTTATACAGTTCGATTCCTGCTCGAATTAACGATCTGTACGGCTTGAATTACCTCAATTTGTGTAGCAATAATTTCACCGGAGGGTTTCCAAATGGGATTCAGAACCTGCAGCAATTAGCGGTTCTTGACCTAGACGATGCTTAGGGCTTGAATTAGTTGCTTCAACAGCTAGTGATTAGAAGATACATTTTGTTGAAAGAATCAAAATATTGGATTAGGATCTGTAGGAAAATAATTTGTGTGAATTATGATTTTGCGATGAAAGGTGAACGGACGGCGGGGTCTCCGAATATCCACGAAAGAGAGAATTGGTTTGTTTTTGTGTTGTAACTTATTAATTGACTTATTTACTTTTTCAATTTTTTATCTTTTAAATTAGTAATCATTAATCTAATTTATATTTATATAAACTAAAACTAATAAAATATTTAAAAAAGTGAGTCACCAATCTTATTATATAATTTACTAGTCATTAACGATTTATTTTTAATTTAACTTCATAAGTTTATTAATATTCAGATGTTTTATAAAAATAAACAACTTTAATAATTCAGATTTTAGACATCTAAATCACATTTTAACATTTATAAGTGGTATTTAGATTCACACGTAAATCTCTGACGAAAAACAAACAGGGCCTAAATTAAAACATTTTTATCAAAATTACTTTTGCACTCAACTCAAATTCCAAACTACCTTATAAAATCAAATAATCTAAAAACAAACTTGATATAAAGATTCGGGCGATTGAATTCCCACCTATCAACGATTCGGAGTCAGAGAAGAGAGAGAGAGAGAGTGAGTGAGCGAGTGAACAAACGTCCGACGGCATCCTGAACTCCGGCGCCACCATGACCACCAACTTCCAGTCCATCCCTCTCATCGGTAACTACTTTCTTCCTTTACTGTGAAATCGTTAGAAGATCGTTCCACTTATCGCCAACAACATGCAATAATCTGACTAAATTATGATTTCTGTTGCATTTAATCAATGACGCAGAATCAAATTTGCAATATTCCGCGTTAATTAACGGCATAAATTGTATTACGAATCTGGAAGCATATACTCCGTTTTGAATTGATGAGAATTCGTTTGGTTGCAAAGAGAATTGATGATTGATTTAGCAATTACACAACTTTGATTCCGGATTCCGGAAGCATGAAGTTTGATGTTTTGCTTGAATCAGTTATAAAAATCTGTTTTGATTTATCATACATGGTTCCGTTTTTATTATGTGCCAGATATTAGTCCTCTGGTAGCCAAGTGTGATGATCCAAATGCAATGGAGGACAAAGATGTTGCAGAAGTTGTTAGACTTCTAGATAGGGCTTGTAGGGATGCTGGATTCTTTTATGTGGTAATCTCCTATTTCATAAGCTTCTTGATCATTTAATTTAAATGGATATTAATCTATCATATGAACAGAAAGGTCATGGTATTCCTGAATCTCTTATCAAAGAGGTTAGAGATGTAACACACAAGTTCTTCGATCTACCTTACGAGGAGAAACTTAAGATCAAACTATCTGCTGAAACTGGATACAGGTTTTCAGTTTTCCTCGATTATATTAACATCTTCATTTGATCATTTATAGAAAGTACGTTTTACAAGCAAGTGAGGTCTAAAATACAGGGGATATCAGCATATTGGTGAGAATATAACTAAAGGCGTACCCGATAGGCATGAGGCTATTGATGTAAGCTTTTTATTGATGTCTCACACTTCACAGTTCATAGTTGTTCATATGTGGCTTTCATATGTGGCATAAATTAAACCACGAGTTAGATTTTTTCGGTTCCTTGCTTGAATTGACATGAATGATGAATGCATTTATGCTTCTTCGAGTGTAAGCTTGCTTGGGTAGCCAGACGTACAACTTAAATCCACCAGATAGAGGTTAATTTGTTTCCTATCATCTTATGCTTGCTTTTCCAACAGTGTTATAGAGAATTAAACAAGGGGATGTATGGCGATCTTGCAGACCCACTAGTTGGTACCAACAAATGGTATGTGAAACTTTGAACTCCAATATTC
Organism: Deinandra increscens subsp. villosa; assembly: GCA_039602395.1. Lineage (NCBI taxonomy): Eukaryota > Viridiplantae > Streptophyta > Magnoliopsida > Asterales > Asteraceae > Deinandra > Deinandra increscens. The sequence goes on from JBCNJP010000017.1 coordinate 23,084,549, forward strand.
ATATCATAACTTTTGATTGTTATCATCTACAAAATTGGCTTTTAGAGTTTTAGTAGTTTCAATAAAGCCTGCTTGAGGGGTCTATAAGAATGTTAAGCACTTAAGTTTATTGGAAATGTAACCTTTTGTAATCCCAGGCCAAAGGACCCTCCTGACTTTAAAAAACTAATGGAGGAGTATGTTGTCCTCTGCACAGGTATCTTAGTTTAAATGACATCAGTTCGCAATTCCCAATAATTTGTTCACTTTGCTTCATGCCTTTCTTGTGTTTACGAATCGTTGATCAGTGATTGCTGACTCCTGGCAGAGTTATCACGAAAAATCATGAGAGGGATTGCGCTGGCACTTGGTGGCTCGGTTGATGAATTTGAAGGGAAAATAGCTGGAGATCCATTTTGGGTGTTTCGTATAATAGGTTATCCTGGCGCCACATCTACAAGTGATGAGGGCTTGTTAAAAAATGATGTTGGATGGTAATTCAGTTAGTGGTATCTAACAGTTTCTTTTTTTTCCTTCTGATTTGCTGGCTCTCATTTAAGCTTCTTTTCTTGTTATATTTTCATCTTTTGTACAAATAAATCCAGCGGGGCTCACACAGACTATGGTAAGTTTCTCAAATTCAGACTTGGTATTCTCTGAATTACAGTGTTGATCAAAGGAAATTTATCTTGCAGGTCTATTGACACTGGTTAATCAAGATGATGACAAAACTGCACTTCAGGTATTTATAATATAAGAAATAAAAAAATTTGATGCATCAATTTGATATTTTTATGGAACTTGTGGTTCAATAATCCTCCTTTTTCCCACTCTAGTTACTTACTTTTACCCAATAAATGAGGGTATGATAGTTTCTTATTAGCCATGTGAACTTGCCATCCATAGGTTATAATATGAAAAATATCTGTTTTAAGTTTAAATGGACTTACCGTCCTTGCATCTTACTTTAGATTCGTCCATTTAATATTGAACAAAATGATTACAGTTCCCTAGACATATAAGCAAGGATGGATTTACTGTACCAAAATGTCATGAACTATTTTTTACCATTTTACTTAACTAACCTTTATTCTGTTACTATTCGATGCAATTGGTGCCATAACCTGGGAAAACGTGAAACGACTTATTAGCCTTGTGTACTTGTATTCCCCGCCACTAGCCGTATAAAAACAAATATAGCTGGCAAACCAATTTTGGTACTCTTGTTTTAAAACGACCCGTTTCAAGCCGATCCAAAATGTCCTTGACCCGAAACCGCTCGTTTGCCATGCTAACTTGGGGTGATGAACAGATGTTGAATGAAAATTTGACAGTAATATGTATGACTTGATCATAATATTATGCCTAAAAAATGCTAATCTATAATTACTGGGTTTGTGGAGGTGAGAAACCTTTCAGGCGAATGGATATCAGCAGTTCCCATCCCTGGAACATTTGTCTGCAATATTGGTGATATGCTGAAGGTACATACAGCAGCTCAAGATATCAAACACCCCCACCGGGCCCTACTTTTTATGCATTAAACTTGTTGATTATCCTATATAATATCTTATTAATTGCAGATTCTAACAAATGGTGTTTATGAATCAACATTGCATCGGGTCATTAACATCTCCCCAAACTTCAGAGTCTGTGTGGCGTACTTCTATGAGGTTGGTCCTTCGTTCTTTACTTCCCTGCCTATGATACTGTTATTTTGATTATGGATTGCCTATTTATCGTTGTGAGTAGACAAACTTTGATGCTGCTATAAGTCCCTTGGATATGTGCGTAAAGAAGACTGGTGGAAAGAAGAAACTTCAAACAGCTGTTTATGGGGAGCATCTAGTTAGCAAAGTTCTCACTAATTTTACATATTGATACATATATATCAGTCATTGGATCATTCTTTAATGGATGGTTCAGATCTCCCTCTTCCAGGAATCGTGCTGATCCCTCCCTTTATCTGTTCCATAATCAAAGGTGTTCCATAATCAAAGGCCAGAAGGTGGTTCATATCCTAAAGTATATAGGCTATCTATGGTTTGCCTTCTGAATTGCAGGATTTAAATTATTTTGTTTATAAATTATGTATGATATAAGTTATGTTCACTTTGGGCTAAGCATAAAGATGTCGTGTCTCGGGTTCTCTTGTTGTAAGGGGTGTTTGGCATTGTGTTTTGAAAGCGAGTGTATGATATGGAATAATCTATGTAGAAAAAGATGGCGTTTATTGTGTTCAGATAATCGGTTGTGATGATCATATGTGATGGATTGTTTTTTATTTAAGGATTTAAAAGGTAAAATGGTCATGAATAGTCAAATTATATAAAGAGTTAAAGCTTGAGTTTGTAGCACATTTAGTGAATATGTTGGCTATATAGAAACTTAGAAGGAATATGAAGGACCTATACTTGACCATGAGATACCTTCTCACGAATGGAGTGAATATTGACCTTTATGTATCGACCAAGATTTAGAAACCGTAAGACTAAGTATTGTTCTAATTGTGGCCGACTTCACTACCGGGATAAAAGTTCCCTCGCAATCCACACCAACCTATCGTGAGCGGCCGTATCTTTTCAAAGTTCCATCATATCAGGTTTTATTTTAAAAATCCATATACTCCAGACTATGTTCATATGTTGATGTCTAGCTACAATTCCCATGTTTTATTGTCCACTCTAGGCTGTTTAAGGTCTCGAGAATACGTAAATTTTAGAAATAAGAAATATGTAATTGATCCATTCAAGATGTTAATTTGAATTGTAATTGGTAATTAGACAGATTCAAGAGATAGTAAACTGATTATTTTATTGCTTGTCTTCCTTTACATACCTTATACAAACTTATATATATACTTAAAATATCTAACTACTGTTACAACTACCCAAGCCCCAACTACTTCACTAAATGACTTGGACAACTGGTTAAGATTATATTGTCCTTCTAGAAGGCAATTCATATACTCTAACACTCCCCCTCAAGCTGAAGCATAGATGTTGATCATGTCCAGCTTGTTGCAGATATAACTGATTCTAGATCCAGATAGGGCTTTCGTGAATACATTGGCTAGCTGCTTTCCACTTCAAACATGAGGTGTTGCAATTGTTCAATCTTTAAACTTTTCACGAGTGAAATGACAGTCAACTTCGATGTGTTTCGTCCTCTCATGAAATACTGGGTTATTTGCGATATGAATGGTTGTCTCATTATCGCACCATAGATTCAGGTTTATGTTGTACAAACCCGATCTCGCCGAGGAGGTTCCGAATCCAGACTAGTTCACACATGGTTTGCGCCATAGCCCTGTATTCTTATTTTGCACTTGAACGGGAGACAACACTTTGCTTCTTGCTCTTCCATGATACCAGATTACCGCCGTCAAGGATACAATACCCAGTAGTAGACCGTCTACTTGTAGGGTCCCCATTTAAATCCCGCATCTATAAATCCTTCTATCGTGTGATGGCCATTGTTTTGGTATAAGATTCCACGACCCGGAGCACCCTTAAGATACTTAAGAATGTTATAGACGGATTCCTAATGTGAGGTCCTTGGAGATGACATGAACTGACTTACCAGACTTACTAGAAATGTGATATCTGGTCGAGTGATGGTCAAGTAATTTAACTTACCAACGATTCTCCTATATTTATTTGGTTCTTCAAGAAGGTTGCCTTCATGTGCTCCTAATTTCCCGTTTATTATCATTGGTGTATCACAGTTCTTTGCCTCAGTCATCTTGGAACCTCTTGGCACGTCCAAACAACACTTTCTTTGTGAGAGATAGATTCCTTTACTACTACGTGAGACCACGATTCCCAGAAAATATTTTACTGTGCCAAGATCCTTAGTCTGAAATTTGTTTCCAAGGAACGATTTCAACCTGTGGATTCCATCTTTATCAATTTTGGTTATCACAATTTTGTCTACATACACAACGAGTAAAATGAAACTAGCAGCAAATGATGCAAAGAATACGGAGTGATCATACGTGCTTCTCCTCAACCCAAACTCTGTCACAACCGTATTGAATTTCCCAAACCAATCACAAGGAGATTGCTTGAGACCATACAAGGACTTCTAGAGTCTACAAACCTTCCCAGACTCCCCCTGAGCAACAAACCCAAGTGGTTGCTCAATATAAACTTCTTCTTTAAGATCACCATGGAGAAATGCATTCTTGATGTCGAGGTGATACACACCCTCAGTTATATATCCAACTAATGACTAAATCAAAGAAAAATACAATAACTAACAACAATCACGAAGGCAATTTGCATTGTTGTACTGTCATCATAAGCATGGAGAGCAATAGTGTTAGATGAGTGGTGCATTAAATACATGTGAACTAATTGATAAAAACGGTTCTCAACCCGAACTTGTTCCACCAAAAACCTCTTTTGACTTCTGTTTGACCAAACCAAAACCGGTTTGAAAAAAAGACAAGGTTTGTGCACATATACTGGTCGCTAGTGTAGATATCGACTTAGGATTAGAGATGTAAACGACAAAACCCGGAGATCTACTGGTAATAGTAATACTATCAGCACAAAGAATGCTTGAAAATCCAAAGTTGAGTTGTTTCCTTAATTTCCATTCACCTGCACTTCAAAAATACATTTTCACTCCTAGGTTACTCCAAAACTTTGAAAATCACGGATTTTTTCATTCAAAGAGGATTCGACCAAACCATTGTTAGTGTTTACCGTTAGTAGAGTTAAATAAAGTTAGGGTACAGTTTGTAATTCCTAGCATAGTTCAGGGGGTTAATTGTAAGTTGTCTTTATTACCGTTAAAGTCTGTTAGAGCTCGATGTATAAGAACGATTAGCTGTGATTAGTGTGTGTGTAATTCATCTTAATAAAATTTCCTGATCTTGTTCTTCGTTGTTCGATTTCCTGTTTTGATTCTTTAACCATTACCATATATCTTAGAAACGGTTGTTTCTACTACAAATGGTGTTCTATTCGAAGATATTGAAAGTCCAGTCCAGTCCAGATAAAAAGAAGATCTACTTTGAGCAGAAACCTTTAAGTCAGACACGAAAGTCTTGTTGTTGGTTATTTTTTTGACCTTACAGTTTATTATTGTGAGATATTCAAAAGGCGTATTCGTGTCACTAGAGACTTAGAGAGGTATTTATACGAATAGATAATGATTTGGAAGCCACTTACCTTTTTTTTTCAAATTAGCTTAGGATGCTAGACGACGTCGGAATTTTACTACTTATAAAATATGCAAAGCCACACTTCACTAAATGCTATACGGGATCGAATCAGATTCTTTGGATGAATATAAAGATGTTTGATTCAAACACACATATCAGATTGTACAAGTTATCTTAAGGGTGCCACAAAGCACCACCACTCACATTATATGAAAAAACCAATTGTCAACGACGTTAGTTAGTTAGAGACGCTTGAGGCAAAACCTTTAAAACATATGGCATATGGTTTCTCACAAAATGGGATCCCCGCAAACTGAAAATCATAAATCAGAATCTTTAAACATATATCGAATGGGAATGTGGCGACCCCTGGGGGTTTGAATGTGGTTTTCACTCGGTTAGGTTTTGCTATTCAGAAAGGGGTGGCGGCGCAGCTTGTTGCCCGCCTCCCTTGTACTTCATGTTGAGTTGTAACCGTTTGTTTTTGATATAATATATAGCTTTTATATCGAATAAAACTATTGAAGAAGTTTACAATCGAAGAAAAACCCTATTAATAGAAATCATCTAAATGAGAAACAAACCCGTAGAAACAAAGGAAATCAGATGTTGCGTCTAAAAACCAATGTAGTAAAACTTATTCAAGGCGGCCAAGTACTCTCCGAGTTGTTGCTAGGAGAGGGTTGTCGAGGCGCTTTTGCTATAATGCACCTAGGGTAGGTGTACTCAGTCAACCTTGATGGCAGGCGGTCAACGTCGGGTATAAGCGATCAAAATCCGCATTATATTATGACCTCCATTAAATAAAAGGTTGGTTCTATCACTATACATGATTGATAATGCTCTTGGTTATTGAACATCTGTTAACATATATTTATGTTCCAAGTTTTGTTATAAGTATTTGTATTTGCACTAGTATATTTTTACTAGAATTTTTTTTCTTTATAATTACCATGTCTGAGTACTCCCTGTCTAGACCGGAGTACTCGCAACTTCCCATTCAACTGACCTGATAGCGCCTAGCGACTACTGCAACCTTACTAAAAACCAACTGTATACGAAGACATGCTCAGATGTTTTTTAACGGCTCTATTCTAGTTATTTTGGACTGATTTTATTTATATATTATATGGCTTTTTATAAAAACCACTAAGCCGAATCGTAAAACCAAACTGCAACCAAATTATTACGACTTTAATTTTAACGGTTTTCAATATTTCATGATAAAAAACCGTTATTAACAAATTGGTTGGCCGTTGACCTAAAAACCATCTGACACGATACACAAATTAAATTTTGACCAATGTTCGGGGTTCCCGTTGCTTGTTGACCCTCCCAACCAACCCTCCCATGGACCATGGTTGGTTCACTCAAGGAAGCACAAACACTAACACGACTTTGACCACTTTAGCTTTCTCATTTTATACGAGTTGAGAGTTAAAACATTAAGTTTATATCAAAGTTCAAAATTTGAAGAATATGGTTCTGTAACAACTCGTATTATGTAAAAGATTATCACCAGCACTTCGGTCACCAAGACATAAGTTTACTTAATGTCGATTTTTTTTCACATAAAGAGGAAACCGAACGCCACGAGCCCGAAGCCGATCCACCACGCTGTAAAGATACTCGAAACTAAGGTTCCTTTTCACATTGAAATCATCCCTTATATCAGGATGCGTCTCGAACCATTTCTTCAGCATCCCATAAACATGAGAAATTATAATATTCCATCGAACGGGGTACTTCTCACAGAGCTTTAAGTACTCAAATACCAAGTCCCCGCGGTCCAGATTTCCATCTTCGAAACCATGTTCACCATCTAAAACCCATTCACCACTTCTGAATCCACCAAATAGTGCTGGGTTATCAAGTAAAGCCTCTGCTGACATTACTCCTTCAACACCTGTAGTTTACATGTTTCGGTTATATGGAGTTTGAAATTCGCTTAGAGCGTTTTTAAAACTTGGTTAAAAAAAGAGTGAGGCATTCTGAAGCATTTAGGTCGTAAAATCCAAAGCGCGAAGTGAGAGCTTCACACATGCAATACATTGCTCTATGTACAACCAAGTGCTGCATATGTGTCATCTCTTTTACATATAAGCCTTTTTATCAAGTAGATCCATTCATGTTCTCTCTATCCCTTTCTATTAGTTTTGCATATTAGCATCATATCCAAATTTGACCCAGATAAACATGAGGTGTCACCTCGAGGAGCTGAGGTGTTTTCCAGATCGCTTTGTGCTTTAGGCGTGCCTTAGGCACGCTTTTTAAAACCAAGATTGATAACGCATAAAACCCACCTCGCCCGTATAAACATAATGACATGCTCCTCAATATAACTTGTTACCCAACTCATCCATTTTGTGGAATCTACCTGTAGTTGTTAAACAGCTTTGAACATCATCCATGTGACGGATGTTCCCATTTGCAAGAACTGGGATTTTGACAGCGTTTTTGACGGATTTAATGGCATCCCAATTGGCCCTTTCTCTGGTTCTTCCGTCTCTTGTTCGACCATGGACAGCTATTAGTGAACAACCGGAATCTTCTAGTAACTTGGCATAGTTTATTGTGTCTTGCAGTTCTGGAAATAAGCGGATTTTGCAGGATACCGGGACAGTAAGGTTGGTGGCTAGTTTTTCAACTAGAGATTTAACAAGAGGAAGATCGTCCATAAGGAATGCACCGTAGTTTCCACTCCTCGCAATACGTTGAGGACAACTGAAAACAAAGAGAACACAATATACATTATCCAGATAATTCAACACCTCAATATGCAAAATGATAACAAGAGAAGTTCTGAATATGTTGAAACATGAATATGAAATCTAGGAGATCTTGTCCAAAAGTTCAAAAGAAGAGTAAGAATGGAAGGTCATATACATCAAAATATTATAAAATCTCCAAATATGTCAAGATACAGACATGAACTTGGTCCGAATTTAGATGCATTCAAGAGTGTTCTAAGCATTTCTTGCCTTATCTTCATCTTGTTAGAAGAAAAGGCTTACCCCAAATTAATGTCAACATAATCACAAAAGGACTCCACTCGGTATGCAGCTTCTAGTAAGATGTCTGGATCGTTTCCACAGAACTGGACAAATAATGGCCGATCTTCCTGTCATGAAAGTCTATTTTACATTATAATATATCTTAAACTGAACATGAAAATGGAGTAGCAGATCTAGTAATTCACAATTCAATACATTAGTTTTCGTTACAAACAAACTAAGGAGATATAACTTCAGACTTACTGAAGTAAACCCCAGCCATGGCATAAATAGCATAAACCCTAACCATATTACTGTAGAAGCTCCGATTTATAATTTACACGAAAATATCACTTTCAGGAACCCTAGGTTGAATTCGAACATTCGATGCAATGAACGATTTTACAATTAGACGCTCGACGCAAGGGAAATTGACGTTCATCATTCGAAGATCACTATAAAATCTATCGGAATCAACAGATTGGGCGAATTATCTGCAATTGCGAACGATTACGTACCTCACAGGTGGTAAATTCTCTGGAGCGAAACTTTTTGCTCTCCGCAAAGCTGCGAGAGTGAAGCATAGGTGTGTAAGCAGCTTGAGCGCCGTACTTCCGGCAAAGCATTCGGAACGGGAGCTCTGAGCCGTCGTACATTGGCGCCACTATAAGCTTCGGCTGGTTTAGTTTATTCCAGTGAGCCCACGCTCTCTCTTCCGACCTTAAATATCGGTCTTCGGTAGGGTAGTTGCAAGTATAACGAGGAGCAGAACGGATTGCTGTGAGCAACACATCGGCACCGCCGCCGTGACAGGGCGGTGAGACGGTGGATAGACGACGGAGAGCATATGGTGTGCGGGAATGATTGTGGATCTTAAAACCGGATAGACTGATTGTTGATGTCATCGGACTAGGCAATACGAGCGTCTCTTCCTTCCGGTTCTTTTATTTATTAGTTTTTTTTTATTAATTTTGTATTTTTTTAGTCAAGTATATGGATGATATTCTCCCTATTATAATTAAAAAAAAAGTTTTTAATGATATTTGGCATCATCTCAGCCTAATTGTTTTATCGCCTCCTCACTCATTTCAGACAATCAAGAACATAAAGAAATCAAGATGCGAATTCATGTTGAATCGGAATCATAATCTTAATCGGAGTAGTAGCTGTGAATCGGAAACCCATCGTTTCAATATCCGCTCTCTTTATCGTTGTCGATCAGGTGAGTATTTTCATCTCCATGTGGTTTTTCTTCTTAATCGTTTCTTTGAATCATCGATTAATGTTGCTACCCTAAATCAACTTTGAATCTTTTTTTTGTTCTTAGTCGATTGTTAATCGAACCTCGCATTCAACTCTAAATCCATGACTTTCAAAAATCTGATCAAATTCTCACGTCCTCCATCTCTGTTAGGGATTTGAATCATTTGATACGCATCGTCACTGTGGGTTTGAATCATTTTATACACATCGCCACCGTGGGCTTGAATCATTTGATACAATTGAACAACTTAAGCATCATCTCTCTTTCAGTTAAAAAATGGTGTGATTACGATCAATGAATGATGAAGTAAATGGTGTTTTTGATGTGTTTTACACATTCGACCATTGATCATCCAAATCCTCTCGGAACTGTCTTTGTGCATATGAGGCTTTACAGAATGGACGCATATGCGGTTGAGCAAGAGCAGGCTGGTAAGAGGTTCGCCGGAGACTATAAATACGAAGCTTAGCTGGTAGATTCAGGACTTTTGAATTCTTATGTAACTTTACAATGCACTTGCGGCTGTAACCTTGATGTTTAATCAATAAAGTTCTACATTTCACGATTACGCATTTTCACTCTTCTTAACTTCTTTCTCTGATTTGGGGACAAATATCTAGAGTGATTATTTGCTTTTTCAGTGGCGCCATCCGATCAGTGACTCGATTTTGGTCGAGAATTATGAAATTATGAGTAATTTGGATAAAATTGGGGTGATCTCGTCGTTGGAGGGGAAGAATTTGGCGGTCACGCCGTCAAAGCGTGATTCGGCCTCATATTTGTCATTTTCTCCTATGATAAAGCATTCTACTATGTTTTCTTCATCCAGGGATTTGGTTACGCCGAATTCGAAGGCGGTAGGTAAGCATAATAGTTATCTCTGTATCTCCTCAGCTTCATTTCCATTTACAGTTGATATAATTTAATCGAAAGCATGTTATGATATTAATCGTACTATGAATATTTCTAATTATGATATTAATCGTACTATGAATATTTCTAACTGAGTTATTTTTCATCAAAGAAATTGTATTACTTTGATTGATGCCGATTAACTAAATAAGATTTTAATGATCTTCTATAGGTCTTAAAAATTGATTAAGACGCTGGCTTCTGTGTAAGTTCATCAACTACAAACTTAATACTGTTCCATATAATAATATAAATCATGTTTTTAGTTGTCGTAGGTTTTTTTTGGATAAAATTGTTAAGCATCCATCAAATAAACAAAACCATCTTGCCAGTTTACTATTTGCTTTTGAAAACTGCTTTTGGCTTTTGGAGAAGGCAAAAAGACACAAAATACCCCTTCAAAAGCTAATAAGTCACAACATTGTGGCTTTTTGCTGCTTTTGTAAGGGCATTTTTGACTTTTTACCTCCTCTAAAAGCCAAAAGCAGTTTCTAAAAGCAATCCCAAACAAGCCCTAAAACATTTTAAGCACTCATTCGCTATGTATGTGTGTGGTATAAATATTTCTCCAAGCTAAGAAGGGGTCATTAATTGGAAGATACAATTGTTCTTTAACACGGAATCATCTGTTGATTTAATGTGTGGGTCGAAAATTATAATGATCGGATATTGTTGGTTTAATGTATAGAGTATGATATGATTGTTTTAGTAATATTACTTTATATTAGTTTAGTAGATGGTTTGTCCCTATTCAATGTGTCTGTTTATGACGTTCAAGTGAGCTTATTCGTTAATAAAAAAAAGGCACAGTATGTCATGTAGTTTGTTTTTATGGTCAAACCAGGCTACTTATTGTATCACAATTCTTATGGGCCTTTTATTTTTCAAGGAGTGCAATGATTCATGATAAACTATAGAAATCGTTGACATTGAAAGCCACTATGCTAAATATGCCATTTAATTTGTTGCATTTTTTATTCTTAGAAAAACTCTAGGGTTCACCTTCAAAGTCAAGTTCTACACTTCTATGTTCTTTGTCAAGTAAATGATTTTTTATTCTTCTACAGGTCAGAATATGGAAACTCTATGTGTTTATATTGTAGGAAAACCGTTCATAAATTTAATTAAAAATAAATACTTTTATTTAAGTACGATTACAACAAAGGAAATAAATCTAATCTATTACAATACAATGAAAATGAAATTCTACTCCTATCAACAATTACAAGGAAATGATTAAAGGTTACACAGAAATAAAATACAATACAAAGAAATGAATATAAGATTACAAGGAAATGAAACAAATTAAAATTACAATACAAAGAAAATGAAATTCTATTGATTTGACTGAAGAAAAATTAATGACAGAGAATTATGAAAAAGATTTTGAAAGTCAAAGAAAATTGATTTGAGAAAAACCTTTTGATATTAATTAAGAAAACGAGAAGGTTCCAAGGAACCTTTGGCGAAGGATTCGGGTCAAAACCCGGGTCCCTTAAAACAAATTCCGGGTCTACCGAAGAACCGTTTTGTTTCCCAGGGTACAATCGCCAAAACCGTATTGTACGGCCGGGATAACTCTAAGCTTGAAATACCTTGAAGCTTGAAGAACAGGAACAATGAAGAAGATGAGAGAAAGAATGAGGAGATGTAGAGAGAAAGAATTCTGTGTGAATTCTGGTGTTTCTAGCCTCAACTAATGAGGCTGTATATATAGTGGATGGGAGCCTTGGAGAGCACACTAAGTTAATTCGTAGTCAAACTTTGCATTAAACGTCTTTAATGCAAATTGATTTTTAATTAACGCGGAATTACCTTAATTAGCTTAAAAACGCGTTTCCAGCTGTCAATCCGGAGGAACACGCGTTCTGCTCGAACAGTGGAGCCACGCAGGTCCGCTTGAACCGTTTCCGGTTCAACTGTTCAGCTTGAACCTTCCGGCTGAACTTCAACCGGATCACACAGCTCTCACTCGTTCCGCTTGAACTTCAACCGGAACAACTTCAGGTTGAACTCAAAAACAATAAGGCGGCTCTCAAGCGGCGATGCGAAGTGCAAAGTGCAAAGTGCGCCAGCAAAGCGCCACATTGCACCTCATACGCCCACGCCACGCGCGCGCGTGCGTGTGCGTGTGCGAGTGCGAGTTAGGGGTGCTTCGCACCCCTCAGGGTCCAAGGGATGTGTCCTACTAAAGGAAACAATAGTTGGTAAGGTTCCCACCATATAAACCACTTTTGGTTTCAATCCCCAACCAATGTGGGATGAGTTAACATGCTATACTTAGCATTTTTCTCTCTAATTTTCGCAGCTTCACAAGTTGCGAGACCTCAACTTTGAGCTTCGATATCTCATTCATACGAGCTCGGATTTGGACGTGGTTTGATGCGTTGGAAAGCCCTCACAACGTACTACACAAACCCATTAAATACAGAGGCAACAACCTATGTTATCTGTATTTTATTTTAGTCCAAAGTTGGTGAAAAACTCATTTTCACACTTAGTGAAAAAACTCATTTTTCACTAGTTTTTCTCCCAAAATTCCAACATATATATCTGCATATTATAGGCAAATATAGATATCTAACCCATTCGATGACAAAAATTGGCAAAACTGGAAATGTGTTTTTAAAAGGAAGAGGACTGTGCTCATCATGGCTGCTGGAATGATGATTTTCATGAGGTTTGGAACACGTATGGAATGAATATGGCAAGATGGATTTGAAGGATAAAGACTTTTATATTTTTAAGTCAAAATGCTGACTTGAAATGGTTATAGGTTCGAGAATTCTCTTCATGGTAAGAATTCTTTTCATGATTGTTTTTAAGTCAAAACGTTGACTTTAAATGTTCCATTTTATCACCCGGGTAAATACCCGAGGCTATGATATAAAAAAATTATACGAAATAAAAGATGAACCTAAATTGAAAAAAAATTTGAACTGAATAATACATAAAACTAAAGAGCCGATAAATATTCGTTAATATTAAATTTACAAGTTTAACAAAAAGGTTTGAATAAAATGTTTTTTCTTATTCGTCTGACGACCATCTTTATCTAAAATTAAGATTCTAAGACCCTTTTTGCTTTTCACTCTTAATAAAGTAACGTACAGTTGGCCATAGAAGCATACCGGGTTCTTTAAAAACAGTCAAACTCTAGACAGCGATTGACCTTAGTTTTTTTATGGTCATTGCAAAAAAAAACCAAAATTAGAAAATTGTCTTCTTTGAAATTTGAAAGCAATCAGCTTATCTATTGGAATCAATGAAAATCTTGGAATAAACGTCTGATTCGTTGATCAAAACCTAAGCAATATGGATATAGTTTTGTTAGGTTTTCTGTCATGAATCCAAAGCAATTTACGGATCGAATTTTTATTGAGAAATAAAGAAGATATGATGAATTAAAGTTATGGTATTGTAAACAAAAATATGGATAACTTTTTTACGGAAAAAGTTTAATTTAGTGTAATTTTTAATTTTAAATTATGAGGAATTGACAAGTAAGTCAAATCCAATGTGTCACACCTAAAATTGTGCCACATTAACTTTAAAAACCCATGTTTATTATATGGGAAAAAGACGAGAATAGCCGGTTTGACCACGGTTGGACGAGAATGTCCACACCTTTTTAAAAAAAGACCAAACTAGCCGGATTCACGGTCGTCTAGCACCGTCCATCGACGGTCGTTCGACTGTACCCCTAAACCAGTTAAAAAACGCCACCTCAGCATTCCACGGTCGGACAACCCTTGGTCAATGGTCGTCCGACTGTTCTCCGGGGCCCAGCGACCGTTCCGACATTCCAACTGCCACGGTCGGTCCGACCGTCTGACACGTTTGTCGGAGGCGTCCCGACCGTGGAAAATCTTTTTTTTTTTAATTTAAAAATCCTTTTTTTCCTACGGTCGCGTTATATATGGTCGTTGACGAGTGTGTCTACAGTCGTCCGACCGTTGTGTATTTTTATATATTTTTTAAATAAAAAATTTATTTATTTATTTTTTACTCATTTTATTTGAACTCTATAAATAGGAGGAGTTATGGATTCAACTCTATCAAATTGGAAAAATGTCATCTAGACGAAAAAAAAGAAACACTCGTGAAACCGATTCTGCTTCTAACTCATTTGAAACAATTGACGAAATTCCACCACCTGTTGAGAAACAAGTTTGGAACTTTCAGAGTAAAGAAAATTGGGCTCCAAATGTTTTAAGCTTCTTTTATAGTGGTATGGATTCATCGTTTTGTACAATTTCTTACATGGGATCCTATACACTTACGAAAGAATTTTGGGGCTCACTTCTTGCGTTGCATGGAAATCCTCGCATAGGAGCAAGTGTATGTCATTCTTTATTTTATATTTAAAACGTATATTTAAATATAAATGTTGTTCCTAAATATAATTTTTTATATTATAGCACGTATCTGCCTGGACATATCGACTAATGACTTGGCGTTTAGAACAAATAATAACAACGAATGAATTGCCGAAAGGTCCGAACCATTGGACGATTCTGCCCACCCATTTTGTTAAACTAATATCTGAAACATCAAATGATGGTAATAAATATTGTGATGGCACAGATGACCTATATCCTTCTTTATGGGAGGTTGATACGGTAATGTTTTATTTGTAAAGTTTGTTTGTTTAGATAAATACTAATATTAATGGTCCCACATTTTAATATCATATTTTGTCATTCAGGTTTATTTACCCGTATCTATTGATGATGAAAATTGGTTTTTGCTGAAGATCTGTATGAATACATTCAAAATCTTTGCATTTCACCCGTATGATTGCTCCCAGAGTACCTGCCATTCAAAGTGCATTCATAAGATTATTTTCGGAATTGTCTGTGAATTTGAAAGTTTTTATCTAAATTTTCTTGATCGTATATCATACTGGCACCACTCAGGGCTTGCGAAGATCGAAGAAATACCATTTGCTGGGGACACTGTGTGGCCTTACAACGCAGGCCATATAGGATCCGATTCTGGAGTGTTAATCTGTATGTTATTACGAAGGTTAGTTAAAAATAAGTCCATAGTGTGGGAAGAAGTTAATCTACAAGAAGCCTGTTTAAGATTCAGACGTTTTATGGCTGATGAACTCTATGCAATGCGTACAATGTAATTTCATTTATAAAAAATTTAAATTTAATGTCTGTTGTATTTATAACACTCTAATTTAATTTTATTTTAAAAAAAAAAACCCAGACGGTCGCCACGACCTCATCAACAGTCGCCACGACCGTCGTTCTGTCATAAAGTAAAAATTAATACATCGTTAATCGTGCAAGGTCGCCGCGACCGTGATTGTGGGCGCCACGACTGTCCACCGTACAAAGAACCTCAATCACGATGACATCCGTAAAATAAACATTGAATCACGTTTTTTTTTTATTTCTACCGTATTAATCTTCCCTATATAAACAACTTCAGTCTCATTTATATTCCCCTTATACCGTTTACAAAAAATGTCGACTTCAGTCTTTTGGTTTTTAATATCAGTCTCATTTAAAGAAGTTTTATCTTATTATCCTTGGTGGTGGTCAATTCTAAGTGCAAAATTTCAAAGTCAAGCGAATTAATGCGTTTAAGTCGGGAGAAGCTGGGGTTAGCCACTCATATTTTGATCTCTTGTACATTAGGATTGATAATTTCGTGTAATCCAGGTGATCAAACAGGAGCAGCAGCAGTTGTTAAGGATTCTGTTGATTCCTTTGGCGTTTCTTATCTCTGGCCCGACATAGGTTTCAAACACTTTGCTTATCTTAAGCACTGTGTTTTATTTTAAAAAATAAATTATTTATTTACATGTATGTATTTTTAAAATATTTAATTACAAAGTCAGCGAAATAAGGCATTTGAATATTTTTTTAAAAAAAACAAGGTGACATTACGGCTCGATGGGTATTAAAATCAAGTTATGTGATCTCGCTATTTTAAAAAAAAACTTGGCGACATCGCACAATTTGTTTTGAATACGTATCGAGTCGTATTGTTAGCTTGTTTTTTTTAAAAAAATGTTTAAATGCATTATTTCGCTTGACTTTGTAATTTTAATATTTTAAAAAATATAAATGTTAATTTATAAATTGATTTTAAATTTCGTTATTTTATCATTTGTATGATTAACTATTGTATTGTATTAAAAAAAATCTATATAATTGAATTTGTATTACGGTGTTTGAATGATATTTATTGTTACTTGTTAAAACGTTTTACCTATAATTTTGATAATACAATAAAATATTTAGGGAATTAAAACGTAAATTAAACATAACATTACACGGAAGGATTACATAGATAATAAAAACGAAAGCAAATACATAGTTAATTAAACATAACAATACACGTCTAAAGGGTACGGTTGTCTTTCAAAACACCCCAAACTTCAATGTAATTAAACGTACTGTTATGACGTTTGGAGTACTCTTTTAGTGCCCATTCCAACCGTTTATCACCATTTTCGCCTACCCATCTAGGCATGCATTCGTAAACCTCTCTAAAATCTATAACCTTACGCTTGATATCACGCCATTTTGACGTGATCGAGTCGGTCGTACGATAGTGTTCTTGACTCTCCACCAACAAATGAAAAAGTCTTTATTCTTAAAAATTCTTCCAACAAAAGGATGAGAAGATGAAGATGGAAGAGTATTTGTGGGTTGGTTGTTGAATGTATCAGGAACACACTCGGTATCATCAATTTGAAATGTTTCATCTGTATTATTATTTTCATACTTAAAATCCAAATCGTTGTTTTCTAAATTTAAATCAGGAAGAAAATCTTTTTTTTTTGGATTTGACCCATGAGAAGAAGCTGGTTTAGTTGGATCACAACCAGAAATAGAAGATTCAACAACGTACAAGTAAATAATTTCTTTAACATTTTGCTGAACAATTTTTAAAAATATTGAAACATCATTATCATCATAAATATCAACTGGAAAAGCATACGTCGACATTTTATAAGACATACGTGAAATATTAAAGAGACGAAAACGATTAGAAATGTACGATTTGAGTTCATAAAAACGCATGTTTGAGTATACGCTAATCGCACGTCGAAAACAGTTAAAGGGGACATACTCGAGTGAACAACTTCTTTCTTCCCAGTTACCACCAAAACAAACAACAACATTGTTAAACTCCATTATCTCAACGTTTTTAAGAATTTAAACAACAAAAATTCGTATTTTATAGTAGAAAATGCCATGTCCGACGGTCGACACGACCGCAGGGACGGTCGCCACGACCGTCGTACAAGAATTGATTGGACGTGCGGAACATGCACGGTCGTCCCCGTCAGGAACACCGTCGTCCTGACCTAGACAACGGTCGTCCCGCCAAATTATTTATTCAAAAAAAATTAAATTTTTTTTTTATAATTTTCTAATAATTATACATATTTATTTAATATTATTAAATATTAAATTCTAATAAAAAGATTCAGATTAACTAAATTCATAAATTTCTTTCATAAAGAGAAAATGAAACTACATTTATTCTCAAAATAAAAACCGAAACATAATCAAAACGATGACCACCACAATTACATAATTCTTGATTGATACGTTTGATTTAAGTTTCAAACTTTTAACTTCTTCCTCCAGCATCATCTTATCTACTTCTATATTTGAAAACTTCAACAACTTAAGTTTCAAACTTTTGACTTCTTCCTCCAACATCATCTTCTCCGCTTCTAGTTTTGAAACCTTCATTTCTAGTACTTGATTTTTCATAGCTAATAATTTTGATTTCGCTTCAAAGTCTTCAACAACAGGAGACGATGCAACATCATCTTTCCACATGAAAAAATTACAATCGGATTTACCCTGAATTAAAAATAGATTGAAGTTTATTTATATATACATATTAAGAATAGATTGAAATATATTAATTTTAATACTTACAGGCCATAAGGAACACCCGAAAAATTCATGACCTGGACGTGTAGTACCATCCCCGGCAACTCTTGAGACTGCAGGAATGTCATGAAAACAACATACATTCCCCTTTGAATCAAGAATTAAAGTCTTGTGTTTTTTGTTAATACTAGTTTTGGATGAGGAAGAACGACTCATGCTTGAACGACTCATTTACCTAAAAAAAATATAGAGAGTTTGAGTTATGTGGTAATGTGTGAAGTTTGTATGGTATTTATAGGTGTAAAAATGAGAATATTATATATTATATATTATTGTTTATAAAAATAAAATTAAAAAACATTTTAATTCTTAAACGGTCGGACGACCGTGGATTCTCCGACCGCGACCGTGTTCCCAGACGGTCGGACGACCTTCAATAATTTGTTTTTTCGAATTAAAAAAAAAAATAAAAACCACGGTCGTGGCGCACCCGACAGTGTGTCAGACGGTCGAGCCGACCGTCGCAGACAGAATGTTTCGACGGTCGTGCCGACCAGTCGCACCGTCGGGCGACCGTCAAAAACGTATACGTGTCAGACGGTGATTTGGTGGAAACTCACGGTCGTCCGACCGTGGTTGAGCGGCTAGGACGACCGTCGAACCGGCTATTCTCGTCCAACTGTGGTCAAACCGGCTATTCTCGTCTTTTTCCCTTATTATATAGATAAAATAGATGTTTTATCCGTATGATACATTAGATGGTTTGGAAAAAAGTTTGGAAAACTTAATTAGATGGTTTGGAAACATGTTTGAAAACTTAAGCTTCTTTATCTTTTCTTTTCATGGTAAGATTTTGTTATTTTAACTTTAATATCTTAATTTATTTTAAAATTAGAGAAAGTATTTTAATATTCTTTTATGTTTAATTCTTATTTCAAAAGTAGGTTTTTGTTTAAAGAATCTAATCTTAGTTATTGACAATTATACGTTGCTTTATCAATAAAGAGTAGAGATAACCTTCAACTTTACTATTAGATAAAAATGGAAAAGTAAAAAACAGAACATTAAATGTAATATATAAATTTGTATTTTCTAATTCGTAACTTTTATATATTTTTATTTTACACATGTATTTTTTTATTTTCACCTTAATTATTTTATTTTATTTCCATAATTCAATAAAATTTACCATATTAGATTATTATTGTTTTTATTTTAGTATCTTGAAATAATGTCGGTCATTGTACATTTATTCCAAAGATTTCTATGTCTCTTTCAATACTTTAAATTCAAAAGAAGACAGTATCCAATTGTGGTATGTTTGGGAATGACCGTTAATAAAAGTCAGTCAGTCACTCTTAAAAGTTGATTTGTAACTAAAGAATTCACATTTCAGTCATGGAACAGTACCTCGCATTGTCAAGAGTGAAGAGCACAGATGGACTTAAACTTTTGATATTGGATGAAGATGGCAACATGACGAACCAGATGTTAAATGTTGTCTATAAATCTGTATTTTCAAATTTGTAGTTTTTTATAACTTTTTCTCAGTTTCTTCTTAATTTTAATTCATATTATGAAATTAATTCTACTATACTACATTTTACTCTTGACTAAGGGTTTTTACATATATCCCCTTATTAAGAGGCTTTATTACATTTATAACCAACCCTAAACATCAATTACATATTTCCCCTTTTACTAAGAAAATTACACAACTACCCATCCCAATTTACGAAAAAAAAAGAAAATTACACATATATCGTCCCTCTCACTTGTACGTGAATCAGAAAGAACGACCCTTCACACTCCTCCGATCCTTTCTCTATGTGCGATCTCCTCTCCATCTTGACGTGAAATCGTATTTCGTCCCACAAGTCCGATTTTAGGGTTTTTACACATTCAAGCGCTGCCTCCATTCCACAGGTCCGATTTTCCCTCCATTGAAGCGTTGCCTTCGTCCACAGGTCCGATTTTGAAGCGCTGCCTCCACTCCACAGGTCCGACTTTGCCTCAATTGAAGCGCTGCCTCCATTCCAGGTTCGTATTTCGTCCCACAGGTCCGATTTTGCCTCCATTCCAGTATTTCGTATTTCCTCCATTCAAGCGTTGCCTCCATTGAATGTTCGAGGAACGCGAGTTTGCCATTTACTTTAAAAGAACCGTCGCGAAGCGCGGACCGGTCCATCTAGTTATTAATAAAGTCCCACATGTTCGAAATACATAGTTGTTGAATTTTTTTTTTTTGGTTTATGATCGTTAGGTTGATTCATTATGGAAGAAGAAAATATTGATGTTATTGGAACCCAATCATCCAAGATTCCAAGTACAAGATAAAACTAAGATATAGAGGATACTTTCGGTTAGCTAATACTTATCAACAAAACGATATTGTTTTGCCTTTTAAAAATGCATTTATATTGACACGTGTGTATACAATTTTGATAATTTGACAATTTTGATAATTTGATTGCAGAGATTTCAAACCAAATAATGAGCCTATGAAGAGACAAAAATGTGGGCGTTGGGTGAATATGGACATCGTAAAAAAACATGCAATAATGCAGCTTCTCAAGATGAAAAATCAACACGTACAAGGAGACGAGAAAATAATCAATCTAAGCTGAGAGATTGAGATCTTGATATTTCATATGTATTTTGGCACTTTGTATTTTCATATGCACAATTTTTAGCACTTTGTATTTTCATATATTCTTGTTTTGAAATGAAATCTTGAATTTGTATTTTTTAGAGATGTTTTTCAAGTCATTTAATAAGTTAATTTTAGTGAGATTTGTAAATATGTAATGTAGAAGGTGAAATATGTAATTTATGTTTTTCTTAGACAAATATGTAATTAATGAAATTAGAATGTGAAAATGTAAATATATAATATATATAAGGTGAAAAGGAGGCATTTTTTGTTCTTCTAGAAAAATATGTAATTGATCATACTAGAAGAGGAAATATGTAAATACTCATTAAGGGTATTATAGTCATTTAATAAAAAAAATTAAATAATTGGGTAAATATGTAATATATATGATTTAGGAAGGGGATATATATAATTAAAGTTTAGGCTTGGGTATATATGTAATAAAATGACTTAGGAAGGGTATATATGTAAAAGCCCATTTTTTTTAGATCCAACCATGCGACACTGGTTTAAAAAACTAGTTGCCTAATAAAGAAAAACCCTGGTTAAGCATATACTGCCACGTGTCACCTTCTATCGATTAAGATCGTTCACAAGCACGATATCCTCTTCTCCGCTCATATTTCAATTCACGACATCAACAATCGTAGGTTTTGAAGGCTTCTTCAATTCTTACCATCAATGTCTTCGGTTTGGAATTTCAAACGCTGGACGTCTCTGTATATTGCAACCTTCCTCTCCATTTCCTCTCCTAAACCACCATTCGTCTCCATACCTCTGCTACATCGCTCCTTGGTCGGGCTGTTCAATTGGATAAAGCGACCTCCCCCTGCGCGATTCTGCCTCAAGTTTGTTCGTATTTCTGCCCTAATTCGTTACATTAGTTATTTGTATGAAACCTAGGTTTGATTAATTTGTGAGTTTGCTACTCGATCAAAATCTTGCACATCTATGTTTAGTAGTACAATTGGTTTTACCATATACCTTAATTTAGATATTTTGATTTTGCATTAATGCAACCTCCATTAAGATTTTTAAAATGCTTTGCAAGATGAGAAAATTTTGTTTATGTTAATTTGTAAAAAAAAAAAAAACATATAAATGGTTCTATAAGCAGTTCCTGTTCTTTTAATTGTAGCCTCTTAAATTTGGGTCAGGTAGTTCTAGCTTGGTCCAGATACCCGGTTATGCTCAGCCCCACCAAGTATCATAAACCTCTAAGCATAGGCATAATGTCATGTCACAAATATGAACTGTTTAGAACATTTGTATAAAATTTTCTGCAAGATTTAGAATTGTTATGATCTTATGGTAAATGGTAGGTGTGGTCGGGACCATTAATTGGTAAAGAGCTAAATTTGAAGCGAAGTATCATCACATATACTTCACTAATCAATGGGTACATTAAAATGAAGGAGTTGAGGAAGCACTAAATGTGTTTGATTACAAGAATATGGATGGCTTATCACCTGATGAAAGCTTTTCCTTTTTACTAAAACTCAAGTAAGAGTTAAACATAATTGGTGACTTCTGATGTACTTGTGCCAAATAGCAAATTATTAATCCAAATGGTGTTAAAGGAATACTTAAATTTTCCACTGTGTTGCCTCTTTGGAGACGAAGGATATCGTAAGGATATAAGGAATAGAGCTTTTAACTGTTAAAACTTAATAGGGTTCCACTGGATTTTTGTTCTTTTTTCACTTAAAAACAAGTAGTTAAAGCCTCTTGCAACCAGTTTAATTTTTGTGTCAATATTTTAAAGTAGACATAACAGATCTTCACTTTATATATTGAGGTTTATTCGGTTTTTCATGTGGTTTAATTTTTTGACCCAAGTACCCTGTCAAATTTGGAAAAATAGTACATGAATTTACAAATCCATTTAAGCATGAAAACCGGTTGGGTCGAATCAGTTGAAGTGAACATGCTCATGTCAAATCAAGCATGTCATACTTAAAAAAAAAATGATTTCGTTTCGGGTCAAAAAGGGTTCCAAGTAAAATGGGAGACATGGGTTTTAGTTTGTTGACCTTTTTGATAATGTTTTTGTTTGAAGGTAAATCCGTTGTTACAAGGAGCATGAAGTTTCCAATCTACAATATAACAATTTACGCCATTTACAACTACAATGTGGAGAGGTGCCTTTGACCCTCTATCATTTTTTTTTTGCCTAAATAATAAGAATCATAATTAGGTCAACAACCTATAAAGAAATAGAAATACCGTGTTATGGTATTAAGGAATCTAGTTTTTGGGTTGAAAGTTCACATGAATCAAAAGGTAGAGGAATTCACTTTTTGGGTTGAAAGTTAACATGAATCAAAAAGGATTGTTAACAATATTAATCTTTTTCCTAGAGAGTCAAAATTTGACTTATTATTTCTACCTCCATGATTATTAGGTTAGAAACTTTTTTTTTATGCCGATGTTGTAAAACTAAGAAACAAAATAATAAAAGTGTTCCTTCTCGAGGCGGGTTGTTTACCCGGACCCGAACACATCCCTGACATCACGTGTTTTGTGATAGTCTTTCGCGCAACATGAATTTGGAGTTCCTATTTTGAGGCCTTAAATGAATGACTATGTGCTCATAATCCTATGTATGGTTGTTTGTGTTAAAAATTTATGGTTGTTTGTGCTTAGGGGTGTTATTTCTAAAGCGATGTCGTCGGGTCGTTCTTCTCTTGGCGGTGGTGCTCGGATGGGGAAAAGGGCGGAGGGGGGCGGAGTGTGTTCTGACCAGGGTGAGTCGCAGGAGGCTGATTCGGTTGGCCGCCTCGGTAAGGCCTTCCGGGAGGAAGTTGAGAACACTCTGTCTGTGGGGTTATGCCTGGGGTTGGATTTTAATGGTGCGGAAGAACAGGTGGCGTCGGTGGTTCAAGGGGCGTTTAACAAATTCCGATCGTGATGAACTTCCTGTCTCTTAATAGCAAGGGCCTGAAAGGGGGTTCCAAAGTGGGGTGGTGTAGGTCCGGAATTTAACCAAACACACGATATCTAATCACAAACGAGTGCGGAAACCTCGTATGTGATCGATTCAAGAAGAATAGTAGAAGAAGAGACTCAATCTTAGGTAAAGATTGGATCTTGAATGAGAAAGACTACTATCTTGAAGCTGATCGTAAACTAGAGCAAACACAGAAATCGTAAACTCTATTAGAATGAGTGAAAAGCTTGTGTAATCGGTTACAATGAGGTGGTATTTATACCACCTCATACAAGAGCTTGGGCCAATCATAAACACAAGTCTAGCCCAATCATAAACACTAAAATGGCCCACATGGCCTATAAATTAAACTAGACTAAGCCCAATAACAAAAGCCCATCTAATGTTCATGCCTCTAAAATATATAGCCCTACAATCTTCCCCTAGGCATGAACCATTAGACCACTTCACGGCAGCAGCAAATCAAATCGGAATGAGGTTTGAACGTTGTTGAACCACCATCCCTTCTCTACAATCTTCTTAGCTGCTCCATCGAAGATGCCAACCCTTACAGCATTTACCATATCAGCCTCGTCTGCAAGAATGGGTTGGGTGGCCAGAAGCTTTATATCTCTTTCACCAAATCGAAGAAGATCCACCGGGTCATAAAATCTGAATTGACGCATCGGCTTACAGAGAACCACCACCTCATGAGTTGTTGGATCGTAGTACCAGCAATCAAAGTTTCTTACCAGTGTTCCATCCTCAATCTCATCCAACATATTAATGACCCTTGTGCGCTTGGTCGGTGGCCTCCGTACTTCTCCAATCGACTCCCCTGTCACAGGGTCAGTACCGGTCTCTCTCCACCTGACCTCCTTCAGCTCAAAATCTCTGAAATCATTCTCCATGTGGCCTAGCAGATTATCTCTGATCAGATTCCCTTCTGGTCCATTCCACCTGTTAATAAATGGAGCTCTCAGAAGTTTCCTTATCTCAGGCTCAGTCCAGGAGTGGAATTGAGCACGTGATTGATAGTACTCCACTGGACTGTAGCCGTCACGGATAACAGCAAAGATCTTCTTCTCCATGTCGTAGTGCCAACATAGGATTTCCTCACAACTCCCACGCTTATCAATTGTGCTTTTGCCAACGTCGATGGTGTATAGAATGGGAGCTGGTCCTTGGAAGAACTCTCTGAACCAGTTCTCGTGTCCTTCAGGGGCTTTGGAGATAGCTCTGCCACTTCGGGCGTAATCTGGCATCTCCATATTCTCATCACCTTCGTCTGTCTCCATGGCAGCAGCTTGATTTCCCTGAGATGAACTCTGACCAGGGGCACCAGAGTTGTTAGGCCCTGCACCCTTCGTCAGTTCATTAACCTTCCTTCTCAGGTCCTTTATCATATTGTAGAGATATTCCATTCTTTCCTTGTCAGCTACCTCATATTCTCTCATATATTTGCTGTTTGCCTCCTCCTTCTCTCTCAAACGCTGATTTTCTTCCATGAGAGCCTTGATCTCATTTTGTCTCATCCTATTCTGAGAGATCAGGAAGTTAATCTGAGGATCAGCACTAATCCTCAAATCAACTGGAAGCTCAGCAGCCATCAAAGGGCGGAAACCTGGAGCTGCGAGTGGTTGGCTGGTCGCGGTAGAGAGGCTCACTCTAACCGGACTTGGAACAACGAAGGTGCTATCAACCTCCAGAAATTGCCTATCTTCACGTACAGGGCTTTGCACGTTCAGAATCGGACTAGCTTGCTGCACAGGGGCAGGTTGATCATGCACCTCTTCTGTCTGTGTGAGAGACGGTTGCTCTTGAAGGGCTTCATTAACGGTTTCTTCTTGACCACTAGGACCCGCAGAACTGGGTCCAGTTGGTTCTACAATCATTAGGCTCGAGCTAGTCTTGGTGAATCTGAACCGTATGCTCCTAGGATCAGTTTTCTTTCGTGGAGATGGTTCACGAGCAGGGACGGGTTCTTCCACTAAAGCTTCATCAATGTTTAAATCCAGCTCAGGAGGTGTATCATCACTGCCAGATGACCCAATCATATCTTCTCTTGATCTTTTATGGGTTAGTGGCTCCAAGTCCCCATAAATATCATCTTCAGCTAAGTCCTGGCCAGTAAGGATGTCATCCATTATATTTTCTTCATCGGATGGAATGACATCATCTTCTTGAACATTGACAGCTGGAGTAACTGTCAAGTCTTGGTCTTCGGCAACCATGGCATTCACAACTGGCAAGTCAGCTTCTGGCTCTTCATCCTCCATAACTTGTTCCCGGGCTACCTCTGGAAAGGCACCTCTCTTAACCCATTCCAGTCTACCTTCATACATGTATTTGCCACTTCTATCCTGAGTCTGGAGACCAAAAACACCAGCATCCATCACCTTTACATCCAGTTTCTGTATCCTTTCCTCAATCATTGGATATTTCAGCATGACCACCATCTGCACGAATCGTGGTGTCATCAGAAACTGCTCACGAGCACCCAAGTTAGCATTGCCGATCCAATCTAGCAGCATCATCTTCGAGAAATTGTAGTTCCAGTCAAGGGCCAACGCGACGAAAGCAGTGCCGTGGACCTTGTTCAGCTGGTCAAAGCTCGTTCTCTTGCCCAGAAATGATTTCTGCATGAAATGGGCAAGGCACCTCCAGTAGTGCGGCAGCTGCTTTTTCATGATAGGTGGGAATCTGCCTTCATATCCCAGTAATTGAGCACCTGCCAGAACGGCTTCCTTGGGGTAATCAACCGGATCGGTAGCACGATCGTTGATATTCAGGCCTCTTCTAATATCATCTTCCAGAATGACCACCTGACGGTTCTGGATGGTAGCAGTGATTCTTGTCTTATCAGCACTCGCCCGTGCAGTCCCCCAAAATTCTCTTACCAGCATCTCATCAATCAATACACTTGTTCTTAGTGCATGATTTATCTTGCAGACGTTCATGCCCGCCACCAGTGAGTAAAATAGATCCATGTGATGCTCTGGTGGGTTTTCCAAGAAAGCTGGAATACAGTGGTCATGATCAGATTTGATTGGTTCGTCAATAACATTTCCTGCCATCGTCGTCTTCTTCGACGGGAAA
>JBCNJP010000017.1:23111930-23141417 GCA_039602395.1 Deinandra increscens subsp. villosa
AAACAAGGGGGAAGAGGAATGTGAATTGGAGGGAAAACATGGACCAATGGATAATATGTTTGTTGGTTTGTTGAGACAACTTTCACCTACACTTGTGTAGGTTGTAAGATTGTGTTGGAGGTGACAAGAATGTTGGGAGGATGACATGATAAGCATCTTGAAAGTCAACCAAGTACACACAAATGTAACTAGTATGTCTAATGGTAATGGTGGTGGTTGGGTTTCGGTTGGCAACCGATCGGAGCAAGAGGGGGGGGGTCGCGAGTTCGAATCTCGGGTGGTGACGGGTCGCGAGGAGAAGGGACGAGGGAGAGGAGAAAGGTAATGGTGACGGGTTTGTTTAGACGTAAAGGAACGAGAGAAAATAAATAAATCAAAACGAGCCTAACGAAGTGTTTTATAAAAATATTTATTCACGACGTTTACAAAATAATAAAATGATAACTTTAGTGTGAACTGAAAATACTACAAAGGTTAATATCATGAAAATATTACGTTGCATGTATATATATATATACATGCATGTAAAAGATACAATTGTCGTGAACGTTAATGAAGCTTTATAAATCGTTGTGAACGTAAAATATATTGAGGTTTACGTAAGGAATGGATCACAAGTCTTGGTTTGTTGTCATTGTCTAAACACGTTGTCATTTTATGTGAAATAGTTTCTGTAAGTCATAAAATGATAAAAGGTTGATAAAATGTAACTTATAGCTTAATGATTTAAATGGACGTAAAATGAAATGATAATAATGATAATCCACAAGATGATGGGATCATGTTTAACGTTTACCACATAGTTTGGTAATTTTGATAAATGATTCGGTTAGTCGCTTTATTATTTTTGTAATTCCAGCGACCATTCCGTGCAAAGAAGTCTTCATGTTCAATTTATTGTTTACAACATGAAATAAGGCTACGTCAAGGCTATGTTCCTATTGTAAATGAAAGTGATTATGATAAAATTGGCACGTTGCATGTAAACAGTTACGTAACACAGTTAACACATAAGTATATATTATCGTTTTAAGTCCTTGGAAACTTACGGGTTGTTACATTTAAGATCTAAGATATCGTCGGTGGACTTGTTCGCTTTTCTCATTTCCGTTAAGCGTTAGCAATGGCGGATCTGAAGACTTGTCGTCGATGAGAGGTGGTGAAGATTAAGCAGATTGGTTTGCATTCAACTTTTGGATGGATTTTGAAATGAAATTCGAGTAGCGAGAGGTTGATTCCCAGTTAATTTTTCACCCGATAGATCTAAACTCTTGTTGCTTATGAGAGGCAGTGATCGAAGACCTACCGTTTCGATTTTTCACCAAGTTCAACGTGAAGAGTTGATTCTAAGTTTAACTTGGGTTTGATTCAAGTAAAGAGAGATTTAATTATGGTATGATCAGGGTTTGATTTCATGTGGTGGTTGGGGTCACTAGGAAAATGATAAGGGTGGGGTCATCAACGGTGGTGGTGTGGTTGGTGTGCAAATGAGACCAGTGATGTTGGCGGCGATGGGTGCTTAGTGGTGGACTGATGGTGTTTTAGGTAGTGTCATAGCGGTGATGGGAATGCACAATGGTTCTTGGGGGTTAAAGATTTTTTTATTTATTTATTTTGTAATTTTGTTTAATAAAATAACTTGCGAATTTGAGAAAAATAAAAAGGGTATTTTAGTCTTTTTGTACAAATTTAGGGTGTTAGTGGTGGACTGAAATTGAAATGAAAATGAAATGTGAAGTTTATCACCTTGCTAGGTTTGTATCCCGTGTGTCACACGGGACACATAAGTAATCATAATCACATAAAACATAAGCCAGTTATAGTGATACGTTTTCATCTGTACATGTTTACAATGTAATTTAACGTAAAAATTTGTTACATCATATAATCAAACAAAATATAAGCCCTATGATAATGAGATTAAGAATAAACCCTTTATTAAGGAGTATTACACCAAAGATGTCCCTAAACTTGAAACTTTGAGAAACAAATTTGATTTCTTGTTTAAGGCAAAAGTGTTAAATAACAAAATTTTTAACACAAACAACCATACATAGGATTATGAGCACATAATCATTCATTTAAGGCCTCAATATAGGAACTCCAAATTCATGTTGCGCGAAAGACTATCACAAAACACGTGATGTCAGGGATGTGTTCGGGTCCGGGTAAACAACCCGCCTCGAGAAGGAACACTTTTATTATTTTGTTTCTTAGTTTTACAACATCGGCATAAAAAAAAAGTTTCTAACCTTTTTTTTTTGAACAGCGACATCAATAAAACAAGCCCTCCAGCAAGAAACCGAAAAAAGGGCAACAAACACGCAAACACAAGGAGGGGACTTACATCTCAAACTTATCCCACTCCTCCCAAGTTAAACTTGACCATCTACCTCTATACTTAACCCACAAAAAACTTGAACATTTAATATCCTTAAACATCACAACCGCATTGGATTTGGATCCCTCAAAAGTAGCTTTATTACGAGAGCACCAAATAATCATGGAGGTAGAAATAATAAGTCAAATTTTGACTCTCTAGGAAAAAGATTAATATTTTTTTTTTGAACAGCAATTTCATTCACAACAAACCAACCCGCTCAAGCAAGACGCAAGGACGGGCCAAAACACAAACAAAGACAATTACATAGAGAAATTACACTAGTCTTCCCATTTCAACTCGCCCCATTTACCCCTAAATTTAACCCACAAAAAACTAAGATTCTTGATTTCGATAAAGATAGCCGAGACGTTAGGCACCTTCTTCTCAAACACCATCTCATTTCTCCACTTCCATAGAACCCAGCAAGCGGTGAGAATCACCGAATAAAAAATCATCTTTTTCTTCTTATCAAAGGGAGCTTCGTCCACTGTATGAAGCAAATCCCCCACATCGAACAAAACAAAAGCAGGGACGCCGCACCATCGGGAGATAAGCGACCAAATGCGGAAGGAGAAAACACAACCAGCAAATAAATGGGGAGCATTATCCTCAAACTCGTCACAAAAAGGGCACTTCGTCGACCCGGCCGGAATATTGCGGCGAGCGAGAGCAAACTTTGACGCGATCCGATCCCGTAAAGAACGCCAAAAATGAATGTTAACCTTCCCTGGAAACAACCTGTTCCATGGCATAATCAACCCACCAGAAGACGGCTCAGCCTTCCAAAGCGCCTTACGCATACCCGCAACAGAGAACTGACCCGACGAATCCCCTTTTCGCACCAATCTATCCCCTTCCAAGGCAATAATCTCGTCCAAATTAAACAAGCTTTCTTTAAGGAAGAGCTCCACTCCACTGACTTGTTTCCAAACGCCACTGAGGGAATTTCTACAGGAGAGAAAAGACAAATTCCTTCTCCACAAATGCAAACCCAAGATCACCTTTCTCCATAATCTATTATTCTCCGTATGGAACCTCCAAATCCACTTAGAAAGGAGGCACACATTATAAATCTTGAAGGGCACTAGTCCCAATCCTCCATTACTGACAGGTTTTTGAACGTCCTCTCTAGCCACCTAACTAATGCATATTTTCCAGTCGGTGTTGGAACCTCCCCATAAAAATTGCATCTGTATCTGCTCCAGACGATTCAAAACCGAAGCCGAAGCCCTATAGAGAGAGAAATAATAGGTTGGGAGGTTATCAAGCATCGATCGAATCAACACCAACCTCCCACCTATGCTTAAATGTCTACTCTTCCAAGTGGACAAACGAGATTTAAAAATATTAATAACCGGATCCCATTGTTTCGCCTGATTCATATTGCCCCCCACCGAAAGACCCAAATACGAGAAAGGCAAGTCCCGCAACCACATCTAAGCACCGAAGCCATATTTGAAACCTCCTCCCTATCCACTTTGAACCCGTATAAGCAACATTTCTTTAGATTCACCTTTAGGCCGGAGACCATTCCGAAAATACGAAGAATCCGCGCAAGATTCACAATATTTGCTTTGCTCCAATCTCCCATCACAAGGGCATCGTCTGCAAAAAGAATATGGGACAGCTCCACATTGGCAGCGGGAATGTTGATCCCATGAAATATTCCAGTGGAAGCCACCTTCCGGAACAACCAATGAAAGGCTTCCATGGCAATGAGAAAAAGGAAAGGAGACAGGGGGTCTCCTTGCCTGACACCCTTACGACATTGAAACTCGAGAGTAGGGGAACCATTAACAAGGACAGAGGTCCGAGACGCCGCAAGGCACCCACGAACCCAACACCTCCACTTGGAAGGAAACACCATTTAGAGCAAAATCGAATCAAGAAACTCCTAGTCAAGGGAGTCATAAGCCTTTTCAAAATCAATTTTGAAGAGCAGGGAAGGACGACCACACTTCTTTAACCAACCCACCACCTCATTAACAATGAGAACCCCGTCCAAGATGTTCCTACCCGCGATGAACGCCATTTGTTGTTCCGACAGAACCGAATTAATGCACTTTCTGATTCGATTTGCCAACACTTTTGACACCACCTTAGGAATACACCCCACTAGACTGATGGGTCTATAATCTGAGAGAGACTGGGGATCTTTTGTTTTGGCAATCAGATACAAAAACGCAGCCCCGCACCCCTGACCCACTGACCCGTCCTCGAAAAATTGAGTCAAAATATTATAAAAATCATCCTCAAAAAGATGCCAAAACCGTTTGATAAACTCGAAATTTAAACCATCCGGCCTCGGCGCCTTATCACTACCACAATCCCACACCGCGGCTTTGATCTCCATCTTTGAAAAGGGAACAATCAACTCCTCACTTTCTGTCCACGTCAACTGATTAATCCCATCACAAACCAATGGCGGCCTCCAATCCGACTTTTTCCAAAACTTATCTCTAAGAAAACGCCACACTTCAGTCTTGATCCGATTAGGATCCGTAATCCATCTCTCACGAATCCGAATACCATTAATCCTGCTCGAAGCCATGTTATGTTTAAGGATACCATGGAAGAACGACGAGTTCTCGTCCCCATCGACCGCCCACTTCACCCTCGCCTTTTGCTTAATGTCATTGATTCTATCATTTTCAATCTCGAGCAAACGTAATTTCTTCTGCTCCCAGACTTCCATGTCACAAAATTCAGGCTTTAAGGAAATAGCAATTTCCTCCATCTTGTTACAGAAATCCACAGCTTCGTCCCATTCCTTAAAAGCCAACTCATATTTACATTTTCTCCACCTTTTAATTTGAACCTTTATATTTTTTAGTTTAGCCAACAAAAAGCAATCCTCTATATCTTAGTTTTATCTTGTACTTGGAATCTTGGATGATTGGGTTCCAATAACATCAATATTTTCTTCTTCCATAATGAATCAACCTAACAATCATAAACCAAAAAAAAAAATCAACAACTATGTATTTCGAACATGTGGGACTTGAATAATAACTAGATGGACCGGTCCGCGCTTCGTGACGGTTCTTTTTATGTTGCCGGCTTCGCGCCAGTTCTTTTTGATGTTGCTTTGAGTTAGTTTTGTGCATCCAAAGTGGAGGTTGTGTGGTAACCACACGATTGGTAATGTACTAATGTGGCGGCTGCAGTACAAAAGAAGCTTCCATATGTTGCTTGACTAATCAAAAGTTACTAACTTATGGTTGCTGCAGTACTTGTTATATATGTGAGTTGGTTTAAGGCATGATTTATTTTACAACCCACCCACCATACTAAATCCAGAAAAGTACCAAGAATTAGAGTAAAAAGAGCCACATACAAAATACCTCCCTTTTAAAGCCAATATTATCATTAATCAAACTGACATGTTCCTAAACAGAGTAAGATACCCATTTTTGCTACTCTTTATGTTCAGTCACCACTCAAAATATGAACATATAAAACAGAGATCAATGAAAAGAAAAAGAAAGGTTAAAACCAAATAGTACATCAGGACAAAAACACCATACTTCACTCTTTAAAACCTTATGAAATTGATAACCTCCTGAACAAAGGAAAAATCCAAATCGCCACTCTTCCAAGCACAGAAAATACAGGAAGACAACAAACCAAATGCCACACAAACTATCAAAATATAAAACATAGATTAAAGGTAAGACAAACCTGTACTAAACCAGCAAGTCCAACAATCTCCACGTTACAACAAATTCATAAGCAAATAAAATATTAGCAAATAACAGCAAAACATATAGGAAGAAGGAAACCCAGTATGGAAAATTATACCATCAACTTAACAAATCACTACCAATAACAAAAAAAAAAACAATATAAAATTAAGGAAATATTGAGTAAAAGAGCAAAGAAAAAGCATAAGCTTAAGATAACGATAATGTTAAGATAGGAGAATAGTGTTTTTAAAAGGTAATAAACAACTTGGTATGCTTCATGATCAGACAAACCCACCCAAAGTCACATATCAAATTTAAAAGTAAATGGGCAAACCCGCGTTCCTCGAACATTCAATGGAGGCAACGCTTGAATGGAGGAAATACGAAATACTGGAATGGAGGCAAAATCGGACCTGTGGGACGAAATACGAACCTGGAATGGAGGCAGCGCTTCAATTGAGGCAAAGTCGGACCTGTGGAATGGAGGCAGCGCTTCAAAATCGGACCTGTGGACGAAGGCAACGCTTCAATGGACGGAAAATCGGACCTGTGGAATGGAGGCAGCGCTTGAATGTGTAAAAACCCTAAAATCGGACTTGTGGGACGAAATACGATTTCACGTCAAGATGGAGAGGAGATCGAACATAGAGAAAGGATCGGAGGAGTGTGAAGGGTCGTTCTTTCTGATTCACGTACAGATGAGAGGGACGATATATGTGTAATTTTCTTTTTTTTTCTGTAAAATTGGGATGGGTAGTTGTGTAATTTCCTTAGTAAAAGGGGAAATATGTAATTGATGTTTAGGGTTGGGTATATATGTAATAAAGCCCCTTAATAAGGAGATATATGTAAAAACCCTTAGTCAAGAGTAAAATGTAGTATAGTAGAACTAATTTCATAATATGAATTAAAATTAAGAAGAAACTGAGAAAAAGTTATAAAAAAATTACAAATTTGAAAATACAGATTTATAGACAACATTTAACATCTGGTTCGTCATGTTGCCATCTTCATCCAATATCAAAAGTTTAAGTCCATCTGTGCTCTTCACTCTTGACAATGCGAGGTACTGTTCCATGACTGAAATGTGAATTCTTTAGATACAAATCAACTTTTAAGAGTGACTGACTGACTTTTATTAATGGTCATTTCCAAACATACCACAATTGGATATTGTCTTCTTTTGAATTTAAAGTATTGAAAGAGACATAGAAATCTTTGGAATAAATGTATAATGACCGACATTATTTCAAGATATGTAACATCCCAAAATTTGGGAAAATACATGACTAACGTGAATAGATACATATGATATATGTATTAGATAGCTAAACGTGACAAACCGGATACAAAATGCATGTTTGTCCATTACCGGGTAATAAATTGATAAAAGATAGCTTGCATGAATATACGTATGTTGATTGATAAAATGAAATAAGGAAATGAAATAATATGTGTTTTATATCAAAGATAATTGATATATATGATATTGGCATGAAAAACGTAGCTAAACGTTTATATGATATGAATGAATAGTAACCGGGAGAAAATGCCTTTACGTGATTACCTTATATTAAATACATGTGTAAAAATATGTTTGAATAGTATGAATACATGTGAAATATTCATTTGATGAATATATATGTGGAAATACATGTTTAATTAGTTAAACGTGTGAAAATGCAAGTTAATTAGTTAACGGAAAAGTATAAGGGCTAAAAGTGTAATTTATGTAAAGTTATAAATACTTACGGATATTATACATGTTTATAACTTTTATAAGTATCACGAGGCTTATAAAGTATTATAAAAATATCCTAAAGTGGTTCGGAACATAAAATAATAAGTGTTGTAAAGTTAGAGGGGCCAAAGGTGTAAATAATGAAAAATATATATAAATATATATAAAAATATATATACGTATGTATACGTATATCATCGAGAGTGTCCCGAGCCTTAGAAACTTTTATAAATATGTCCTATAATGATTTGGTGCATAAAATAATAGAACGGTTGAAGTTTAGGGGGTTAAAATGTAAAAAGAAAGTGCAGGGACCAAAACTGCCAAACTGGCAAAGTCGGCTCGCGGCCGGCGAGGGCTGTTTCCCTCTCTGTCGCGGTCCGCGACTCCCCTAGCTGTGCAGATTCGTTGACAGCAACGTTTTTTGAACTTGGGGAGCACGATTCGGCCATCTAACGTGTCGTTTTTGTTGCCTAATCACCCTAGACACTTGTAGGAACCCTGAGCGACCTCCATGAGTATAAATATGGCACTGGATCATCCATTACAACTCGCAAATTCACTCAAAATCACCATAAAAACCCTAAAACGAACCCAGACCTTCTTCTGCAAAATTCGAGCAATCGGTGAGGAATTAGAAGGCCATCTTCTGCAGTCCTACGTTTCTAGGTATACTCTACAAAAGCCCTCTATCAATTCCTGTTAATATGTCCATTTGATTAGGTTTCTAAAACTATGCTTAAATTAGGGTTCTTAATGTTATTTTGCTCAAATCGGGTGATCGGGTGGGAGTTAGGCTCTGAATTTTTGTAGGTACTCTTAAAATGATGTTATATGAGAAAGCCCTAAGTTTTTTTCAGATTTGGTAAAGATTTGGTATGGGTTTTGTAAACGGGTCAAAAATTAGGGTTTTCTAGACGTTATTCTGCCCAAATCAAGTAAACGGTTTTGAATTAAGCTTTGCTATTTTAAAGGATATTATAAAATGTTAAAATGGATAATACCCTAAGTTAGTTTGGATTAAAAATGAGTTTTGGTAATAAAACGAGAAATTCATGAAATTAGGGTTTCTAAATATGATTATTTAATATAAAATAATCCGGAGGGTATGGGGACTTGATTTTTGGTATGGTAACATGTTTATATATATATAATAAGCATATATGAGTTTACAATGGATGATTAAGAAAGTATTAAAGATACCAAGTTAATCGGATACTTAGAAGTTCGTGCGGACCGGAAGGGTAAACGCCTGTACTCTTGGGTTTCTGGCAAAGCGAGGGTGTCGCATAAATCCCCGCTGGGAACTGGCATACCTCCCTGGGTGACCCCGGGGTGAGCGTTTACTTATAGGAATGCGCGTCTTCATATTATCATTAAAAGAAAAGGATAACTGTCTAAAGGGCATTTTGGTCATTTTGACCTTTAAAAAGGGATAAACTTAATAATCAAATATTATTAAGGTATTAAGATATTAAAATAAACATAAGAAGTGTTTACTGTATAAAGCCTTGCGTTAACGCCATACGATACGTAAATTAGGTTAAATCGGGAATCGTACCGGGAGTTCTGTCCAAGTAACCGGTTAAAGAGATAAGGTGAGTTCTATGAGCCCACTCTTAAATATTTTAAATGTTTTCGGGCTGATATACATACAAATGTTATAAAATGCATCTAAATGATTTATAACTGAAATGTTGCGTATCTGAACTATTGAATTAATATATATATATATATATATATATATATATATATATAGGGGAAGGATCCTACGAAAACACCCTTTTTTTGTGAGAACTGCGTAAACAAATCTTAAAACTTACATAACTTTTTCATACGTTAATATTTTTTTAAAAAATTTGCACCAAAAGTTTTAAAATTATATTATCTTTAATCCTATAAAAGTTTTAAAAAACTTAACGCTTTTTTTATTTTTTTAAATATTTTTTTTTTGTGTGGTGCACATGTGCATCACAAAAAAAAACTCATACTTTTAGTATGAGTTAATATATTTTTTTTCTTAGTCGCACCATATGTCATATATTTTCATCATTTTTTTGCGTTTTTATTGAATGATGCACATGTGCATCATACCAAAAAAAACGCTCATACATGTGATATACATTAATAGTTTAAAAAGAAATTGCACCCTAAATCTTATAGTTGTGTTATCTTTAGATTTAAAGAAAAAAAATAGCATTTTATAACTTTTTTTAATTATATGATGCACATGTGCATCACACGGGAAAAAAACGTTCAGTTTTTTTTAAATTTTTTGCTCCAGATTTAAAGAATAACGTAATTCTAAGACTTTTGGCGCAAATTTTATGAAAAATCGTTAACGTATGAAAAAGTTACGTGAGTTTTAATATGTGTTTTCGCAGTTTTCACAAAAAGATGTGTTTTCACAGGATCCTAACCCTATATATATATATATATATATATATATATATGTGAACTGTTATGGAAATGCATACACATGAAATATCTTGAATTGATAAACTGTTAAAAGACTTTTTGGATAATATATATATATATATATATATATATATATATATATATATATATAAATATATATATGATATGTTATGAAAATGATATTAAATTATTTGTACGTGTTATATGATATGTGCTTTATTTGCTTCAAAATTAGATAGTCAAGTGATAAAGGATTTATTAGTAAACGTTGTAGTGAATATGTATGATTATATGAGAACAGGTGATGCATTTGCTTTATTATTATGTGGTGAATACGCCGCTGGTACTTCCTATATATAAGCATAATAATATTAGTTACCCGGTATATCAGAAGTGTGGAGGATACACCATGTATACATACATCAACGGTAAATTGGGGATGTCCACTTGTTGCGGTATATGAAGACCTTATCACTGTTTACTAATAATCTTAAGTCCCTTGGGTATTTAACTAGGGGCAGGTAGTAGTACAGAGTGGGGAGTTAGGAGGTAGTGTTGCTTAAAGGGATTGGAGACCACTACAAATAGAAGGGGGAAAAAGCTACTGTCCGTTATAGGGAATGCTCTAGAAGGGTAAACTCGGCAGTAAGCAAATAGGGGAAGGCGGTGCAACTGTCCGTTACAGGGAATGCCCTAGAAGGGTAAACTCGGCAGTTAGCAAATAAAGGAAAGCGATACAACTGACCGTTATAGGGAATACCCTAAAGGGGTAAACTCGGCAGTCCACAAAGATGGTTTCTCTGCTTATACATTAGCAGGGTTTACACTGGTAATAAATGTTGGGGTTGTAGGAAGGGATAGCAGGATAAATGGTTTTATAGGGGGTGTTTCCTGTTAAGGAATATTATGTGTTGTATAATTGTGATATATATTATACTTGATAAATGTCTGTGAAAAAGGGATCTTGCAGGTCCAAGGGTTTTAAACGTCACGCCGAGGTAAAACTTTTAAAATATAGAATTCACCAGCGTAAGCTGACCTTTTCCAAACTGTATGTATGTCAGGTCAGGGTAAGACTTCGACTAGTTATGAGAAGGCCCTGGTGATAAGGGATTAGACGGGAAAGCTATCGGACGGAAGGAGGGTTTTGGCGAGCTGGCATAGTTATAGCAATAAAACGTAGTAACAGTTAGTATTTCCTTATGTAAATTATCTCTTACTTTGTAGTACTTGGCAAATAAATAAAAGTTTAAAATTTCCGCTGCTTAGTTATCTCTGTTGATACCTTGTGTTCATGAGTAAATCCGATTCGTGACCCCTTCTAGAGCCAAGTCTGTGAGTGGGCGTCACAAGTTGGTATCAGAGCCTTGGTTTAAGAGATTTAGGTACTAATGCAGTATCTAGACTTAAACTAGGACCCTGGGAAAACAAAGTACGATGAGATAAGGAATGTAGATGCCATCCAGGATAGCTTGTGCCCATAGAAACGAGAATGCATTAGGGACATAGTAAGTAGCATCTAGAGTATGTGAAGTGTTGAAAAGATCGGATTGCAATTAGCTACTGCGATTTGGTATTAGTCACATAAACATACCCTAAGTCCTAACTATTGTATGTCCAAGTGCAAAGAAAATTTTACAATGATGTAATGTTTGTTCAGTGAGGGAGATGATTCAAGAACCGGTTTTAACTTAGAGTTACCGGTAAAAAGGGATAAAGAGAAGAGTGAACATTTAGAAGGATTGTGATGAAAGTAAGTGGGTTTTTGAAAACATCATAACTATATAATTGCTTTGGTACCGGTACTTATCTGGTTATCATGTATTCAAAAGTTCAAGGACTTTACGTCACATAAATTCTGAGATGTCATTCACCTGGAATGTAGGATGATGATGATAAGAGGCGGACGTGGTAGAGGTAGAGGTGCCGGCAGAGCAACCGGTGCTGGAAGACGTACGCGTGCGAATCCCGAGTGAGAGAATAACGCGAAGAACTAACATCTTTACGAACGAGCAAAGGGAAGCTATGGCGGCAGAGGTGAATCAAATATTTCAAGCGGCCTTACCTAATCTGATTGCTCAACTTCATGGAGCTGCTGGTGGAGGTGCAAATGGAGCCGGAGGAGCCGCTGGTGATGCTGCTGGAAATGCGGGAAATGCTGATCGCAGATGTTCTTTCAAATCATTTAGCGGATGTAGGCCTCCATCATTTGAAGGGCAGAGAGATGCAGGTTCGACTGTTCGTTGGATTCGAGAGATGGAAGCTGTGATAGGTATTAGTGAGTGTCGTCCTGACCAAGCGGTGAAGTATGTAGCCCATTCCTTCAAAGGAGAAGCATTATTTTGGTGGGACTCTATTCTACAATCCCGAGGCGAGCAAGCCGTTACTGCTATGAGATGGAATGATCTGAAGACGCTAGTGATGAGCAAGTTTTGTCCGAGACAAGAGTTTGAAAGGATCGAGATTAACTTTCTAAAGTTAGAAGCGGGTACTATGACTCATCAGGAGTTCACAAGCAAGTTTTACGAGATGGCGAGGCTAGTACCAAGGTTGGTAACACCCGAGGAGGAGAAGGTGAAGAGGTACGTTCAGGCCCTTCCTGCTGCTGTAAGGAAGATAGTCAGGCCTCATGTTCCAAAAACTTACCAAGAAGCAATTGACATCAGTGCCATGGTCTATGAAGAAGAATATGGCGACAACGGAAGACCGGGAGAAGTTAAGAGGAAGATATCTGAGACTGGAGAAAGTTCAAAGAAGAATGACCGAGATTTTCACAAGAAGAAGAAAGATTCAAAAGGCGACAAGCCTAAGTGTCGTAATTGTGACAAGTATCATCATGGAGAGTGCTGGGTAAAACCAACAAGTTGCTATAGGTGTGGAAAGGAAGGACATTACTCTAACAATTGTCCGGAAGCTAAGAAATGCTATGAGTGTGGAAGCCCGGGGCATGTTAAAGCAAATTGCCCTAAGATAGTGAGAAACCCGATACCATTAAGGGCAGTTCCAGCTTCAGGAACCAAGGGCAAAGTTTATACCCTAACTGCTATCGAAGAACCTGGTATGACCTCAGGTACATTCTCGATAAATAATGTGCTTGATTTTGTGTTATATGCTTTATCGAATAGTTTTGTGAATTACTTGGTAGACCGTTAGTTACGATCAAGAATCCTTTAGATTGCAACTGCCTTAGAAAAATGAGCGTTATGTCTAAGGAACTTTCTAGAATAAGACGACCTTAGATAATGAACGTTAAACGTCTGAATCGTCCATTACAGCAGTAGTGTTTTCACTCAAGAAATGGGAGCATTAAACGAGATTACACACATGATGTCCAACTAGCTCATTGAAAGTAAATGATAAATAGTCATAAATTATACTGACTTTGTTGTGGTTAGAATAGTAATGTCATCCTACACTGGGCTAGGACTAGTACACCTTTGGTTGTATCAAGGGTGTGGTAGATACGCCGTTGGTACATCTTATATATATACACCTGAGATACAACGAGAAGTGGACTAGAGTTAGTCTCGTGTAAGTAGATAGTACGGGCCACTGTGGAAAACAAGGTCGATAGAATTTATGGATATAGATCACTTATTAGTAAGCAAGTGAGGGACTGTTGGAATTCAAAAATGAAGACCAAGGCATGCAAGTGTAGATAAACGTTCAACGTACGTAAAGGGTAAAATGGAGCAGTAAAAGTCTCGCTGAGACACGT
Organism: Deinandra increscens subsp. villosa; assembly: GCA_039602395.1. Lineage (NCBI taxonomy): Eukaryota > Viridiplantae > Streptophyta > Magnoliopsida > Asterales > Asteraceae > Deinandra > Deinandra increscens. The sequence continues at coordinate 23,125,877 of JBCNJP010000017.1, forward strand.
TCTTCCAAGGAGTTAGAATATTTGCTCATTACAGTTCGGAAAGAAGTTCCAAAAGCGAACTAGTCAGAAATGATACCTTTCGATAGAATCGTACTATATGTCGGGTTATTGTATATAAAAAAGTGTGTTATGGTTCTAAATCGCAACTAGAGGAAAGGGTTAGGAGCATGATAGTTCCTTTATCTAAAGTGTTATGAATGCCTAGGAAAGATACTGAATCAACCTAGGAAAGAAAGGGGTGAAATGAGAATATCTCATTTATGAGTTATTCATAAACAGAGCAGGTTTCGGGACGAAACCTTATTTAAGGGGGGTAGAGTTGTAACATCCCAAAATTTGGGAAAATACATGACTAACGTCATAGATACATATGATATATGTATTAGATAGATAAACGTGACAAACCGGATAGAAAATGCATGTTTGTCCATTACCGGGTAATAAATTGATAAAAGCTGATAATATACGTATGGATTGATAAAATGAAATAAGGAAATGAAATAAGGAAATGAAATAATATGTGTTTTATATCAAAGATAATTGATATATATGATATTGGCATGAAAAACGTAGCTAAACGTTTATATGATATGAATGAATAGCAACCGGGAGAAAATGCCTTTACGTGATTACCTTATATTAAATACATGTGTAAAAATATGTTTGAATAGTATGAATACATGTGAAATATTCATTTGATGAATATATATGTGGAAATACATGTTTAATTAGTTAAACGTGTGAAAATGCAAGTTAATTAGTTAACGGAAAAGTATAAGGGCTAAAAGTGTAATTTATGTAAAGTTATAAATACTTACGGATATTATACATGTTTATAACTTTTATAAGTATCACGAGGCTTATAAAGTATTATAAAAATATCCTAAAGTGGTTCGGAACATAAAATAATAAGTGTTGTAAAGTTAGAGGGGCCAAAGGTGTAAATAATGAAAAATATATATAAATATATATAAAAATATATATACGTATGTATACGTATATCATCGAGAGTGTCCCGAGCCTTAGAAACTTTTATAAATATGTCCTATAATGATTTGGTGCATAAAATAATAGAACGGTTGAAGTTTAGGGGGTTAAAATGTAAAAAGAAATTGCAGGGACCAAAACTGCCAAACAAGCAAAGTCGGCTCGCGGCCCGCGAGGGCTGTTTCCCTCTCTGTCGCGGTCCGCGACTCCCCTAGCTGTGCGGAAACGTTGACAGCAACGTTTTTTGAACTTGGGGAGCACGATTCGGCCATCTAACGTGTCGTTTTTGTTGCCTAATCACCCTAGACACTTGTAGGAACCCTGAGCGACCTCCATGAGTATAAATATGGCACTGGATCATCCATTACAACTCGCAAATTCACTCAAAATCACCATAAAAACCCTAAAACGAACCCAGACCTTCTTCTACAAAATTCGAGCAATCGGTGAGGAATTAGAAGGCCATCTTCTGCAGTCCTACGTTTCTAGGTATACTCTACAAAATCCCTCTATCAATTCCTGTTAATATATCCATTTGATTAGATTTCTAAAACTATGCTTAAATTAGGGTTCTTAATGTTATTTTGCTCAAATCGGGTGATCGGGTGGGAGTTAGGCTCTGAATTTTTGTAGGTACTCTTAAAATGATGTTATATGAGAAAGCCCTAAGTTTTTTTCAGATTTGGTAAAGGTTTGGTATGGGTTTTGTAAACGGGTCAAAAATTAGGGTTTTCTAGACGTTATTCTGCCCAAATCAAGTAAACGGTTTTGAATTAAGCTTTGCTATTTTAAAGGATATTATAAAATGTTAAAATGGATAATACCCTAAGTTAGTTTGGATTAAAAATGAGTTTTGATAATAAAACGAGAAATTCATGAAATTAGGGTTTCTAAATATGATTATTTAATATAAAATAATCCGGAGGGTATGGGGACTTGATTTTTGGTATGGTAACATGTTTATATATATAATAAGCATATATGAGTTTACAATGGATGATTAAGAAAGTATTAAAGATACCAAGTTAATCGGATATTTAGAAGTTCGTGCGGACCGGGAGGGTAAGCGCCTGTACTCTGGGGTTTCTGGCAAAGCGAGGGTGTCGCATAAATCCCCGCTGGGAACTGGCATACCTCCCTGGGCGACCCCGGGGTGAGCGTTTACTTATAGGAATGCGCGTCTTCATATTATCATTAAAAGAAAAGGATAAATGTCTAAAGGGCATTTTGGTCATTTTGATCTTTAAAAAGGGATAAACTTAATAATCAAATATTATCAAGGTATTAAGATATTAAAATAAACATAAGAAGTGTTTATTGTATAAAGCCTTCCGTTAACGCCATACGATACGTAAATTAGGTTAAATCGGGAATCGTAGCGGGAGTTCTGTCCAAGTAACCGGTTAAAGAGATAAGGTGAGTTCTATGAGCCCACTCTTAAATATTTTAAATGTTTTCGGGCTGATATACATACAAATGTTATAAAATGCATCTAAATGATTTATAACTGAAATGTTGCGTATCTGAACTATTGAATTACCTTTGAGTAAATATATATCAGATTGCTAAGGTGCTAATTGATAAATGGATATATTGAACTTTTAAGTTATTGTTGGATTAATATATATATATATATATATATATATATATATATATATATATATATATATATGTGAACTGTTATGGAAATGCATACACATGAAATATCTTGAATTGATAAACTGTTAAAAGACTTTTTGGATAATATATATATATATATATATATATATATATATATATATAGATAAATATATATATGATATGTTATGAAAATGATATTAAATTATTTGTACGTGTTATATGATATGTGCTTTATTTGCTTCAAAATTAGATAGTCAAGTGATAAAGGATTTATTAGTAAACGTTGTAGTGAATATGTATGATTATATGAGAACAGGTGATGCATTTACTTTATTATTATGTGGTGGATACGCCGCTGGTACTTCCTATATATAAGCATAATAATATTAGTTACCCGGTATATCAGAAGTGTGGAGGATACGCCATGTTTACATACACCAACGGTAAATTGGGGGATGTCCACTTGTTGCAGTATATGAAGACCTTATCACTGTTTACTAATAATCTTAAGTCACTTGGGTATTTAACTAGGGGCAGGTAGTAGTACAGAGGGGGGAGTTAGGAGGTAGTGTTGCTTAAAGGGATTGGAGACCACTACAAATAGAAGGGGGGGAAAGCTACTGTCCGTTATAGGGAATGCTCTAGAAGGGTAAACTCGGCAGTATGCAAATAGGGGAAGGCGGTGCAACTGTCCGTTACAGGGAATGCCCTAGAAGGGTAAACTCGGCAGTTAGCAAATAAAGGAAAGCGAGACAACTGACCGTTATAGGGAATACCCTAAAGGGGTAAACTCGGCAGTCCGCAAAGATGGTTTCTCTGCTTATACATTAGCAGGGTTTACACTGGTAATAAATGTTGGGGTTGTAGGAAGGGATAGCGGGATAAATGGTTTTATAGGGGGTGTTTCCTGTTAAGGAATATTATGTGTTGTATAATTGTGATATATATTATACTTGATAAATGTCTGTGAAAAAGGGATCTTGCAGGTCTAAGGGTTTTAAACCTCACGCCGAGGTAAAACTTTTAAAATATAGAACTCACCAGCGTAAGCTGACCTTTTCCAAAATGTATGTATGTCAGGTCAGGGTAAGACTTCGACTAGTTATGAGAAGGCCCTGGTGATAAGGGATTAGACGGGCAAGCTATCGGACGGAAGGAGGGTTTTGGCGAGCTAACATAGTTATAGCAATAAAACGTAGTAACTGTTAGTATTTCCTTATGTAAATTATCTCTTACTTTGTAGTACTTGGCAAATAAATAAAAGTTTAAAATTTCCGCTGCTTAGTTATCTCTGTTGATACCTTGTGTTCATGAGTAAATCCGATTCGTGACCCCTTCTAGAGCCAAGTCTGTGAGTGGGCGTCACAAGATACTAAAATAAAAACAATAGTAATCTAATATGGTAAATTTTATTGAATTATGGAAATAAAATAAAATAATTAAGTTGAAAATAAAAAAATACATGTGTAAAATAAAAAATATATAAAAGTTACGAATTAGAAAATACAAATTTATATATTACATGTAACGTTCTGTTTTTTACTTTTCCATTTTTATCTAATAGTAAAAGTTGAAGGTTATCTCTACTCTTTATTGATAAAGCAACGTACAAATGTCAATAACTAAATATTGGATTCTTTAAACAAAAACCTACTTTTGAAATAAGAATTAAACATAAAAGAATATTAAAATACTTTCTCTAATTTTAAAATAAATTTAGATATTAACGTTAAAATAACAAAATCTTACCATGAAAAGAAAAGATAAAGAAGCTTAAGTTTTTCAAACATGTTTCCAAACCATCTAATTAAGTTTTCCAAACTTGTTTCCAAACCATCTAATGTATCATACGGATAAAACATCTATTCTATCTCTATAATAAACATGGGTTTTTAAAGTTGATGTGACACAATTTTAGGTGTGACACATTGGATTTGGCATACTTGTCAATTCCTCATAATTTAAAATTAAAAATTACACTAAATTAATTTAGAATTAAAAATTACACTAAATTAAACTTTTTCCATAAAAAAGTTATCCATATTTTTGTTTACAATACCACAACTTTAATTTATCATATCTTCTTTATTTCTCAATAAAAATTCGATCCCTAAATTGCTTTGGATTCATGACAGAAGAACCTAACAAAACTAGATCCATATTGCTTAGGTTTTGATCAACGAATCAGACGTTTATTCCAAGATTTTCATTGATTCCAATAGATAAGCCGATTGCTTTCAAATTTCAAAGAAGACAATTTTCTAATTTTGGTTTTTTTTTTGCAATGACCATAAAAAAAACTAAGGTCAATCGCTGTCTAGAGTTTGACTGTTTTTAAAGAACCCAGTATGTTTCTATGGCCAGCTGTACGTTACTTTATTAAGAGTGAAAAGCAAAAAGGGTCTTAGAATCTTAATTTTAGATAAAGATGGTCGTCAGACGAATAAGAAAAAACATTTTATTCAAACCTTTTTGTTAAACGTGTAAATTTAATATTAACGAATATTTATCGGCTCTTTAGTTTTATGTATTATTCAGTTCATTTTTTTTTTCAATTTAGTTTCATCTTTTATTTCGTATAATTCTTTTTATATCATAGCCTCGGGTATTTACCCGGGTCACTGACTAGTATAAGGGCCTCCGGTATACTATCGAGTTCCGCGACGTGATCTGAGGTGGCAAACATTTTGGCGACGCTAAACCATCCTTGTGTTTCGTGATTTAGTTGCGCAGAAGTTACGCGTGATGTTTCTTGTGCCGCGGAGAAGATGAGATGAAGATTCATAAACAAATTAGGAGCAGACACATCATCACCCCTTTTAATATATTAAATTTTCAATATTTATTTTAGACTAAAATCTAGTTTCTCACAAATAACTTTTATAAAAAAAACAAAATTCGAAGTCTTCTTTATTTTTATTTTCTGAACACAATGGTATAAGTTTGAACGAAAACGGACTAGTTTTTTAAAAATGTACTTTTTGTCTCGTAATTGCTTTGTGACACGTTTTTCTTTTCGTAAACGATAATCAAATGCTATTGTTATGTGTGATGCATTTTTTTTTTTATTAATTTTAGTATTGTAATGTTTTCTTTATGTTAAATAAAAATATTGTATTTCAATTCCAATATTATAAAAAAAAGTAATTGAATATTCCACCACACCACATCACATGGAGTATACCCCCATGTATGTGATAGATGCATGTGATCCAGTTATCGCTGACGTGACCACCACACCAACACCACACCACTTGAGTATACCTCATGCCCTAAGATAAAATGGAACATTTAAAGTCAACGTTTTGACTTAAAAACAATCATGAAAAGAATTCTTACCATGAAGAGAATTCTCGAACCTATAACCATCCCAAGTCAGCATTTTGACTTAAAAATATAAAAGTCTTTATCCTTCAAATCCATCTTGCCATTATTCATTCCATAGGTGTTCCAAACCTCATGAAAATCATCATTCCAGCAGCCATGATGAGCACAGTCCTCTTCCTTTTAAAAACACATTTCCAGTTTTGCCAATTTTTGTCATCGATGGGTTAGATATCTATATTTGCCTATAATATGCAGATATATAAACACATAGACTTTTCATATTCTGATCTGTAGAAGAAGAAAAACTCATTTACTTGCCAAAGAACATATAAGTGTTGAACTTGACTTTGGAGGTGAACCCTAGAGTTTTTCTAAGAATAAAAAATGCAACAAATTAAATGGCATATTTAGCATAGTGGCTTTTAATGTCAAAGATTTCTATAGTTTATCATGAATCATTGCACTCCTTGAAAAATAAAAAGGCCCATAAGAATTGTGATGCAATGAGTAGCCTGGTTTGACCATAAAAGCAAACTACATGACATACTATGCCTTTTTTTCTTATGACAGAACTAGTTTTTGACACAGATTTTAAAAAATTAGTTATTATAATAACATATTATAGTAAATGTAATTCGATAATTGAAATTAAATTAAAAACTTCTCATATTAAACACAATCATAAAATAGTATTTCACTAATGACAAAATGTGATGGTCTTTGATACCCTTATGCATGTTATCTTGTGACAAAGGACGTATTTGTATTTGCAAAATGTAGTTATATCTACAAATTACAAATAAAGAAAGATATACAATTGATAAATATTAGCAAATAAGCCATTTACCAGAGTAAGGAGGTTGCAATATCTTATGATACCCATACCAGGATTTGTTACAATTCTCATAAAATAGAGGGAATCAACTTAACCTATCTACATACAATCATCCCTATTTATGCTCTTGATTGATCTTGTGCTTAAGCCTGCTGAAATGACTTCAACTTTAATATTAATCTTTTTATTAGTTTGTCTTCTACAGAAAAATTTAAAAAAAAATCCACCAAATTTGAACCAAAGAATATAAAGAACTTAGGAAACATCTTGTATGTTGACAAATCCAAAGCATGATCGACCAACAGCCTCAAAACTCGACTTTAATAGCTTTAAATATCAATTGCCAATCCATGTTTAATTCAATCATTATAACAGCCGTACGAATTGTGTTTTTCTTTACTTTGAATATGCAATAGTAGTTCCTATTTGAACCCAAATAAGCCACTAAACATGTCAATCTCTGAAGCCCACATCCAAACTCTGGAGAATTAACATCTGAACCAAATAGGAGTCGAGATTATTACCTTAAAAATCAAAGTACAGAAGTTGTATGTCCTCATCAAACCCAACAGCCATTGTATATTGTCTTACAACTTCAACACGACACCCCCAATTCCTGTTGAAGCTTAATCTGTTCTGGATTCCCATATACTACTTCGATTTGGTGTCTTGTAACCATCTTCAAGTACCATCACTTTTATGTCATATCAAACTGATGCATTACAGTATGTAGACGTCAAACAAATATTTTTATTACAATAGAATAGTACTAATGAAACTAAAGTTATAAAGCATGTCCCATTCCAACAATTATTTGCAATGTGTAAATGTATTGAATTCGAGATGAACCACATTAGAATAGACACTGAGGGACCACCAAGTATGAAACCTTGTTTTTTGGATTACCGACTTAGTAGTCCTAACTATAGTTCTAATCCTATAATATGATAAGCAATGATGAAACCTTTATCTTTTTTAGCTTCCATCTTGAGTTCCACTAAAAATTATTCATATATTACATGCCTAATAATTGATAATTAAGAGATTGATGGTATGGCATGGGATTTATCTCTGAACCTGGCAAGTAGCAACATATATACAGTTAAGTTATGTATACAAATTTTATAATAATGCAAACATGTATACATCTGAATAATGCTTTTTCAAGAAATATGGAAACTTTGAGGGTGTAAACATTTAATTGGTTATTTATCATATATCTTATTATTAATTTTATAAAAATGAATTCCTCTTTCAATAACATCTCATCAAACAGTGTCAAGCAATTATAAAGGAATATAAGAGATAAATTGATATATCAAGGGAACATCACCAAAGTAGACCTTTAGCCAAGAAGTTTACCAAAATAAAAATTTGACCTGAGCCGGTTCCTAAAAATCGAGGCATTTTATATCCAATAAGAAGATGACACACACCTGAAACGGCTCAGGATGTGCCGGTTTGTACCGCCCCCAGTCTGTTTCATTGATAAAAGTTAAGGCTATGGTCCACCATCCCTCCAATAGAAATATATGCCACATGTATAAAAAACGGGAAAAACCAAAATCAGTGACTTTAACGATTGCATTTCGTATGGAAATCAAATGACCTTAAGTATATCAACAGATAATGTAATCATGTGAGTTTAAATATATGTGGAGATGAAAAAACCAAAATCAGAACATAAAATGAGGTTGGAAGGAGATATACCTTTTTCAAGCTACTGACCAGACCCTGAGCTAAACAATACTCACTCTAAAACACCTAATCTTTATGTAATTGTACCTAACAAATTTAAATCGTCTGTTTAGCATGTAAGATATGTAGCAAAATTAAAGATAAAATGGAACTCTCTATATCAGATCGCAGGGTAATTCTCAAGTATACAGAATGGAACATAATGATTAGATATAGTGGGCTGTGTATATTGATTGTGATGCAGTTTCACACCACAAATCAAGTCGGATCGAGTATTCAAGCAGAGAAACAACTAGAACGAAGAATTCTTTCTTCTATATTATTCAAAACTCAAAACTACTGAACCCTAGAATAATAACACCTTTATATAGAGCTCCTATCTACAAGATAGGCATGGAACTTTCAAATAAAAATAACTTAATCCTTTACTTATTTAAAATTTAAAAGGATAACTAATTAAAATAAAAGCTAACTAAATTAAATAATAAAAACCGTAGCCACCGCCATCATACTCCCTCTCTTAAAAAAAACTCGTCCTCGAGTTTTGCCTCTTGTCTCAAACCCACCAGGATCGAACGGAACATCTAGACGGTTTTTGCCCAAGTGGATTTTAGCCTTACGCGTTGCTGCGGTTGGCTTCAAGCAAGTTGCATTTGGAAGGGTGGGTCCTGGGTCTATTGGGTTGCCGGGTCCTCCCGCCCCCTTCTCACTCACTTCGAAAAAGACTCGTCCTCGAGTCTTGAGAATGTCAAAGAGGTCACCGCCAATTTTGAAATATACACCACCACGAGCGAACACATTTATACCATGAATAACTTGATCTCTTTCCAAAAATATATTCACCCCATATTTGAAGTTGATCCACCTACCAAAGCATACATAATCCCTCACCTTAATTAAACATCTTTGTGACCCATTTAAATTCCAATTCTCTTCCAAAAATATATCTATTTTCAATCTGAAGTCAATTCTCATAACAAAGCCTCCGAAATATGCTATCTTAATGAAATCTTGAGACCCACGAGAACCCCAATTGTATTCGAAAAACATCTCAGTTTGACTTTGACTTAGGAATTTTGAGGATTGAAACAAATCTTTAGCAATTAATTCGTGAGATTCCAAACTTTGAAAATTTACATCCTTAGCAATTGTCGGCACCCTTGGAAAATCCCATCTCAACTGATCACACGATAATGCACCGAATTTCCATCCAAAGTTTACGGATATATAAAAAAAAATCGAAACAATGAAGTTGAGTACTAGTTTATCGACTTGATTGGAAATTTCAAAGGAAATCACCTGGTTGTCCCTTGAAGCTGGTGGCGTGGACGGTGCAGATGTCGCGGCTAGTGCGGGTTGCGCGAGCGGGGAAACAGGCGGCGCAATAGCAATCCACCCAAGAAAAATCTGAACGGTCAAACACTCTCCTGCATCCGGTACTATCCCGTCTTCATCGTAACAAGGCACTTGATAGATCGGAGTATCCTCCTCATTCTCACCGTCCCAGACGATGAAACTTGATTCTTTTTCCTCAAAACCTTCTTCGACATCCCAGATGGCCGAATCGGTTTTTGGTGCCTCATAGCGTTCCTCCTGCTGTAACTCCAAGTCCCGGACTCGTTGCTGCAGCCTCTTGATTTCCGCTATGTCCCGGGGATCCCGTAAGTGGTCCTCGTTGCCTCGGTCGGCGGATCTACGGGGAAAACAAATAGAATCCGGCTCCGGAATTGCCATTGAATCGTCTACTGAGCTCTGATACCAACTGATGCAGTTTCACACCACAAATCAAGTCGGATCGAGTATTCAAGCAGAGAAACAACTAGAACGAAGAATTCTTTCTTCTATATTATTCAAAACTCAAAACTACTGAACCCTAGAATAATAACACCTTTATATAGAGCTCCTATCTACAAGATAGGCATGTAACTTTCAAATAAAAATAACTTAATCCTTTACTTATTTAAAATTTAAAAGGATAACTAATTAAAATAAAAGCTAACTAAATTAAATAATAAAAACCGTAGCGACCGCCATCAGATTGAATGATTGTTAAAATGTGCAAGATCTTCATTAAATTTCACTTTCTTGAGGAACATTGAAAAAACCTTAGATACAGACCATAACAAACCTATAAAACCAGCTCATGGTGGTGGCCACAGTCGTGGTGGTGGGAAGTTTCAAAAACGGGCAGCGGCTTCCACAACAGCCTCCACCAGTAGAATCTACAACCAACAAAATAATATATCATGAAGCCTTAGATTCAATCCTTTGCCTCTAAATAAAATGTGATCTGCATAGTAACCCACTAACAATTCAAAGTGCAGGTGAGTTTCTTGACTTGTAAAGAAACATTTATCATCTCTAATGTTGTTATACCTATACAGTTACCTATAATATAAATCATAAACAAATAGGAAATGAAAGATAAAAATAATTATTTTTGTACGTGAACAACAATTTAACATGTGATATATTTATAACAGTTATTGGATAGAGATGAATAAAGCAAGTCCAAATAGCCAAGTAAATTTCAAGAGACTGGAGCTCATACCATTAGTTTTCTGGGTGCAGGGAGCAAGAAGTCCAAATTAGAAGAAAAATTGAAAGCTCTATCTCAATCAACTTCCCTAAACATCATAAAAAGTTGAGAGAATCCAATCAAATTCATCCCAAAATGCAAACAACAATAAATCATGAATCATCTCATGATGCATATCACAACCAAATAATACAATTTTATAACTTGAATATTATTATTTGATAAGAATATTCCAGTTATCCTTGTTTAAAGACAGAAGATTGCTTATGATAATTTTTGTATAATAACTTTTGTACACTTTATTTGGAAGCAATATGCATGTATGGACTTTCCTCCAATTTTTTTGATGGAGAACCAATAACTTCTGTGCACCTATCATTTAGTAAATTAGGTATGTTTTTTATGTGATCATAACATTTGATGGTTCTAAATATTCGATCTACATCTATCCATTAATAATTATCAGCTTCAGACAGATAATCAGCTACACAAAATGGTTAACATGTTTGGTGATGTAGTTCCTTGCTTATACATTATATTTCTTGCTAGGGGGCATTTGAATATTACATTAAGATACATATATATGGTTTTGTTTAGATGATTTTGTTAAACCAAAGTCAAAGTGAATACAGTACGTATGTTTTATACTTAATTTTTATCCCAACATGATACTCGTATGAATTATAACAATTTCTTATATTTATAATGATTGGTACTTTGCCAAAGGACATAAAGAAGATTATCAACCCTCGGATTTCTCCCAGTGATTTCAATATATGTAAAAAACTAAGTCACATTTAAAAGAAAAATGATGTTGAATTATCAATCTTCAGTAATAATAGAAATATAACACAACAATCTATGCAAAAGATATTATACCCACAGAAAACGTAATGGTCTTTATGCTCATATTTTTCACCTTTAAAGCCCTATTTAGAACATATATTTTTAGATAAAACGAATTTGATACAACTTGTTAAGTAGATCAAAAAGATTATGACAATAACTGTTGTTGATATGATGATATTTAAAAAACATGGAATAATCACAGGGACATTGTAATAGATATGTGGTAATGGAAAAAATTAGCATATCAAATTTATCATAAAGAAAAAATCCATACCAGCGATTAAGTAATACCAACATAGATCGAGTAGAGGAATGCCAAAACAATTTTTCCTCAGGTGTAAGAATCTTCTTTGCATCTTATAAGATCATGTTCCTATAGCATCTGTATATTGTAAACACAAAAAAAAGCAAATCAATTTCATTGATTTCATTCTTCATATGGTTTCTATACACAAACAATTGAAATATAATTGGCGTGCTATCATTATGATAAGTTTGGCTTAGTTGAGTTCTTAAATATGTGGTCACTGCTTACCAATCTTCATCCAGTTACAACTGGTGACTATGTTCAGCCCTTAATTCTTTATGTCACATTCTTCATCACCAAAGAACATTATCATAGTCTTGATTAAACCTTAATTTAAGCCCGATCTTTATTTAAATTTACTAAGACAGTGAAATATGGCTGGAATAGATTACTGATAAGGAGGATAGGCCCATGATTGAAAAACTCAACTTCAATTTCTAATTTTATGGCATCCATTTCACTGGTGTTGTTGATCGGTATCACCAAAAACCTACCAATGAAACTGAAATCTTATAAGATCCTCTTTCAAATATAAAACAGAAACATTATGATAATACCTAAATCGATGGAGTGAAAATCCGATAAAGAACACCATCCAGTATACAATTCTAAATCACAGATTTTTAACAAAATCTAAGAAGAAGAACAGGCCTGGAGAAAGCGAATATAATAAAACCACAGATTTAGTGAACATATGTATGTAAAAAAACTTAAGATTTCTTCGATTTAACCAGAGATGTACTCAAGAAAATTAGGGTTTATAAGATGATTTAAGTGGCGATTTCGCAAGGATGTGATAGCAGTTAAATCGAAGTGTAATATTGAATCAGTGGTGAGTTAATGATCGGAAAACATACCTTTCAATAATCGATGATCAAGAACGTTGGTGATCGTTTGTTGGAGAGCGAGAGATTGATGACAGTGATTATTCTTCGATGGAGTGACGATCCTTGCTTCACAGATGATGGAGTGACGATCTTCGATAGTGAAGATGATTGCTGTGAGACCGTTGACAGCTGCTTGGAGATCCATAGCTTTTTTTACGGCAAGTGATGATCGAAGGGAGAGAAGATTATGCTAGAATGAGGAGAATGACGGTGATTAGAGTTTTTAGTTGAGAGTTGAGACGGGAATGAGGATGGGTCGGGTCAGTCGTAGGATCCACGAAATATTAAGAGGGGAGCATTTGAGCGAGCGGGAAAACCATTAAATGTGGAGTGTTGTGGTGATGCATGTGGCCACCATTCTTTATATATATATATATATATATATATATATATATAGGGTAGAGTTATAATACAAAGTACTTTTTGCGTGAGAAGTGTGAGAAGTGGATGATGTGTTAGATTTTAATGCATTGTGTTATCTTTTAGTTATGTTTTTGGTAAATATATAACAGTATACATTGTTTTTTCCATATTAGAATGTCATATGTTTATCAAAATTAGAGTTAAAGGATAACACAATGTAAACACAGTGTAATAATATCCTAACACAGTGCCTTTTTAATAATTCTTAATAAATGGTGTTTGGTAGTGTTTGGAATTCAATGGATGGTGTAATTTTAGGATTGTCATATATTTACCTAAAATATAATAAAAAGACAATATCATGTGTTAAAAATTAACATATCAACCACTTCTCACACTTCTCACGTAAAAAGTACTTTGTATTATAACCCAACTCTATATATATATATATATATTATATATATATATATATATATTATAGATAGATAGATAGATAAACTCACTCGAACTTCATAAACGGACACATTAAACAGGGACGAACCATCTACTAAAGTAATATAAAGTAATATTACTAAAACAATCATATCATACTCTATACATTAAACCAACAATATCCGATCACTATAATTTTTGACCCGCATATTAATATTAGTCTATGTATTTGTTTATTGTATAGGGACTAGAGTGTAACTTATATTTGTATTTATAGGGGATGTAAATCTTGTTCATAATCAATGAAATCATAAACACGTTTATGGTATCACAGCCTTCTCTCAAAACCCTATTTTTTTCGATCCTACTCCCTTTCACGTAACAGCCGCCGGCCCTGGCCACTAGTCGGCCGACTTCGCCGGTCACCCCGTCGCCTGCCTCTTCTCCTCTCGAAGGTCGCCTCTACCGAGTCTTCTCCGTCTTCTGCCATGGCCGAAGCACTCTTGAAGGAAGCCGTTGACAAGCTCACCCACGCATACTCTGTCACGAATATTCAACATCGTGTCAAAGTATTGGACGGCAAGAAAATCACGTACTCGATGTGGGTGAAACTGTTTCTCAATCATGTCAAGGCCTATAAGGTGACGGATCATATTGACGATACAAAGCCACCGGAACCGACCGATGCTCTTTTTCCGGTGTGGTCGGAGACTGACGCCATCGTCCTCCAATGGATCTACGGATCCATCTCTGAAGAATACCTTGCTCGTGTCCTGGAACTCGACACAACTGCTAGAAAAATCTGGGTAAGACTCGAAGATATTTTTGATAATAATAAAAATTCTCGTGCTGCTGCTCTTGAACAGGAATTCACCACCCTTACCCTGGCTTCTTGTGCGTCTATGGACGACTTCAAAGAATTCATGATATTGCTGAGCAGTTGACAGATGTTGGTCGCACCGTCGATGAAAAACGGAAGGTGCTTCAGTTGGTTAGAGGCTTACCGGCGGAATACGATACCGTCGCCTCTTTTATTAACCAAAGCTTGCCATCGTGGGATGAGGCGCGCAACATGGTCCACTTGGAAGTTCAACGTCTTGCCGGCCGAACTAACCCGAACCAAAATGTCCTCGTCACCAATAACCCTCAACCGAACCCTCCTCCCTCTAACCCCGCTCCACCCGCTGATCCCAACTCGAGCAACCCACCCTACCAAAACCGCAACTACGAGCCCCGCCCACAAAACTACCAAACCTACCAACCTCGAGGTCGCGGTCGCCGTTTTTACAATAATCGGAACGGCAGAAACCAAGGGGGCCGTGGCCGCTCCAATTACTACAACAACAATCCCAACCCAACCCCTAATTACCCGCCTGGACAGCCACTACCACCCGCACCCTACCCGGCCTACCCTTATCAGCCCCAGCCCACCCCCTATTACCCACAGCCGGCCCAAACTAATTACCCACAATCTTACCAGAATCCTCCTGCCGGCCCATACCCTATGCAACCATATCAGGCCCAACCGCCCCAAGGGGCCCATGTCGCCACCAATACCCCCTACTGTAGAGGCTAGATTATGAGGCTTGTAATATTAAATAAGTTGGGATGGGCTTAGAGGGTTTAATTAGATTAGTAGGCTAGTTTTATTATGTTTAGGCTAGTTTACTATTAAATTGGGCATGGGCTTGGGTTTA
>JBCNJP010000017.1:23141917-23160661 GCA_039602395.1 Deinandra increscens subsp. villosa
GATTTAGCACAGAAGGTAAGGGCTGGTGAAGAAAGACAGGAAGAAGACAGAGAGTTGGCAAATTTGATTAACACTGCTTGGGGCGGACTTGTTGAATCATCTGAGCAGGTTATGAAGCCGGCTGATGTCCCCGTTGCTGATAAAGAAACTGCCTTGGGGGAATCAGAGGCAAATGTCCCCGCTGCTGCTGAGACTAATGTTTTGGGGGAATCTGAAGTTATCGTCCCTGTTGCTGAAATTGAAATAGTTTTGGGGGAATCAGGGACAACAGATTTGAACAAAGAGTCGAGCGCAAATGAACCCGAAGCAGAAAAATGAAGATCCAGAGGCTGAATCCCTCCCTAGGGGGAATATTGAAGATCAATGTAGGGAGGAATTCATAGTTTTGTTTAGTCGGCTTGTTTAGTTTAGTTTCATTTGTAATTTTGTCTTTTTGTTAGCTAGCGAAACTACCGAGCGAAACTGTTGTCTCGCTCGGTATCTAGATTAGGGTTGTCTCAGTGACAGTTTCGCTTGGCCAGTGAAACTGCCAGCGAAACTGTCTACTGATCTGTATAAATAGTAGCATTTATGCTCTCATTTGTAACCTTTGCAACTTTAGCAACCCTAATACAAGATTTCTGATTATTGGTAAGTTTGGTGACGGCTAGGAGCATTCTATTCAATCTTTGTAGCTATTGTTCATCTCTTATCATCTATTTGGTTGTAGTTGTGATTGTTCAATACTAAAAACCCATTTTAGCTATAGGAAATCATCTTTTATTGATATTTGATTGGTTTTCTTCTCAAAACACCTTCATTAGCACTGATTAAGATCAGTGAGGACCAACAATATATATATATATAGGGTAAGGTTCAATGGAAAACTCCACCTTTTTGGAAAACCTGGAAAACCAGTTACACCAGTGTAACATTAGTTCTAAATAAGAAATTGCACCTTATTTAAACATGTTACATCAGGTGTAACATAGTCATTTTAGTATAACATTAGTTCTAAACAAGAAATTGCATCTTATTTAAACATGTTACTCTAGGTGTAACATAGTCATTTTTTGTTACACAAGTGTAACCATCATCGCTATAGTTACATATGTGTAACACTAATACCTAGGTTTTCTGGTGTTATACGTAAAAGAGAGATGAAATGAGAGATAAATGATGAAATTTAACTCAAAGTTGGACAACCAAAAAATATTATATAGATATTTTACTTAAATATCTAGGGTTTCCCGGTTTTTTCCGGTTTCCAATGATCATCTTCCTATAATATGATATGATATGATATGATATGATATGTAAAACACAGTAACGATCTTACTACTGGATGAACCGATCGATCTAGTGCACGAGAATGTAAATAAGCTTTGTTTTATTGATTTCACAATGAGAACAATTACAAAGCTTTGGTTTCTCTCTCTAGAACACACTTAGAAACACACACTTAGTGGAGATGATATGACCAGAATTTCTAACATGCTAAGCTAGTCAACCTATTTATAGGTGACACTAACTGAGATGCGTACCACCTCCGTACCATTGGTACATGCGTACCATTTGATACGGCGTACTAACTGGTACACTGCTCCTTGGACTCATATACAAGCTCACTTAGATACATTACACGAGACACATTGTAGTATAGGAATATGCTCTAACAAACTCCCCCTTAACGTGTAATGTAGCTATGCTAACTAAACTTCAGTCTTTAATCTTCAGCATCGTTGCATCTGATCTTTAACTTGAAATTTCTTGTTAGCTATAGAGCTTGCATGGCTGGATCATTCTTGAATCAATTTTTGAACTTCAAGATCCACTTGTGAAAAATACTTCATACTCCCCCTTTTACCATGCTTGAGTCTTGACAGCACATAACCTGCAATTTCAGAAGACAGAAACGCGGTTTTCCATTTTCAAGCCAACATAAGTTAATCTTGGCGCAAAACTTCTCTTTGAGAATCCAAGATATATGATTTAAAAATGTTTTTCGTATCTTGTGTTGATCGGTCGAAAATAAACAAGAAAGAAAATCTTTTTGGCTTTTATGAAGTTTATACTAAAACACACCAAAAATTTTTTCCGATTTTTCTGAAATGAAAAAATAATGCAATACAAAATTAGACTCTATTTTTGGTATTTTGCGAGAAAGATCACGACACGAGATCATATCAGACATAACGCATCTAGCACATTTTAATTTCGGTCTTAGTCAGCATGCAAGCCAAGATAATCGCAAATACAACCATTATGTTTATTTCAGCATGCACGAATCAGTTTCTATCGTTTTCAGATATGCTTAAGGTAATTTTTATCATGCACTGATAACTCGGCCTCCACTCTATCAGAAATACTAGCAAATCATCATATTTATTATAGAAACAACTTTCTTTGAGATTTAATCATCCTTGATGAGTCATGCAAAAATAAAGCAGAACCTCAAATACCTAGCAATCAGGTCGGTCTTGTGGACACGCAGAGAAAGCCCAAGTATTTGAGAAAAAAAGAAAGCAAAACAAGTTGAAATTGTATAATTCAACAGCAATCAGGTCGATACTCCCGTATACGCAGAGAAAGCCCGATGAATTATACGAAACACCAAGAAAAATAAAGCAGAATGTCAAATGAACAACGATCAGGTCGATCTTTCGATACGCAGAGAATGTCCGATCGTTTGACCAAATAAAGAAAATCAAACAAGTTTAAATCTTTCAAAATGATAACATGCATTCATCAGGATATCTCTTTATTCTATTTTTGGAATCATCACACAACATTCATCAAGAAGCAAATAACCAAAGATCATCAGGCAAGCTTTATATTTATATCTTACTTGCAGATATCAGATTAGTCATGCACATTCACAGATTACTCAAGTACCTACAGCCTTTAGACTTAATCTATCCATGGCAGATAACGTATATGCCGATGTACCATCATTTCTCGCTTTTGGCGGATCAATTTCTCAAATTTTCATTATTTTTATATATTTTCCAATTCCTCCCCCTAAAATTCAAACAAACACTATTTTTTGAATTTTCAAATTTTCTCCCCCTAAAAATATGAACGAAAGAAAATGAAAAACAAACATGAAAATGATCAATCAAGTCTTCTTGAAATACCTGCTGGATGAACCGATCGATCTAGTGCACGAGAATGTAAATAAGCTTTGTTTTATTGATTTCACAAAGAGAACAATTACAAAGCTTTGGTTTCTCTCTCTAGAACACACTTAGAAACACACACTTAGTGGAGATGATATGACCAGAAGTTCTAACATGCTAAGCTAGTCAACCTATTTATAGGTGACACTAACCGAGCTGCGTACCACCTTCGTACCATTGGTACGTGCGTACCATTTGATACGGCGTACCAACTGGTACGCTGCTCCTTGGACTCATATACATGCTCACTTAGATACATTACACGAGACACATTGTAGCATAGGAATATGCTCTAACATGATATGACATGATATGACATGATATGACATGATATGACATGATATGACATGATATGACATGATATGACATGATATGACATGATATGACATGATATGACATGATATGACATGATATGACATGATTGACATGATATGACATGATATGACATCATATGACATGATATGACATCATATGACATGATATGACATGATATGACATGATATGACATGATATGACATCATATGACATGATATGACATCATATGACATGATATGACATCATATGACATGATATGACATGATATGACATGATATGACATCATATGACATGATATGATATCATATGATATGATATGATATGATATCATATGATATGATATGATATGATATGATATGATATGATATGATATGATATGATATGATATGATATGATATGATATGATATGATATGATATGATATGATATGATATGATATGATATGATATGATATGATATGATATGATATGATATGATATGATATGATATGATATGATATGATATGATATGATATGATATGATATGATATGATATGATATGATATGATATGATATGATATGATATGATATGATATAATATAAGGTGTTCTTTTATGAATCGATACCATATATGCCTATAGCTTATTATAACCCTCATGTTCACAAGCTGTTTTATGTTTTCTATAGGAATCCAACATGCCTATTTTGGGGTTCTGTATAAGAACTCAAAAGAACTATAATTTTTCCTGCTTTTTAATAGAAGTATAAAAAACTCCTTGATATATTTGAATACCATTGATCATTGCAACAGATGTGAACTCACATAAACTACAATTTTTAACATAAAACACCTATTTTGACCTTCTCTTAAAAAAATTAGTCCATTCTCATAATTAAACTCTACCAAGTTTTCACATTATTCTTTATGGTTTATCACTTATTTTCAGATATAGTTCACTCACCTAATCTCAGTTTAATGAACCATTTTTTTTACTTGATAGGCTTCATTTAGGGGCAAAGAATGCATTGACTTTGGCTGGAACTATGCTTGGATATTACACTGCTAGGGTGCATGTTGATTTTCTAAACCACCATTGTGTCTCTAATTTTCTCTTTGTTGCTCAGGGTGAGTCTTTTCATTAACTATCAACGGGGTTCGAAACAAAGTATGGGATGGGGTTATTAAATAGAAATGCTCATGTGCAATCTAATGATTTTCTTCTGTTTTAAATGGGAGCAAGGATCAAACTGTTTATGATGGAATAAATTGTGTTCACGTAGAAATAAGGTTTAAGGTTAATGCTTTTATTATGGTGTTAATATTTTAGTTGCTTAATTAGCTTTTGATTTTATAGGTCAAGATCTAACTGTTAACACAAAATTTGTGACTATGTGAGGTGTTATAGCTTCATTAACCATTGCTCCACCGACCCATAAATTTGACCAGGTATTACTGTTCTTAATTTTTTAGAGCTTGCACAAGGTTTGTTTTATGTGTTAAGGTCTATGTATTATGTGATGATGTAATTTGTATTGCTTTAAGTGTCTTACTACAATTAATTGTAGCTTGAGCTTTAAGGGTAAAGACATTTGATTTATTGATGTCCATTTCATTTGATCAATTAAAACTGTCAATTTGGAGGTCTGTGATACAAATCTATCGCTACTAAATATTTAGAAAACTAAATTATCCAAAACTTTTGATTTTTATTTTTGATGCCCTTGGAAATTTTCAACAGAAGTGAACCAAATCCGTTGTTAATGTGAAGGTCAAACATTGGTTGGTATAGAGATTTACAAAATAGCAATTTGGCTTTTCTTTGGTTCTATTGTTAATCTGATGTTAAAAATTTGCTTGGAATGGAAATTAACAAAATAGTAGTTTCTATTTTCTTTGGTTTAGTACATTTATAAAAAATTGGCTATTTATGTTCTTACAATGGATATCTTTAAAAAATGACTTCAGTTTATGTTTAGCGTATATGCTTCCTGTGTTGGTTTGAACACAAGCAAGACCCAAATTTAGCCGTCTAGGTCGAATCTACATGAAATCGTAGAATTGAGTGTCTTTTGTTATCTAGTTGAAAGAGCTATATAACCTTATTACAAGTTTAGAACTATATAACCTTATTACAAGCTCCTCACAGGTATCCCATCTTATTTGTTACTGCTGTTTATATGCTCTTAATTACTAGACAAGTTAATTTGCTTAAATTAGTGCTCTTTACCATTTTGAATCATAATTTGGATATAATTGCAACCTGAAGCTATTGGATATTACCAGAATAGTCCTAAGAAGACATGGTCCTAAGCTGATACTTGGCATGCCCCCCCCCCCCTCCAGGCCCATCACAAGGAAAACGAAACCCAAGATTTGCTTTATCCGGTTTAAACGGGAGCTACGAGCAAATAGAACACCTTTCAGAAGTATCACTACTGTCACATGAATCGTAAATGCATGAATGTGATGTACCAAAAAATTTGCGGTTCCTAATGGAATAGGTAACAAAGCTACCTTGCCACCCACTGCTACTAAATCACCCCCCCCCCCCAGGTTAAACTGGTGCTTGCTGTTGCACCAGGAGCCGTTACGCCAGGTGTTAAATCGTGGGTGTTTTGTATCCATTCGCATGAACAAACGGGTTTCTAGCAGCAACGCGCTAAAGTGACTTCAGTAACAAAGATGAAAAACTGATTTGTGATTCGTTTGTTTGTAATGCAGTTCTTGGTCATGTTCATTACTTGGTTACTCTAATATGTGTTTTGTTTAGCTTAGCTGATGATTTATGCCAACCGCTGGGTGTTAGGAGCTTTGATTATTTGCAGGATTGATGCATAAAAGATCAATAGTGTTAGGAACTTAATTTGATTATTCGTAGTGTTGATTCTAACTTGCTGAATTTTCTAATTTGCAACCACAAGATCGTCACCTTCAAGCTTCAATGGGCACGAAACAGCCAGCTGACAAGAAACCTAAGCTGAAGACTGAACCAAGAAGCATCATACATGTATGGTGAAACTAAAAATCTACTTTTCGTAACCTTTGTCACAATAGTTTTATGGGAGGCTACAAATTGTAAAATATATATATATATAGGGAGAGGATCATTTGAGAACCAATTGGGTTTGAGAACTTTTGAGAACCATTCTGAGCCACAAGTTATATATAAGGAAATCTCCCCTATAAATTTGAATGCTCCCCCCCCTGAAAATTAGTGGCTCAGAATGGTTCTCAAAAGTTCTTAATGAAAAAAGTTCTCATTTGAACCTAACCCTATATATACATATATATATATATATATATATATATATATATATATATATATAGCTCATGCCTTATGGGTTTTTTTGTGTGTCTAGGATATTGTAGTGGTTTGGTTAGAAAGGAACCTGCCATGCTTTTGTGAATCTAGGATGGAGTTTGGGTTCTAAGGAGTTTCGATTGACCATCAAAGCAGGTCAAGCTTTTTATTTTTATTTTTTTAATGTTTTGTTGTTCTTTGGTCCTCGAAACGCGACTGTCATCTGGTCAGGCTTTTTATTTTTTTTTTAATGTTTTATTGTTCTTTGGTCCTCGAAACGGGACTGTCATCTGTTTAGTCTTATTCTGAAAGGGTGTCGTACAAATTATTTTTGGGTTCTTCATATTTTTTTATGAAATTACAAGCTGAAAAATCTAAAAGTGGTTTTGAAATCTGAATACTTAAAGATGATTGGTAAGAACTTAAATATCATTGCCAAAAGAGATGTATATGAGGTCAAGGCACCATTGTTAATTAATGTATTAGTACTCAGAATGGGACTATGAGATCTCTCTTTTATATAGCTGCTTTTGGAAAATAGTGATGGCCTTTTGTTTTGTTGATACATACTTTCTCATTGCCTTCATTTTTGTGGTTTTTGATGTGGGATTATGAACCTGCAAAGTAACTGGTGTCTAAATTCATGAGTATGTTGTGTTTGTAACCTACCTTTTATAGAGATGCATATCTATTTTGTTTGAGCTCAAGAAGTTATAAATGATTTAGGCATTTCTTCTTTTCAAGGTTAAATATTTATTTTGTTGGTAAAGTTGCTCTAAGCTTTTCTTTCTTAACTATTTCCTCTTTGAATTAAATGTTTATTTTGTTGGTAAAGTTGCTCTAGGCTGTTCTTCGTTAACTATTTCCTCTTTGAATTTTTATTTATTTGCTTTTATAATTAAATATACCTTAATTTTTCTTGATTGGTTAATTTTTTATAGAATATTTTTTCTTTTTATTTATGTTTTGCTCTATTGCTTCAGTTACAAGTAGAGGTGCAAATCCTAAATCGGTTTGGGCTCTCAAACCGGTCAAAACCGGTTTTGACCAACCCGGTTCCCAAAATCGGTCAAACCGAACCTGTTTCAATCGGTTAGGGGTTTTTGTGAAGAAACCGATTTTCAAACCGGTTTGGCCCAAACCGGTTTGAAACCGGTTTCTTCACATCACTTTTAAGCAACTTTTTATAGCCGTTTCTAGCCGTTGGTAACGGTAATATAGCCGTTTTTTAACCGTTGGGGGGTCGATTTATGCCTAAAAATTGGTATATATACCCCATTTAGAGCATTCACAGCAGGTTCTCTATCCTTATCCTTATAATTTATACTTTTATTATTACTTTTTCTCTCTCTTCCACTCACAACCTTAATTAAATAATACTTTTTATACCTTTATCATTACCTTTTCTCTATCTTCCAATCCTTAAATTTTAGCAAATCATCATTTTTTTTGTTAAATATACAGATTTTGTAAAGTTTTTCTCTCTCCTCTACTCACAACCACTCACAACCAAACCTTAAATTATACAGATTTACACTCACATGTTTTTTAGGGAATCTACCGTGAATGCTCTTATGTGTTATAAACATTACCCCACTTCCCAATCTCTTAAATTCCAACAAAGATTATCCCTCATTCACTCAAAAAAAGGCCTCTTCGAGTGCTCAAAGCAACGCCGGCAACGACGAGTTCTCGATTGTGAGGATTGTTCCAACAAAGAGAGTTCCGCATTTGTTCGGGCCGCATTTCGACTTGGTTGAGTTGAAAAATGGTATGCAAAAGGCTCGGTGTCATTATTGCGGTATTTTAACGAAAGGAGATTCGAACTCAAATATTAAAAACCATTTGGAAACTTATTGCAAAAAGAACTTCTTCTCTTTTGTAATGTTTTATGTTTTTTTTCAATAAAAAGTATGTTTTTTTAGTTTTTATAAAGTTTAAAAAATATATATATATACAAACCGGTTCAAACCGGTTTGAGATCCCAAACCGGTTCGGTTTCTAACCGGAACCGGTTTCACCGGTTTCTCGAACTCGTGCTCAAAACCGGTTTGGTAACCGAACCGGTTTGGCCCCAAACCGGTTTTGACCAAAACCGATTTTGGTCAAAACCGATTTGAGAACCGAACCGGTTTGGTTTTCAAACCGGTTTTTGCACCTCTAGTTACAAGCCCTTTGATTGTCAAGGTTGATATTCAAAAGTATTTGATTGTCACTAGACATGTTGCTCATCAATTCCTATTTAAATAAATTGTTGTTTATGTGTGATTACATCATATCACTAGACACTTTCATTTATAGATTGAATTGGAAATGGCCAATGAACATCATATCAGTACGCTTTTAGGTTTCTTTTGCTTTATGTTAATAGTCAATTCTCTTACCGTATTTCGACATGTTTCTTCATAAAATTAGACGTATTAATTATATGTCAAGGCTCCGCCGCGAAGCACGGTCGTCAAACTTGTATTGAATACAAGATGTGATGAGGGAGTTGTTAAAAAAACATTTCATTTCGTAGATATACTCCTCATGCTTTCTAGATTTTTGGTACCTTAAACTTAGAGTTTATTTTCAAAAGAGTGTGTTTTAAAATTTATTTATCAAATAGGTGTAGTTAAAAACTTAATTAACAAAATAGGTATATTCTTTTTTTATTAGTTTCTCTCTTCAAATATCATTGAATAACTTTATGTTTTTTAATTTACAATAGTTATTAAATTAAAATCACCATAAAAATTACTTTTAAAGAAATTTTAAAAAATATTTATAAATTTTCTTTTTCCTAACTAATTACTGGATTAAGCAACTATGAACATCATGGTTTAGTCCTTAATAATATCTACCATGATTATTTTCTTTATTAATTAACTTGCAAAAACAACTTGACTCGTTACATAAAAGAAAACATCTCAAGACCTATATTTATACTCTCCAAATACTAATCTTTAACATACTTCGAACTCTATTTAAATAATTAAACAAACACCAATTAGGACTTGTCATAATGGTATTGGTGATGATGGGAGACTAGTTGACTAAGACGTCACTAGTTCGATTCTTGAGCCTCACAGGTTTTACCACACGGTATGTACTCGCAAACTGTCATGGGTATAGGGGGCGGATTTAGGAAAGAAAATCAGGGGTAGCGGAGAGTATTGGGGGTTCGGGGGCAGCGGCCCCGAAATTTTTTTTTAGGTAATTAACGGGCTTTTGATCATATTTTCAAGGGGCTTTTGATCATATTTTTAGGTAAAAACCATAAAATTTCTTCCAGTGGTCGCGAAAAATTCGTTTCAGGGGTCGCAAAATACCAAAAACGTAAAACCCCAAAAAAATTTCTTTTTTCGCGTTAACGGTTCAGGGGTCGCGGGGGCTACCCCTACCCATAGGGTAGGTCCGCCCCTGATGGGTAACACCGTTATGCCAGTTGTTCATCCCGCATGGCCTGATTAAAGGTCAATGCCGTTAAAAAAACAGCTAACTTGATATACCAAATAAATAAACTTAAACAAGTCAAATTCTAAAACAATTCCAAAGTAAACTTTAACTTGATCTTTATCTCATCATCTTTTTCATAATTGTTCCAACTTGATCTTTATGTGGTCGTCTTTTTCATTATTTTTCCAACTCGTCTTTAGTACAAAAAAAATATAACCATATATAGTTTGTTGATTTCAACCTGCACAAACTAAAAATAATGAGGAAAATGATCAAAATAATATTTTCGAACATGTATAAATAATCTCATATTACAAACACAGTAATATCTAAAAAAATATTTCAAATTTTCGTTTATTAAAAACTAAAGTTGACAGAAAAATAAGAACCCATTAACCCACACCAGATATTAACATAGTTATATACATCATAAATAATTGCCAGTTTAGTAACAGACTAAGGCTGTGTTTGGCGCGCCATAAGCTAGCTTATAAGCTAGCTTATCAGCTAGCTTATAAGCTAGCTTTTTGACGTTACCAAACGGGGCTTTTTTAATAAGCTAGCTTTTTTTAAAAGCCCCGTTTGGTAACGTCAAAAAGCTAGCTTATAAGCTAGCTTATAAGCTAGCTTTTGAAAAGCTAGTTGGAGTAGCTTTTCAACTAGCTTTTATAATATTTCCAATTTTACCCTTCCCTAACTTATAAATAAATATATTTATTTACATTTATGACATGTACTTTTATGTCATTTTATATTTTTAAGCTAGTTTATCAGCTAGTTTTTACCAAACGTTATTTTTTATCAGCTAGCTTATAATTTATCAGCTAGCAGCTAGTTTATCAGCTAGCAGCTAGCTTGTCAGCTAGCTTATCAGCTAACAGCTAGCTTATCAGCTAGCAGCTAGCTTTTCAGCTAGTGCGCCAAACACAGCCTAACAGTAGTAATGAAACCATCAATTTAAACGAAAGTTTTGGTTAATTAGGATAAAAAAAACATTTATAAATATTTTTTTAGTTTCTTTAAAAGTAAGTTTTAATTGTATTTTTAATTCAAGAACTATTATGAATTAAAAAAAAAACTTAAAGTTATCCAATGATATTAAGAGAAAGAAACTAGAGTTAACTTCATTTTTTGTCCCTGAGGTTTATCAGTTCTGTCACTTTTAGTCCAATTTTAAAAAATAATCAATTTAAGGGCCTCACCTTTGGTTTTTTTCTCAATTTTGGTCACCTTCAAAAATTCATCCAAATTAATCGTTAAAATGAAGGGCATTTATGTCCAAATTAAACTCTAATTCACCAACTTAAAAGGGAAGTCAATCTATCTAAAGGTGAATAGAGTTCAATTCGGATATAAATGTCATTCATTACAACGATTAATTTGGATGAATTTTTGAAGGTGGCAAAAATTGAGAAAAAAACCAAACGTGAGGCCCTTAAATTGATTATTTTTTAAAATTGGACTAAAAGTGAGAAAACTTGTAAACCTCAGAGACCAAAAACGAAGTTAACTCAAGAAACTAATAAGATATGAAAACACCTATTTTTTAAAATAAGTTGTCTCTATTGGCTAGTTGGTTTTGGTCATTTGGAGGTACAAGAAGGAAGGTACTAGATCATGGAGGAAGGTTATCGATGGGCTTCATGGTGAAATAATGTGTCGGGGCTGATCCCGGTTAAGGAGTGTCGGGGATTTGGAGAAATATCTCCAAAGTGGCTTCTCAGGTACTTAACTACGAGGTCAATATAGAGGAGCAGCTGATCCAAGTGGATGATGATTGGCATTGGCGTGGAGATACTTCAGGCTCCTTTTCTGTTTCTAGCATGAGGAAAATGCTTATGATGAGCTTTAGAGTTGAGAGGGAGCATGCCTTTTGGTGGAACAAACTTGTTCCCTCAAAAATAAACCTCGTGTGTTGGAGGGCTTATATGGAGAGATTGCCGACAAGATTGGGGTTGGTCAAACGGGGTGTGTCATTGTTGTCTATGGCCTGCCCGTTTTGTGACGCCCAGGAGGAGACTGAAATGCACTTGAAACGGGTTGTGAGCAGGCTGTGATGGTTTGGACAGTGGTTAGCCAATGGTACAAGGTGCCAGATTTGGTGGTGTTCGATGTTAAAGATTGTTTTGCTCGTTCCCGGGAGAGGAGGGGAGGACAGAAGTTTTTATGTGGGATGTAGTGATTAGAACGGTGGTGTGGATCACATGGAGAAGTAGAAATGACTTGGTGTTTAACGACAAGAGATCAACGATCAACAAAATTATTGCAGACTTGAAGGCCTCCTCGTTTTTTTGGGTGAATTATAGAGCTAGAGGGTGGGAGGTTGAGTGGACTGAATGGTGTTCCTTTGATTTTTGATGTAACGTTTTGGTTGTTGTTCGGGTACGGTTTTAGCGCCTCGCTTGCCGGTCCCCGGTTTGTTGTGTTAATGAAATCATCGTTCAAAGAAAAAAAACTACACCTATTTGATAAATAAATTTTAAATTTATATTTTTCTAAGAAAAAACTCAACTTATAGTAAGATGTTAATGTTTGATAGACAAGGTTGTTGTTCATATTTTGTAATGAGGTTAAACCGGAGAGTAAGCCATAACACGATGGTCATAAATTAATGACTTGAAGTGGTTTTACAAGTAAAAGCACAAATCGGCAAAGCATAATACATCTGAAACTGAAATCAACCTTTAATTCAGTCCAATATAAAATTCAATTATATGAAGGTAGTTTAATCCACATCAGATTATCTATGGTAATCGTCTAAACAAACGACGAAGATTCATAAACTTTATGTAATGTTTTCAAAAGTAATAACTTAAACATGTTCGTATATTCATAAACAAGAATCATTTCAACAAATGATTAAAATGCAACCTGGAAAGCATTGTGATCTCCATCTTAAACATAATGGTCTACGTTTGTAGACCTTTCCAAATCCATCATACACCTTCCCGAATCTACACATCTCCAATCTTATATGTTTGGAGCTTTCGCGAAAGAATGTTAACGTTTTTCATATCACAATGAATGATTTGATCATGAACACTTATATAGTTATGAAAGTAGTCTAATCCACAAGAGTCGCCACTGATTGTGTTTATCAATTGCACCAAATTTAAGAAAATATCATCCTTGTAAAACCATTCCAGATCATCCATTTCCATAGATGAGCTCTTCATCGAAATGGTTATATTCATATATATATTGACACTCTACAAGAGAAAAATGGCATCTTTGTTAATTATATACATGCATACATAAATATATGACATATTATCACTGTATATCACAAATATATCACAAATTGAAGAGTAATTCAGGTTATTAATATCGACCTGTAATGATAATTTTAACAATAACATTATATGAGTATCGACCAGAAACAAATATTGACTACAACACTTTCATATAATGTTTCCAAAACACTTTCAAAAAGTTTTACTCTATTTTGTGATCCATCCGAGCTAAAATATAGTATACAAGGAAGAAAACTAAACATCGATCTTAGACAATTTTATGCAAACGCCGATATATGAACATACTTGGATGCGGGAATGGGGAAAACTTAGATCTGTGATGATTGCAACGGAAAAAGAAAGTAAAATAAGATTAAAGAACTTACTAATTTCCAGAGAGGTGCGGCGGCGGCATTTTAGAAGAGATGGAGGAAAGTGTTAGAGATAAAGCAATAGGTTTGTCAACAACCTAACTATAAAGGGAGAAGGTTTTTTTTTTTTTTTTTTTTTTAATAAATTTCTCTTTTCATCCTCAAGGTTTGATCAATTTAACAATTTCGGTCCAAACATTTTAACAATCTCATTCACGTACTTCATTTTTCATTATCATTTCAATTATAATTCAAACACTAACACTATCTAAAATTTTCTGTTAAGTTTATGAAAACACCAACGTACCCATCGTTTTTCTTAAACACATAATTTTTTTATTAAACAAAAATTATACAATCAACCTCAGAACCAATCCACTTGAAAGCAATGCCAGAACTAATCCATCCAAGACTCAACAGTAGTGGATCCGATGATACGTGAAATCCATTATCCGATCAATTCACTGTGCGTGTTTGATTTCAATTTAACAATTGTCCGCCTTCTTGTTGGTCCACGGCTACTGTCTCGTTTAAGATCTAAGATATCGTTGGTTGCCTTGTTCGCTTTTCTCATTTCCGTAAAGTGTTAGCAATGGCGGATCTGAAGATTTGCCGCCGATGAGAGGCAATGAAGATTAAGCAGATTGTTTTTGTATTCAACTTTTGGATGGATTTTGAAATGAAATTTGAGTAGCGAGAGGTTGATTCCCGATTTATTATTCACCCGACGGATCTAAACTCTTGTCGCTTATGAGAGGTGGTGATCGAAGACCTACCGTTTCTATTTTTCACCAAGTTCAACGTGAATGGTTGATTCCAGGTTTAACTTGGGTTTGATTCAAGTAGAGAGAGATTTAATTATGGTATGATCAGGTTTGATTTCAGGTGGTGGTTGGGGTCACTAGGAAAATGATAAGGGTGGGGTCATCAACGATGGTGGTGTGGTTGGTGTGCAAATGAGACCAGTGATGTTGGCGGCGATGGGTGCTTAGTGGTGGACTGATGGTGTTTTAGGTAGTGTCATAGCGGTGATGGGAATACACAAGGGTTCTTGGGGGTTAAAGATTTATTTATTTATTTATTTATTTTGTAATTTTGTTTAATAAAATAACTTGGGAATTTGAGAAAAATAAAAAGGGTATTTTAGTCTTTTTGTACAAACTTAGGGTGTTGGTGGTGGACTGAAATTGAAATGAAAATGAAATGTGAAGTTTATTACCTTGCTAGGTTTGTATCCCGTGTGTCACACGAGACACATAAGTAATCATAATCACATAAAACATAAGCCAGTTATAGTTATACGTTTTCATCTGTACATGTTTACGATATAATTTAACGTAAAAATTTGTTACATTTTATAATCAAACAAAATATAAGCCCTATGATAATGAGATTAAGAATAAACCCTTTATTAAGGAGTAATTATACCAAAGATGTCCCTAAACGTGAAACTTTAACAAACAAATTTGATTTCTTGTTTAAGGCAAAAGTGTTTTTTTTTTTTTTTTGAACGGCAATTTTATTAGCAACAAGGCATAACCCAGCAAGGTGCTAGGGCAGCCAAACAAAGCAACAAACAGCAAAAAGAAGGGACATTACATAGTAAAAGAGACCCACTCACTTCAAGACACCGATTTCTCCTTAAACCTATTAGCGAACCAAAGAAAGCTCCAACTTTAATCTCTTGAATCACCCCGTGAACCGATGGATCCTTGCCTTTGAAGATAACCTTGTTGCACTCCTTCCAAATACACCAACATGCCGTCCAAAAAACCGTTTGAATGGCTTTAGTCTTAACCTTATTCCAACCCCCATTCTCGTGAGCCTTGAAAATATCCTTCACGTCAAAAAAGAAAACCGGACTGATCTTGCACCACCCAGCCATCACGCACCACACCAAGTCCGTGAACCAACAAGCCGTGAACAAGTGGAGCACAAATTCTGCACCCTGCTTACACAAAACACAGTTACCATCCCCAACAAACACATTCCTTTTAGCCAACCCATCCATCGTAGCTAATCTGCCCAGCACCGTCCGCCACATGAATAAATTGATTTTAGAGGGCACCCAAGGACACCAGTCAGGAATATCCACACCAGCCCGAGCCCCCCCCCCCCCCCCCCCGAAACACATAAGGAACGAAGAGATCTGACAGAAAAAAGGCCATCCGGAGCCCCATCCCACCACCACCGCCCATTCTTGAAAATAATAAGATTACCCAGCTCCACATTCAGCCTCCGCAGGTCATTATTCACCCTTATAGCCGCTTTCCAAACCCCCGAAACAGATGGAACCCTAGGAATAGGGCCAAAGTAGTCACCCAGCCCATGAATACCCCGAACGACCCGGTTCCAAAGTTTATCCGGTTCCCTCTTCAACCGCCAAAACCATTTAGCCACTAAGCATGCGTTGGAAGTCCCCAAAGGGACAAGCCCCAAACCACCTTCCTTAACGGACTTCAACACCAAATCTCTAGACACCCAATGAATCTTAGAATTCGTCCCCATCACCACCCCAAAGAAATTTAAACCGAATTCTTTAAAGGGAATCCACAACTTTCTTAGGGGCCCAATAAAGCGAAAAATAGTATGTCGGAAGAGCATCCAACACGGCTTTAATAAGAGTAAGGCGACCACCCATGGAGAGATGCCTCGCTTTCCAAGATGAAAGACGGCCGTTGAAAGTGTCCACAACCTTACTCCAATGCTTGACAAGGTTCATATTAGCCCCCACCATAAGCCCGAGATAAGCAAAAGGAAACTCCCCCACACCACAATTGAGAAAATTAGCCCACCTAGCAATTTCCTCATCCTCAACATTGACACCGAAAAGGCTATATTTGCTAAGGTTAACTTGGAGCCCCGACACCATAAAGAAACACCAAAGAATCCCTCTAAGATTGAGGATATTATTTCCACTCCAAGACCCCAAAATCATCGCATCATCCGCGAAGAAAAGGTGGGAAATAGTCGGGCCTGCATTAGGTAACTTAATACCATGGAAGATCCCCAACACCCCGACTTTAACCAACATACAATGCAACGCCTCCATCGCCACAATAAAGAGATACGGGGAGAGCGGATCCCCTTGCCGAATGCCATTGAAACACTCAAACTCCCGAGTCGGGGACCCATTAACCAACACCGAGGCCCGGTTGGCTTCCAACACTCCCCAAACCCATTGCCGCCACAAAGGGGGGAAATTCATTTGGCTCAACACCGAATCTAAAAAATCCCAATCCAAGGAATCATAAGCTTTGTTGAAATCAATTTTGAAGAACATAGCCTCCCTTTTAGATTTCCGAAGCCAAGAAAGAATCTCGTTAATAATGAGAGGCCCGTCCATAATATTCCTATTAGCGACAAACGCCATTTGGCTCTCCGACATAATAGGGTCCAAAACCTTCTTCATCCGGGTTGCAAGCACCTTAGAAATCACCTTGGACACACAACCTAGGAGACTTATGGGCCGGAAGTCCTCCCACCGAACCGGATCCTTATTTTTAGGAATGAGACAAACAAACGAAGAACCACACCCACCATTAATTCTGCCCCCTTCATAGAACGCCTCCATAACGTTAAAAAATAGTCTTCCACCAACTCCCAAAAGAATTTAATAAAATCAAAATTGTAGCCGTCCGGCCCCGGGGCCTTGTTACCCCCACACGACTACACCGCCTCTTTCACCTCTTGACAAGAGAAAAGGGCAATCAACTTAACCCTCTCCACATCCGAAATTATTTTAATTCCATGGCAAACCAGCAACGGCTTAGTCCCCACATCCTTAGCAAATTTGGCCTTGAAGAATTTCAAAGCCCCTGCCTTGATGGAAGCAGGATCCGACTTCCAGCTGTCCCCCACCATAATTCCATTAATCCGGCCATCCACCTGTTTCGAACGCAGCATACCATGAAAGAAACTCGTATTGGCGTCCCCGTCCACAGCCCAACGAATCCTAGCCTTCTGGGCTAAGTCCTGCCTACAGCGAGCCTCAATTTCCAACAACTCCTTCTTGGCCACCGCCCACGAGACCAACTCCTGCTCGCTCAACACCCTTAACTCTGACGCCGCATCCCACAAATGACACTCATCTACCAGCCTTTGTCTACGGGCAGAGGCATCAGCACACAAGGATTTACTCCAAATTTTAACCCTCTCCTCAACCAACCTCAACTTAGCCAACAAGATACAATCCGGAGAACCATCCCCACAAAAATCCGACCAAGCTTTATACACAACCTCTTTTAGCCCCGGATTAGAAAGCCATGACGAGAAGAACCGGAACGGAGTCGGACCAAAATCACCACTATCAACATTAAGAACAATAGGATTATGATCCGACCAAAGGCGAGGCAGCGCAACCACCGCCGCATTAGGCCAACGAGCCACGAAGTCGCCACAAACGAGAAAACGGTCCAGTTTACTAAAGATGTGCCCATTCGAGAACGTGAACTGACCTCCACCCATAGGAAATTCAAACAGCCCAGCATCAGCAACAAAGTCGTTAAACGTCGCTGCCGGCCCAGGGTGGAATTGCGATCTCAAACGGTCACCTGGACCCCGGACGACGTTGAAATCACCAGCCACAACCCAGAGACCCGTTCTCGAGCCCAACATAGCACGCAGATCATCCCAGAGCCTCTTCTTCTCCCTAGAGCTTTGTGGGGCATACACATTCACCACGTTAAGCTCCACTTGAAGCCCAACAAGGATCCCCGCCACTAACAGAAAATTAGGCGACGATGAAGTGTACCTTAATGAGAACACAAACGGGTTCCAGATACTCAACAAACCACCCGACTGTCCCTGAGCAGGAGCAGCCTCCCACGAACAGCACCTATTTCCCCACATTTTCTCCACCGGGAACACCTCACCCTCCTGAAGTTTCGATTCTTGGATACACAAGAAATTGATAAAATTCTCCTTTCGAATTCGACAGATCCACCT
>JBCNJP010000017.1:23161161-23213620 GCA_039602395.1 Deinandra increscens subsp. villosa
CGGCAGCCACGGCTGCCATTGATCCAGCGGCTGCCGTCCAACGCAGCAGGTCTCCATCACCTGTCCGCTCGCGTTCTACTTTCCCCACAATTTCAGACACCGATTTCATGGCAGATGCTACCCAGACCAATGACGCGGAGGTCAAGGCCTTAGAGAAAGTCTTGCAGCAGGCGTATGCGGTCACGAACATCATCATACGCGTCAAACCTCTGGACGGAACTACGGTAACATACCAATCCTGGGTAAGATTGTTCAAAAATCATGCTAGGGCCTATAAAGTTACGGATC
This sequence comes from Deinandra increscens subsp. villosa, assembly GCA_039602395.1. Classification (NCBI taxonomy): domain Eukaryota; kingdom Viridiplantae; phylum Streptophyta; class Magnoliopsida; order Asterales; family Asteraceae; genus Deinandra; species Deinandra increscens. Next base: position 23,161,450 of record JBCNJP010000017.1, read on the forward strand.
ATATTGATGGAACTGAGCCACCGGCTGAAGGTGATGCAACGTACGCGTTGTGGTGTGACATCGATGCACTGGTACTCCAGTGGATCTATAGTACTCTAGGTCCTAAAGTGCTCCCGCGGGTCTTGAAAGATAATATGACCGCGAGGAAAGTCTGGTTGAAAATACAGGAGATTTATTTGAATAACAAAGGCTCCCGTGCTGCTACCCTCGACCAGGAATTTACAAACTTAACTCTGGCAGGGTGTTCGTCTATGGACGATTATCTTGAAAAATTGCAGGAACTAGCTGATCAACTGGGGGACTGTGACCGCCCAGTGGACGAAAACCGTCTGGTATTGCAATTTGTTCGCGGCCTACCAAAAGAATATGACACAGTGGCCTCATTCATAAACCAAAGTTCACCGACCTGGGATACTGCTAGAAATATGGTGCAACTTGAATTGCATCGTCTAAATGCGAGAGACAATACAAATCCAACCCCCACTCAAACTGTTTTCAATGTCAACCAACCCCACCCACATACTGCCGCCCCACCTACCCATCAAAACCCACCCGTCCAAAATCCAAACTACCCACAGAATTCACAAAATTCAAATCCCATGCAACCAATGCAACCCAACCCATATCCCCATGCATATCAATATCCAAACCAATACCCACCTCGTAACTATGATAATAACAGGAACAACTTCCATGGTAGAAACAACAATCGTCGAAATAATTTTCGTGGAGGCCGCGGTTCCCGCAACAACAACAACACTCGCCCCCCCCCCCCCCCCCCCCCGTCCGGATACTCTCCCACACCGCCAATGGGGGTGGTGGAACGCCCCACCATGTCCCTACCCCACAGCCCCAAACCAGTGGCCTACGATGCCACCTCCGCAGTATCCCAGTGCCAATTACACTTCTGGTGCCTATTCCCCGTTTAATGCCTTGAACCCGTCAGACATAGCAGCTGCCTATCAGGGGAATCAGATGCCGCCACCGGATCAAACTTGGATTATGGACTCGGGAGCGTCCAACCATGTCACACCAAATCCAGGTATGGTTCAATTCCCGGTTTCTTGTTCTAATATAAGTGATATTTTCGTTGGTAATGGTCATAAAGTGTCAATAACGGGATCTGGAAATTCCAAACTTTCCTTACCAAATAACCAATACCACCTTAATAATATTCTTGTCACCCCCAAAATTGTTAAAAATCTCCTCTCAGTCCGTCAGTTTACTATTGATAATCAAGTTATAGTTGCATTTGACCCTTATGGCTTTTCTGTGAAGGATCTCAAGACTGGAGAGCTCCTTTCCCGCCACAGTAGCACTGACGGACTGTACCCGGTTACCATACCTCCACCTCCACCTACGGCTTATCTCACCACCACATCCACCTCGTTTCTCTGGCATACAAGATTGGGTCATCCGGGGGCTCACATCTTAGATTTTCTTTCCAATCATTTCTTTATAAATTGTAATAAGGACAAACATGCGTCTGTTTGCCACTCGTGCCAGCTTTCTAATAGCAAACGATTGCCATTTCATGAATCTTTGTCTATTACATTTAATGCTTTTGACATTATACATTGCGACTTGTGGACATCCCCAGTTCTTAGCAAATCTGGGTATAAATACTATATGGTGTTGATTGATAACTTCACACAATTTGTTTGGGTTTATCCCTTGAAACATAAGTCGGACACTTTTGCAACATTTTCAAAATTTCATAAACTAATCCAAACTCAGTTTAATAAATCCATAAAATCTTTCCAATGTGATCTCGGGGGTGAATTTGACAATAAAGAGTTTGCCAACTTTGCAAATGAAAATGGATTAGTTTTTCGGTTTAGTTGTCCGCAAACATCTCCTCAGAACGGGAGAGCCGAGCGTATGATTCGTCGGCTAAATGACATTATTCGATCTCTTTTAACCCAAGGCAACCTTCCCCCCCCCCCCCCGGTTCTGGGTAGAGGCACTCCACACAGCTGCCTACCTTCATAATATTTTTCCCACAAAAAGACTCAACCTCGGGACACCTACTTTTGCCTTGTATCATCGCCATCCCAGTTATGACTACCTACGGGTGTTCGGGTGTGCGTGCTATCCCAACTTATCAAGCACGGCACAACATAAATTAAGCCCACGTTCCGTTCGGTGCATTTTTTTGGGGTATCCCTCCAATTTCCGGGGCTACCGATGCTTGGACCCTAAAACGGGTCGTGTCCACCTGTCGCGCCATGTCATATTTGATGAAAAACAATTCCCTTTTGGCTCCCCTGATAAAAACGCTGAAACAAATTATCCCACAACTCACAGTGAAACCGAGTGGTACGATAACCCATATCCGCCCCCAAATTCTCAAACACCAAAAGCCCATCACACTGCCGTTCCTCCCTCATTTCCGGTCCATAGCGATTCGGCCCAACAGTCCAACAACACAACTCCTTCGGCCCACTCTCCTCAACAGCAAAGCCCTACTCACTCGTCGCCAACTCCCAGCCAACCATCGAATTCCAGCTCAAGCCCAAATATTAATTCTCCAACCAGCCCTTCCTCAACAACCTCCACGCCCACAAATATTAATTCTCCAACCAGCCCTTCCTCAACAACCTCCACGCCCACAAATACCAATCAACACCCCATGTTCACTCGAGCTAAAGCTGGCATTTTCAAACCTGTCCAACGGCTAAATCTGAATATTAATTCTACACCTATTTCTCCTGTCCCAAACTCTTACCAAAAAGCCCTTTCAGATCCTAATTGGCACAATGCCATGCTTAATGAATTTAAAGCTTTGCAGGACAATGATACTTGGGAGTTGGTACCACGACCCCAGAACCACCCGGTAATTAGATGCATGTGGTTATTCCGACACAAATATAAGTCGGATGGGTCTTTAGAGCGCTATAAAGCGCGACTGGTTGCGAATGGTAAATCACAGACGGTGGGGATTGATTGCACAGAAACATTTAGTCCGGTCGTTAAACCGGCGACCATTCGCACAATCTTATCTCTGGCTTTATCTAAAAACTGGCCAGTTCATCAGTTGGATGTTAAAAATGCCTTCCTTCATGGCGACCTTGCTGAGACTGTGTATATGTCTCAACCACCTGGTTTTAATGATACTAGATTTCCAGATTATGTTTGCAGGCTTAAAAGATCACTTTATGGATTAAAGCAGGCGCCACGGGCATGGTACACTCGGTTTGCGAATTTTCTTCTTAATAATGGGTTTAAAAGTAGCAGTTGTGACACGTCACTTTTTATCTACGCTAATGGAAACCGATTAGCATATTTGTTATTGTATGTGGATGACATTATACTTACAGCGTCCGATGCGACTTTGCTTCAGTCGATTATTCAGTCTCTTTCAAGGGAATTTGCTATGACTGACCTGGGTGCTCTTCATCATTTCTTGGGGATCGCTGTCACTCGTGACAGTAACGGGTTCTTTCTTTCTCAGTCGCAGTACGCCAGAGATATTCTTGACCGAGCATCCATGTCTAATTGCAAACCGAGTGCTACTCCAGTTGATACAAACGGGAAACTCAGTGCCGATGATGGACCGCCCCTAGCTGATGGTACTTTTTATCGTAGTCTTGCAGGTGCGTTACAGTATTTGACATTTACTAGGCCCGATATCTCTTATGCCGTGCAGCAGATTTGCCTTTTCATGTACTCACCGTCTGAGTCTCATTTGGCGTTTATGAAACGTATTCTGAGATATATCCAGGGCACTATTGATTATGGCATACAGATTCGACCATCAGCATGTACGACATTGACGGCCTACTCCGATGCTGATTGGGGCGGGTGCCCGGATTCTAGACGGTCGACATCCGGATATTGCGTATTTTTAGGAGATAATACTGTCTCATGGTCATCTAAACGGCAGTCTACACTTTCCATATCCAGTGCTGAGGCGGAATATCGGGCTGTGGCAAATTCTGTTGCGGAGGTTACATGGATTCGAAATTTGTTATTGGAACTACGCGTTCCCATTCGCACAGCCACTGTTGTGTATTGTGATAACGTTTCTGCCGTCTATTTGTCGGGTAATCCGGTTCATCATCAGCGAACCAAACATGTGGAGATTGATATCCACTTTGTTCGCGAGCAGGTCCGTATTGGTAATATTCGTGTGCTCCATATACCCTCTGAACATCAGTATGCAGATATTTTTACAAAGGGTCTCCCTCGTATTTTATTTCAGCGCTTTCGTTCCAGTTTGAGCGTTCGTTCCATCCACGCTCCAACTGCGGGGGTGTATTAGATAGCCTTGTATTTATGTATTTAGTAGAGGGTTTATTTTGTAACATGTATAGCTATATATAGGAGCATGTAATTATTATTTGGTTCAATGAGAATTACCAATAATTTTACATAAAACTACTAGAAGAGCAAAAGAAATAAATGGGTATGCTTGTAATTTGTATGATTTGGAATAAAAAGGTATATATACATTTGCTGACTCGAGCAAATAAGGGCAAAATAGTCATTCTATAGTTTACTTTTAATAAAAAAAACTAAAATGGGTATTCCCCTTATATACAAAATCGAAGTTGGATCACTGTTTATGATATTAATAAAAAAAAAATCATGCATGGTGTGCAACCTGATGAAGCGTGGGACTGTTTATGATATTAATAAAAAAAAAACCATGCATGATGTACAAGCTGATGAAGCATAACAATGAAGAATTCTATAGAATATGGATTTAGGTCAATATATCAAGAGAACTCTCCGTACGGTAGTTGGTCGTTGCCATACTTTGAAATTGCTCCCCTACACCATGCTTCTCTGCTATCAACAGTGGCTGCACGTTGGGGTATGGTCCTTGATGCGTGTTAGGGTGGCTGAAAGCTGCGTGTGTGTGTACAAATTGGTCGTTGTTGGCTCACTTTGCGGATTATGGTGTTTGGGCGATTCAGCAATTTGGTCAGTGTTCTTCCCTGTGGCCTCTGAAATTTTCTTTTTCCTTTGGTTTTGATGGTCGTTGTAGCCTGTCACTGTCCTCTATGGTTGTTACTCTGTCTAATTTCATCATCGTGTATGTTCTGTATTGTGATTTCATCATCGTATCCGTTTATTTCGTGGGGTTCGGGGGGTTTTGCAAACGTTTTTTCCCGCTGCGTCTTCTATATTTCTGCTCGATTTCATATGGTACAGCGTTTTTTAAGCAGGCTTTTTGGCACGCAAGGTGTTCGCTTAAATGCTTCCTGTTTTCAAGTTTTTTGGGGGTGTGTTTTTTAAGCAGGCTTTTAGCACACAGGGTGTTTGCTTAAATGCTTCATGTTTTCAATTTTTTTTTGTTGATTATGTTATGTCTTCTCTGATTTGATTATCGTTGATTTTTATATTATGTGATTTCATAGGTGTATCCACTATTTAGAAGCGTTCACTGTTTAGAGACATTTTTTATAGATATTTTGTGTTTTTAAGTGTTATTGGGTTGTGGTTTGTGTGGTTTATTGTTTGGTTTCATAGGTATATCCACTATTTAGAAGCATTCACTGTTTAGAGACATTTTTTATAGATATTTTGTGTTTTTAAGTGTTATTGGGTTGTGGTTTATGTGGTTTATTGTTGCTGATGTATGCTGATTTTTTTTTGGCGCAGGTTGGTTTGTTTGTCTGTTGTTGGATCTTTTTAAGGTTGGTGATCTGTTTTTTCTAATTTTTTTTGCTTGGTTTGGGTATGTGTTAGAGGGGTATAAAGAAAGGTGTCACTTGGTTTGTTTGTTTGGTGTTGGAGCCTTTTAAGGCTGGTTTTCATACCTTGCTACTAGCTTTGTTTTTCTTATATAATAGAAGGGTGGATGGTGCACATCATTTACATGGAACTGTATACATACTATCGTTGTTTTTCTCATTATAGGAAGGTGGATGATGCACATCTTTTTCATAAAACTGAATACGTTTTCTTAAGGTCCTATTTTTAGATAATGTTGCTGGGGTGGCTAATTACCACCTTCAGTGTTGGCAGGCTTTGCATCAGCTTCAGTGGTTTGTTATTTGCTCTGTGGGTGGGTCACAGACATGTGTATGTTAGGGATTTCTTTTTTACCGTTTGTGGATGGCTGATCCTGTGATTTTTTGTTTTTTACAGGTGCTTTGGTGCGGTTCTTTGCTATCTCAGGTGTGTTTGTTGTTTTCATTATAGTATAGCCTGTAAGATTTACGTTTTGCTATGTCTTTTGAGTTTACTTATGGTGTGTTCGAGTGAGTGGTTGTGTGTGCTGTTTTGGTTATAGTATAGGCTATAAATTTGCTTTTTCAGTTCGGTGGTTGTACATGTTGTTTTGATTATAGCATAGCCTATAAGTTTTACATTCTGCTTCCTCTTTTGAGTCTACCTATGCTATGTGTGCGGGTGGGTGATTCTGTATGTTGTGGGTTTAGTGGGTGTTTGGGTGTGTGTATGTATGTATAAATATATATGTATATATAGGACTGTGGTTTCTTATCAGTAAAAAACTACACATTGTCGGTTGTGACTTTGGTGAGTGTTTTGGTGTGTGTATGTATGTATAAATATATATGTATATATAGAGGTGGTGTTAGGGATAGGTTATTTGTCTTTTCTGCTACAAACGTTCCTGATGTCTGGCTCCAACCGTTTGCGCAAAAGGAAAGATGTGCCTCTTGATTCTGACACCGCTGGCTTTACCTTTGGTTCTGCTGATCTGCCGTCTTCTGCAAGTGGCTCTCGCTTGCGTCGTGCTGTTGAACCTCCTAAATTTGTCCTGACAGGTCACCCAGCCAGTGTGCCGTCGACACGTCCTATAGCTGTTCCTGTTGGTTTGCGTACGTTGCCCTCTCAATCAGCGTTTGTTCGCGACAACTTGCCATCAGCGCGTCCTTTGGTTGACCCATTTGCTTTGCCTGGGCCATCTGCTCAAACATCGTTTGCCCCTAACAGTTCATCGCATGGTTTGGTTGGGTCCTGTGGTCTTCGTGGGCTGTCCTCTAAGCCTATTGTTGGCGCATGCAGCCCTGCATCTCCATCGCCCCCTTCTAGCGCAAAACGTTTTTATCGAAGGGTGGATGCCTGTCCTGGTGCTGGTTCTGCTTCCGAACCTTCTCGGAGGAGAAGGAATGTACCCCTTGATTCAGATCCGTCGGTTTTTACCTTATCTTCTTCAAATAACCATGTGTTGCAACCCGTAACCTCTCAGGTACCGTTTGTTGCAAGCGGTACGCTGCAGCCTTTGGTTGGGCCCCGTACTGCTGGTACGCAGGTCCCTCGCCCTGTTCTTAGCTCCGGCGTCTCTGCGTCTTTGCTATCAGCTTATGGCCCAAAGAATTTTCGCCAAAAGAAAGATGTGTACGTAGGTGGTGTTTCTGCTTTTAAATCTTCTCTCAAAAGAAATGTAAGTCCCGAAAACGATCCTTACACGATATCGACGATCAATCGAAGGTGCGGAATCCCGACGATTGATTGATTCAAGATGAGAAATAAATAAAACAATAAACACAATAATACGACTTAGAAAACCTGGTTGATGCACACGATTACAATTGATGAGAATCGTCTAGTACACCTCAGAGAATCTCGAATTCTCTATTTCTCTGGTCTCTCTCTAGAATGGCCAACCACTACAAAGTAGACTAGGGGATCCTATAAATAGGAATGGACAAGCTTGGTAAACAAGCCATCCAAAAACCCTAAAATACATCAAATTCCCGTATTGGACCCCATAGGCCCAATAAACTCCCTCTAAACACTTTCTAATTGAGCCCAAACATGTCTAAAATGGCCCAGTGACCTAATATACCCATAACCCATCTAATTTTCACCTATTCTATCACATAGGCCTTCAAAATAGTCCGCCAAGTGATGATTTAATACACAAGCCACAAATCTTGGTCCTTACAATCTTCCCCTTGGCTTGTGCTATTAAATATCTTCTACTTTCAATCTTCAGACTCCAGTCTTCTCCTTGGCTTGAACATGGGTTGGTGAAGATTCTTTTCTTCGATAATCTTCATTAGGCAACATGAACAACTTCTGGGAGATTTCTCTCAATCAGCATCAGCTTGGACTTCAAATGATAAACAAGTAATGAAAGGAGGATTCTCATGCACTTGCTTCTTCTTGAAAACCGTTGAGTCCTTGAATTTTCTTTTCCATGACATTTATTTGCATTTAACCTGCCATACATGGAACAAACACTAACCAGCATATGATAACTGGTTATCGAGTTAGCATTATTTAACCAAACAACTTCCCCTGAACCCGAGGGGGAGGTCACACCTTCTTGCACAAAACCCAAAAAGAACTTATTAAAACCTTTAAATTAACCTGGCCATGGTTGAAAAAAAACAATAAAAACTTAAGATAATACAAAAAAAAATAATAAAAAAATAAAAACAACCATACCAAATTACTAAACGAGAAGGTTTCTATGGGATCAAACCGTATGAATCTGACTGAGGAACCCTTTTCAGCTTCTGTTACTCGAACACGTCTAGGTGATTGCCAATATACTGATCCACTTTAAACTCAAACCCTTTTCTTAATCAGGCTGTTTGTCACTTTATTATCTTTTATTGGTGCATTAATTATGAACAGCAAGTGGGTTTCAACAAATCCTAGGTACATGTTATTACACACTATCAAGCACATAAATTCCCTACCACATATTTTCACAACCTGATCCAGAAGTTTGAAACTGAGCTCGAGACTTGGTTGAGAAGAGAAAGAATAGATCACATAGACTTTTGGGTATATTATACAAAGTCAACTGAATTTTTGAAACATTTTTAATAATGCTCTCATCAGTGACAAAGGCTGAGGGTTTTGGACTCTTGAGGGTCTCTTTTGATGTGCTCTTTGGCATCTTTTGGGTGTATATTATTTTTAATTATTTTCTTAATTTTAGATGATCTAGAAGTACGTATGTATGGACAACTCCAGGTCATTGCTCACGCAAAGCAAAGGAGAGCCTTACATACATTCGAAGCATCCCCAGGTCATTGCTCACGCAAAGCAGAGGGGACACCGACTTTTTGAGCTCAATTTCACACTCTTGAAGACAAGCGTGTGTATCGGGAACTTGAACATGCAGTCAAATAGTAATGCAATTAACCTAAGTGCTGTTACCCAACAAACTGCCATACGTTATCTTTAAGTGTGTAACGCATACCTTTTCAGATTTTAGAGCCGAGCCTACCAGCATATCACCATGGATCATGTCTTTCACATCTGCCTTACGCGTGTCAGCCATCTCCAAAACGGAAATTTATTTCACTCCCCTCCTTCTCAAACACACAAACAAAAGATTAAAAATTAAAAAGCAAAAGATTAAAAATTAAAAAGCACAATTTTTGAGGGGTCTACTATTTCATCTTGTCTATTCTTCCCCTTGCTTTTTGATTTTTAAGAACAACACACCAACTAAAACTAAAACTCTATTTTTGTAGTTTAGATTTTTTTTTTTTTTATTATTTTTTATGAATTTTTTTTTTTTTATTTTTTTTATGAACGCACTGACACAATCACTAAATAATGTACTAAAAACTGGCCAAGCTAACCTTCAAAGTTTTTCTTTTGAACATTTTTCAGAACTGGGTTTTGTTTCAAGCACAACCATACTTCACATCAAATCAGCCAAGAAATAAACAATTCAGACAGTGTTACCTTTAGTGCTGATTTTCTCAGATTTACCTTCTCACAAGGAAACATACCCTCCATTGAAATCTTCATGTCATGTGGTAGAGAGATGCCTCTTATCCTGTGCCTGGAACAATCACTATCACAAACAAACAAGGTTAATGAAAGTCCTCCTTGACTGTTCCTGCACAAGGTGAGAGATCAGTTAGCCATAAGTACCCAGGCCATTGTGGTTCTGGGTATACCTGAAGAGTCAGTGAAAGAAATTTCTTTTAACAACATTCCCTTGGTAACATCAGGGATTGGGGGTGTGGCTGCCTTGGTTGGACTGAGAATGTCCTTTTTGTTGACATCTCTGGGTTTGTGATTTTCTTTCCCAAAAACCTGTGGTTTTCTCGGTGGATTCTTATTAGAATTTTGAACTCTTACTTCTTGAAATTGTTTGGAGTGTTTCTTGTACACTCCAGTAGGCTTGAAAGACAAGTTCACAACTTTTGAAACATTCCACCTGTCATCCTTCCTCCAACCATTTGATTTAGCTGAACCAACTGGATTTGGATGGATGGGTGATTTTGAAACAGTTTTGAAAACAGATTTTAAAACTGTTTTTGGGGATTCAGCAGATTTTGGTCTCCAAGCAGTTTTCACAATTGATGGTTCATGTTTAGGTGACTTGGGCTTTGAGCTCCATTTGGGGACATTTGGCTGTGGTTTGCCTTGCTGCACCTTTTGGTTTGAAGGTACAGTCTTTGCTGCTGCTCTAGCATGTATCTTTGCCTGTGAGGGTGGTGATGTGGACTTTTGCACCTTGGAATTTGAAGGGCCAAACTTGGGTTTTGGGCTAACATGTGTTTGGCCCAATGGGACAGTCTTTTGTTGGACCTTCTTTGGATAGTAAGGCTCATACGGGCGGTGCAGGCAGTTTCTTGCCATGTGTCCTGGTTGACCACACACATGGCAGGACTGTTTCTTTGGATACACGGGAGCCTGTTGTTGGTTCCGCCCAGTGGATATCCAAGTTGGCTTTGAAGCGTTTTTATGGATCCAAAGGGCTTTACCATGGGGCTTTGTGGTCAGAATATACTCCCGTTGTATCGGTTGGAATTGGTCATATGCAGAATTAACTTCTGGGTACGGGACAAATTCTCGAGGTTTTGTGTCCCATACTTTCTGCACATTTGGAGTGGGACAGTTCACACTCCCCTCAGATTTTTTCACATCACCTGTGGATTTGGGAACATCATTCTGTCGTCCCTTACCCCTTCTTAAGATTCTAACAGTTCTTAGGGGTTTCACAGGTTTCAAATCACATTTACCAACGTTAAACACACCACAATCAGAAAATTTAGCACAATCATTAGACTCAGACGACTTAGAGGTGTTTGACTCAGACATAACAAAAGTTTCAGTTTTCTCAAAAACAGAATTTTGAACAGAAAAATCAACTTCAGACTTCAAGGGACTTTTAGTGGACTCCTTGCAATTTATTACCCCTGCTTCATGTTTACCTTTATCTGCACAAGAAGTAAAATGGTTAGTCTGGTTAGAAACAGGAGCAGATATTTTAATAGGACAAGCTGCCAATTTCTTTTCGATCTCAGCTTTAGCATCCAAGTTGGTCTTGGAAACCTCATAATCTGAGATCATATCATGCATTAATGGCATTGGTACTGTATGAGTGGATTTTTCATCTTTGATTTCAGTACCGAGTCCCAAACCAGAGTTGGCTTTTAAATGACGCATACGAGTGTCTGTGTTATAAAAAAGTGAGCTAGCCTTCATCATTTCAGACACAATCTTATCATTTCGCTCAACTTTGGTTTGAGATGTTTCTAATTGCCCTTTAAGTTGCTCAAGTTCAGTTTTTAATGTGGTAATTTCTTCATTAGCAACTGTCAGATATGTGTTTTTGTTACTTAAGTCTCTTTGGAGGTTTTTTATGTCAATTTTAGCAGCTTCAAGTTTCTCACTTAAGTTTTTACTTCTACCCTTATATTCTCTCAATTCTCTATCAACAAATTCACGATTTAGGGTTTCATTGAAAAACTTAGTTTGCCATTCTTTAGATTCAGTAAGAATGGTTTGACATTTGGAGTTGAGACATACCTCAGAGCTGCTTGCGGAGGATCCTGGAGTGATGTCTGCCATGAATGCATGTTGATATTCCTCAGCTTCTTCCTTTTGTGCTTCCTCTTTAGCTAACAGGGCCACATGGTCAAGGGTAAGACTGAGGTCCTCCACCTGAGGTGTCCAGTCATATCCTGGCGTATGCTGAACCACCAATGCCTTATCATTCTTTCCAGTCTCCTTCTTCATGGTCTCACTTCTGCTATCAGTCTTGCCTTCTCTATCCACTTTCGGTTTAGTGCACTCTCTGGCATAGTGCCCATACTCATTGCAGTTATAACACCTCAAATTAGCCTTATTAAAGCTCAACTTGATTCCCTTTTCCCCATTCCAATCCTTCTGTCCCTTCTTTGCCATGAACTGTCTTGCACGGAGGGCAGACATTCCCATCTGATACGATATGTCCATATGCTCTAGATCATCAGGATTCACTTGATTCACATCATCAGGTGACAGATCCGTGGGAAGAAGTGAGCCTGCCACGAGTGCCTGATAGCAACTCATAATTCCCACTCCAAGAGCAAAGCTGGGATCTTTGGTTAGTGCATTTACATCCAGTGAGACAATGTTTGATGCTCCAGATGAGCTTGAACCAGTAGCTTGTGCAATGAATCCCATTGGGGTTGAGGGTGGATTGGCTGGAGCGACAGCTGGCTGAGAAATGAAGGCTTGGTTTAGTTGATTCATGAAAGCTCCATTACCAGACTTTCTGGCCCTCTTTTGTTTCTTCTCCTCATATGCTCTGATTGTGGACATAAGCTCATTTAGTGATGCGGTGGACATTTGAACAGTCTTCTCAATTAGCTCAATAGTGCTGTCCCAATTAGGTGGAAGGGAGTTAACGAGCTTTCTGTTGACTTCCACTTGAGTGTATGTTACTCCTGCATCCTTCATTCCAGTGACTATCTTGATAAACCGCTGAAGTAACGTCTCAATATTCTCTCCAGGGGCATAGTTGAACTCATTAAACATCTCCCTCAGACTCTCTTTGCGGGATTCCTTCATGTCATCATTTCCCTCATATGCCGCTATAAGGGCATCCCACAATGTCTTTGCCGAAGTGTATTCCTTGAAAGCTTCAGCAACTTCCGGGGATAGGGCCATGGTTAAGCCAGCTAGAGCCTTTCGATCTCGTTCAACCCTTTCCCAGTCCTCATCTATCCATTCTTGCTTGGGTTTAGGAACAGGAGGTTGACCCTGTGCCCCCGGAGTTGTTGGGACATAGTCTCCCACCTCGATTGATCGCATGATCTTAGCATCATGATAGTTGACGTAGTTGACGAATCTGTACTTCCAGCTCATAAAATCTTTGCCAGATATCAGACGTGGCGGTCTGGCAGATGTCCCAATCTTAGAATCCATTTCCAAAGTTGCACTTGAGAGGCTTGACATATCGAAGGCCATAGCTTAAGGATCGAAAAGTGGGTTAACAAACAAAAGTCTTGATCGAAAAGTGGTTCTCGGCTGAAGGATGGACAGATCGAAAAGTACTTTTCGATCGAAATGAATTGGATCGAAAAGTATCTGCTGATCGAAAAGTGAAGTCAGGATCGAAAAGTCTCGAAGGGGGACTTTTCGATCAGGGAGCACAATGGATCGAAAAGTCTCAGGGGACTTTCCGATCAATGAAGACTGATCGAGAAGTCTCAAGGGGATTTCTCGATCGAAAGGGTCGGATCGAAAAGTCTCGGAAGGGACTTTTCGATCGATGAAACAGATCGAGAAGTCACAAAGGGGACTTCTCGACTGGGCAGGCTTGGTCGAAAAGTCACTTAGGGGACTTTTCGAGCAAGGGCAGAGGATCGAAAAGCCACAAAGGGGGCTTTTCGATCAAGAAAAGCGGCTGAGGAGGCTTTTCGACCAGAAATTCTGATCGAGAAGTACTTGGATGGATCGAAAAGCTTCCAAAAACACTCCGAACCCTTCTGTCACGAATTGTAACCTGCACAAAACACCTCCGAAAGTGCTAAAAGCTGAAAATCACCAGAAAACTCAAATCGTTAGTACTCAAAACCTTGAATCTGATATCGCGAGAGCCTCGAAACTTACGTTTCTTGGCTCTGATACCAATTGTAAGTCCCGAAAACGATCCTTACACGATATCGACGATCAATCGAAGGTGCGGAATCCCGACGATTGATTGATTCAAGATGAGAAATAAATAAAACAATAAACACAATAATACGACTTAGAAAACCTGGTTGATGTCACACGATTACAATTGATGAGAATCGTCTAGTACACCTCAGAGAATCTCGAATTCTCTATTTCTCTGGCTCTCTCTAGAATGGCCAACCACTACAAAGTAGACTAGGGGATCCTATAAATAGGAATGGACAAGCTTGGTAAACAAGCCATCCAAAAACCCTAAAATACATCAAATTCCCGTATTGGACCCCATAGGCCCAATAAACTCCCTCTAAACACTTTCTAATTGAGCCCAAACATGTCTAAAATGGCCCAGTGACCTAATATACCCATAACCCATCTAATTTTCACCTATTCTATCACATAGGCCTTCAAAATAGTCCGCCAAGTGATGATTTAATACACAAGCCACAAATCTTGGTCCTTACAAGAAAGATCTTACCCGTTGATTCTGATTCATCTGCTTTACCGTATGCTGCTGCTGGTCAGCGCTCCACTGCTAATAATTCTAGGCTGCAGCCTATGGTTGAGCCGCCTCGGTTTACACTTACAGGATATACGGCCCCTGTAGAGTCATCGCAGCCTTCGATGCAGCAGCGCAAATTACGTAGGTTGGTGCCTCCGTCGGTTGACTGCTCATCTGAAGCTTATGTGGGCCAGCCATCACGGTTATATGGCTTGCCTTCTGAGGCAGGTGCTGGTGCCGGTGTTTTTTTGCCTTCCTGTTCCTCGACAGCTGGCCATGTACTTGATACACCTGTTTCTGCATCACAACCTGTTTCTGACAAGCGTGTCCGGCCCTACAGGAGGATTGTAGGCCAGGCCTCGCAGAGTAACGACGGGGTTATCTTATCTGCATATACGGATGTAGGCACTTCACAGCAGCATATTCGTGTCAGGGGTAAGCGTGGTGGGTCCAAAAAGAAGACTGCTGCTCGGCCATGTGAGCTAGCGGGCGACTATAAGGATCTTGGTGACTGTGACAACATCTGCGGTCACTGCGGGGCAGCCTTTTGGTTTGGTGAGCATGTCTCGGGTTCCTCTTCGGACGCGGAACTTGGCTATAATATGTGTTGCAAGTCTGGTCGTGTATCGCTTGACTATCCTCATGAACCGCCTGCATACCTAAAAGCTTTATACAGCAACCCCAAATTCATGGCAGAAATACGTGCCTACAATTCAATGTTTGCGATGACATCATTCGGTGCTGTTTACGATAAGGAGCTCATGGCTAAGCCTTTACCGTTTGTGTTTAAAGTTGCAGGTCAGATTTCACACTGGTTGGGGTCGCTGTGTCCTGAGCCAGGCGCTAAGCCCTGTTTCCTGCAGCTTTATATATATGACACTCACAATGAGGTTTCTAATCGAATGTCTGTGTTTCGTCCGCGCCAGCGAAGGGCCTTGCAGCCTGAGATTGTTAGTATGCTTATCAGTATCTTGGATCAAAATAATGAGCTGGTTAAGCTTTTTAGGACAGCCAGGGATGTTTGTGAGGGCGCAGAGGTTCCTGATTTTGGCGTGCAGTTGTACAGAAGTGTAAGGACCCACCCTTATGCACCTCCAGCGGATGGAACTCTTGGGGCTATAATTTATGACGGGGACCCAGCTGCTAAGGACTTTGATATCATTGTGCGAACGAAAGCTGGTGCCCGTCAGCGTGTTAATAATCTTCACCCTTCTTATATGTCATTACAGTACCCGTTGCTGTTTCCTTTTGGTGAGAAAGGCTGGTCGGCGGCTATGGATATGCCTTCTAACACGTTAAATGGTAAGAAGCGGGTTACCATGAACATGTTTTATGCGTACCAGATACACGATCGGCCGGGAACTTACACCTTGCTTCTCAACGCAGGCCGCCTTTACCATCAGTAAGGTGGTGTTGGCAGTGGCGGCGTCAGGGGTTGCAGCACTTTTGTTACCATCTGGTAGAACCGCTCATTCAAGGTTTAAGATCCCTATTGAAATCACCAATGAATCTTTATGTAATGTTACTAAAGGATCAAAGGTTGCAGAGTTATTAATTGAGACGTCACTTATAATCTGGGACGAGGCACCTATGAGTGATAGGAGGTGTTTTGAAGCTTTAGATAGGAGCCTTAGGGATATACTTGACAGAGCAGGCGTACCATTTGGTGGAAAGTCGGTGTTGCTTGGGGGTGATTTTAGGCAAAATTTACCGGTCAAGAAGCGTGCTACCAAAACAGAGGTCCTTTCTTTGTCTTTACCGCGATCTTACCTTTGGCAATACTTCAGGGTGTTTCGCTTGACAGAAAATATGAGACTTCAAAGGTTAGGAGCCTCAGAGAGTCAAAGGCAGTCAATCGAACTGTTTTCCAATTGGTTATTGGATATGGGAGATGGTAATATAGGCGCAGCTGCGAATGGGGGTGTCCCAGATGCAAAGGACATTGAGATACCTGGGAGATATATGATACCGTATAGCAAGGATGCCTTAAAAGAGCTTATTGATTTCATATATGATTCGGAAACACTTTATAACCCATGTGCTGAGAATCTGCATGACAAGGTGATTGTATCTCCAAAGAACGACACAGTTGATAGGATAAATGGTATGATCTTAACCATGTCACCTGGGCAGGTAAACACATACCTCAGTACGGATACACTGAACCCACGTTCGTATGACAAAGGTGACACAGAGCTGCTGTATCCACTGGAGTACCTCAACAGTTTGAATTTTACAGGTATACCTGCCCACCGGTTTGATATCAAGGTAAATACACCTGTAATCCTTTTGCGCAATCTAAATCCAAGTGCTGGGCTATGCAATGGCACAAGGATGATTGTCACTCAACTCTTACCAAGATTGATCGAGGCAAAGATAATAACAGGTACAAATGTAGGGAACCGTGTCTTTATACCAAGAATTTCTTTCCTACATGACAATAAGGAGCTACCATTTATATTTAAAAGGCAACAGTTCCCTTTAAAGCTATGTTATGCGATGACAATAAACAAGAGCCAGGGGCAGTCTTTGAGCAAGATCGGAGTCTACCTACCGAACCATGTTTTTGGTCACGGACAACTGTATGTTGCTTTTTCACGTGCTACCTCTCCACAGGCCCTGAAGGTTGTCGTCGTGCCTCAGGAAGATAGCCCGCCTGACACAACGAGGAACATTGTGTATTCACAGTTTCTACATGAAATCAGCAATGAACAGGTCATAGCAGAATATACACACATGCCTCATGTTTTATCTATTAACTATGGCCTACAGATCCTATTAGCTAATATTACATGTAACTATCATAATTACCAAAATAAATATTATATGTTGGCACTTTTACATCGATTAACATTAGCTTTGTAATGGTTATCTTTTCACTCGATATACGTTTATGTGTCTTTATGAATTAAAAGTATGCTTACCACTTTTATAGTTATCATCATATTGAAAAGTTAACGACGCTGGTACTTAAATATGACCAGAGCTTTTCCTGATGGTTGTTATTCTGTTACAGGTCATCAATGGGTGATCATAACAGGGTCGCAAGTGTCAAATCGGCTAAACCGCCGGTGCCGATTGAGATAAGGATCATTCGTAAATGGAAGCCGTTTGCAAAGGGGCCCAAGATATCGTATCTCTTTGTTGACAAGCATGTAAGTTGTAATATAAATTCTATTTCCTTTTAATACACTTTTATGTTTTGCATAACACGTTTATAACCAAAAATCAGGGTGATGCTGTGCAAGCGTTTATCACTCAGGCACAGGATGGTGAGCTTTCGCAGAGGATTGCCTTGAATGGTTGTTACCGCTTGGAGAAGTATGTGTCTATACCAGCACCAGGGATAATGAAGGTGGCCCTCCATAGTGCTGCCATCAAGTTAGACTCGCAGACGAACTTCATGCCGATACCTGATGATGGGGGAATACCTGAGGCTTACTATAACTTTGCTACATTTGAGGAGCTTGATTCAAGGGCAGGTGTGAACAAAATTCTAACAGTTAAGGGTTAGCCGAACCCCTTTTCAAATTTACTTAATAAAATTAACTATGTTTTAACAATATATTCATTCTCCACAGACTTTATAGGGATGGTTGAGGCCATCGAGCTTGCATAACCAGGGTCAGCTGGACCGCAGACAAGGATTGATATCGAAGAAATGGGGTACGAAGCCCTAATCAAACATTAGGTTCATATGTTAGACCTGATATGATTTTATCGCATACTAACCCTGTTTACAACTGTATTATTGTAGTGGTGAGAAGTTACGTGTCGCGTTATGGCCTGAGATAGCATCGTTGGTGGACAACAAAAGGCTACTGGATAGCCAGTTCAAGTTGGTCGTCGCGTTTACTTCCCTGCGTGTGACCAGGTTCCATGGTAAGCTAGCAAAGAGTTTAAAATTATAGACCAATAAAGCATGTTGTAAGATAAATAACATCCTATTATGTAACAGCAACAGGCAAATTACAGTTTGAGTCAACACCAGCTACGCGGTTGGAGATTGAACCGGACCAGGAACTTGCTAAGAGAATGAGGGTCATGTAAGAGGCACTTACCCTTAGACTAGAACACAGGAACATGAAATTAACCTGGTGTGTTTCTGTACAGGTATAACAGCAGGCATGCGGACGAAACTGGGGCAGACCAGAGGATTAAGCTCTTGGAACCACTATCTGAGCGCAACCGTACGACTATAGCTGATCTGTTAGAGGCAGACGTAGACAATCACCAGGTATAAAAATAGACCCACGGCTTGCAAGGGGTTTTATTGCATATTGGTGCCTCAACATACTAATTCTGAAAGTGCTTTTACAGGGGATTTTCTAAACATGTGAGGCCATCTTTACGGCTTTTAAGGAAGGTAAGACATGGCGATATAGCACATGTCCTATCTGTGGGAAAACCATGGATCCAGAAGATGACGGCTATGTGTGCACCAGGCATTTCCGACAGGAGCCAAAATACAAGTACATGTCCTGATCATTTAAATAAATTCTTTCTTATCTATCAGATGATACTGCACTAAGTTTAATAAATTTAACACTGTCTGAATAGGTATTGTGTAAAAGGGGACATTTCAGATGGGACTGGTACAATTGCAGTAACCATATTTGACAGCCCGATGGCCTCATTGCTTGGGGTGACATGCAATGACCTGGTGTACGGCCTCGGTTTTACTGATCCTGTGAAGATACCCGAGCCATTACTGAATTTGAAAGACAGCAAGCAGGTTTACCAGCTGAACAGCCCGGAGATTGATGTGCAGGGGGATCTCAAATTCCTGGTCAATCGTGTATTCAAAAGTAACAAGGCAGTAAGCATCACCACTGAAGGGTCCTCTAGCAACATCGATGCTGGGGGGGAATCTAGCAATGCCGAGGATAGCGTCGCAACAGATACCAGCGATCTGACATTACTGGGTTCACAGGAAACCGCGACAGAGGATGCCACACCAAATGAGATGGGGCAGGCAGTGACTGCCATCGACACCACACCGGTAAAAGACATCGAGGCTGTTTTACATCAGCCTATCACTGCTAAACCGAAAGACGATGC
Organism: Deinandra increscens subsp. villosa; assembly: GCA_039602395.1. Classification (NCBI taxonomy): domain Eukaryota; kingdom Viridiplantae; phylum Streptophyta; class Magnoliopsida; order Asterales; family Asteraceae; genus Deinandra; species Deinandra increscens. The sequence continues at coordinate 23,180,858 of JBCNJP010000017.1, forward strand.
TTCCAAAGAGAAGGATCAGCCACCACAGGAGAGTACTGGAACAAGCAACCCAAGAAAGCGCCTGTTCAGTAGCTCAGGTGCGTCCAGGCGTATATATTACATGCTCAAAACATATGCGGCATTACACTTTTAATCTTATATTTACGAAAAAAATAAATGGATACAGGTGCTGCTTCTGCCTCAAAGAAGAAGGGAGGCAACCAGGCCTGAGTGGCTATGGTTGTTTGCGATGCATTGATTCTGCCTTTTGAGTATGGATAGCACCAGTTATGAAGCAGTTAGCTATGACGGATCTTTTGGGTGGCGTAATCTATCGTGTTTGTGTATGGGCAGCACTAGATTTGCTGCGTTGGGCTATGGCTTTTGTGTGCGCGGATGCTACATATCTATATATATATTAGAAACCGTCAATTATGTAAATAGTCCCTGCTAGGTAATGGGTTGCTATCCAGCTTTGTCAAACACTATGCATCGTTTGAAAGTTGTCTTTCTAAGGTCTATAATCTTAATGTGATGTGTTAGTTATTATGATAGATGTTAGTGTTATTTTATTTTTACTTTCCATACAACAGGATTTTAGAATATCTGGTTCAGCCTGGGCTGCCTTGGCTATGCTTGGGTTTGCAACATCAAGAATAAAGATAAAGCCGCCCCCGCGCGCAACGCGCGGGTTGAAACATCTAGTATACACAATTTTTAAACTTTGTAGGAGGTATATGCAATTAAACTTTTAGTTTCGGTATATATATAATTTTTAAACTTTGCAAGGTAAATTTTTAGGTTAGGTATATATGCAATTTTTAAATTTTGCAGAGGTATATATGCAATTGCCCCTTTGTTCTCTTCCATTGAACAAATCTAACGGACATGACTGCTCGACACGTTAAAAAATAATTTAATCCGCTTCTTTTAAGTAAAAAAGGGCGTCGTCGTCTTTCACAAAAAGCTAAAATTACCGCTTTAGTATAAAATAACGCAATCCAGAAAAACAATTAATCGTAATTGTATATCACGCAACATAGAAGAAAACAACTAATGCGTAATTTTATATCACGCAATATTAAATAAAAAAATCCATGCGTTATTATACAACTTTATTTAAGATCACCTAAATGACGCACAACACGTTATAAACCCAACTCTACAACAAATCACGCAAATACTACACTAAAATAATGCACCCCATTCAAAATTAGGCATTGTTTTTTTAAAATCAGACAACTATCTAAAACTTAATGGTTCACTCCTAAATATCTTATTCAGGTATCTTCTTCATATTCACCACCTATTTCTTATCTAGTTTTCGATTTTTAGAACAAACATCAAACATAATATACATCGACATAAACAATAACAAAGGGTAATTTATATCATCATATATAATAAACTATCGGGTGTTATGTTACAATATCCGGTTAGAGGGATACAAAAAGCTTCACAAAAAAACATAAAACCTTCACAAGAAACAACAAAACCCAAACAAAGGACGCCTAGAACTTCCTAATCTCCTCCACAACCCCTTTTTCTCCTTCATCTTCTTAATGGTGTTATCCCTAACACCATGGAGAAGGGGATAGATCTCATGCTTCAGCTAAAGCTGATCCGTGATGTATTTCGTGGTAGCACTTTGCATGGCGGATGAGAGATGATCAACAAGTTCTTTCAAGAAACCAGTGTGACTCTGGATGATGTTTGTGGTGAGACCGATCATCACGCTAAACGAGTTTCGCATTATACAGTCCTCCTTCATTTGCCTTGTACTGACTACTGAGCTCCTCACGTTGATCGCTTTCGAAGAAGCCCTGGTCTTGTAGTTTGATGAAGAAGAGGCATTTTGTTTAATTTTTGTAAGGCATTTTGGGATTGCTTTTCAAAACTGCTTATTGACTTATTAGCTCTTTAAAAAGCCAATAAGCACTTTTGAAAAATTAACCATCAAATTGGAGATGGGTGTAGTATGAGAAATGGGATGTGAATGCCCTTATATAAATAAAATGATCAATTTTTGTTTCGAACTAGTTAGATATCCGCTAAGTGTTGCGACGACTTCCTTAACACAAGTCTTAAATGGGAAAACAATAACAAACAACTTTATCATGACATCAACTCATGTGTTAACCGGAAAAACAATAACAAATAGTTTTAACATGTTGTATCTAAAAAATTTAAGAATGTGTACTTTACTGTTAATGATCTGTCCTTAACCAAAAAATAAAGCAAAAAATAAAATAACTAAAAGGAAGAAAAGGAAAATTAGGGAGAAAAAATCTCCCTTGCGAAACACAGAAACAAAAGATAAACCTAATTTACATTTAATCTAATAAAAAAATTATACACTTAACAAATTATGGTGAATATATATGGATAGTTAAAAATCATAAAACAATTAAAAATATAAAAATATTATTCTAAAGATGTTTAATTATGGTGAATAAAATATTATTATAGAGAATAAAATAGGGTGAATAAAATATTATTATATATCATTCAAAAACTTCTTAATTATATATATGCATAAATGATTGTACTCTCTGCTGGTATTCTTGTAAAGCTATCCCTAAATTTTTTTTTTCTAAATATTTAGATTTTACTATTAAAAACTTCTTAATTGAACAACACCAACTCGATCAACTCTTGAGTAAACTCGAGCATGTAACTTATCTGAGAACCATGATTCTTGGTTTTGGAAACTGGATGGTGAGTTATGTTTCTCGGTTAAAGCTATTCTGTATCGTATCAATCGGTTTTATTTACCGGTAGGTGATTTTATATCATCATATATAATAAACTATCGGGTGTTCTGTTACAATATCCGGTTAGAGGGATATAAAAAGCTTCACAAAAAAAAAAAAAAAAAAAAAACATAAAACCTTCACAAGAAACAACAAAACCCAAACAAAGGACGCCTGGAACTTCCTAATCTCCTTAACAACCCCCTTTTCTCCTTCATCTTCTTAATGGTGTCATCCCTAACACCATGGAGAAGGGAATAAATCTCATGCTTAAGCTAAAGCTGATCAGTGATGTCTTTCGTGGTAGCACTTTGCATGGCGGATGGGAGATGATCAACAAGTTCTTTCAAGAAACCAGTGTGACTCTGGATGATGTTTGTGGTGAGACCGATCATCACGCTAAACGAGTTTCGCATTATACAGTCCTCCTTCATTTGCCTTGTACTGACTACTGAGCTCCTCACCTTGATCGCTTTCGAAGAAGCCCTGGTCTTGTAGTTTGATGAAGAAGAGGCATTTTGTTTAATTTTTGTAAGGCATTTTGGGACTGCTTTTCAAAACTGCTTATTGACTTATTAGCTTTTTAAAAAGCCAATAAGCACTTTTGAAAAATTAACCATCAAATTGGAGATGGGTGTAGTATGAGAAATGGGATGTGAATGCCCTTATATAAATAAAATGATCAATTTTTGTTTTGAACTAGTTAGATATCCGCTAAGTGTTGCGACGACTTCCTTAACACAAGTCTTAAATGGGAAAACAATAACAAACAACTTTATCATGACATCAACTCATGTGTTAACCGGAAAAACAATAACAAATAGTTTTAACATGTTGTATCTAAAACTTAATGATATGTCCTTAACCAAAAAATAAAGCTAAAAATAAAATAACTAAAAGGAAGAAAAGGAAAATTAGAGAGAAAAAATCTCCCTTGCAAAACACAGAAACAAAAGATAAACCTAATTTACATTTAATCTAATAAAAAAATTATACACTTAATTATGGTGAATATATATGGATAGTTAAAAATCATAAAACAATTATTATATTATACAATAAAATTTCATAGTTGAATAGTAGACTTTTAGTTTTTTAAACTTTGGTCACATGATTTTGGTGTGTTGACGTTTCTACCCCTAAACTTTTACGATTTGTTTTTTTTTCTTTTTAACAAAATAGTAAACTTTTAGTTTTCGTAGTTTGGCCACATTGTTTCATACTCTTACGTTTTATACCGTTTAAGTTTTAAAGTTTTTTATTTTAAGTTTTGTTGTCTTCTATTTTGGCTATGAAACTTTTAACTTTTCTTAAAATTTCATAGTTGAATAGTAGACTTTTAGTTTTTTAAACTTTGGTCACATGATTTTGGTGTGTTGATGTTTTCTACCCCTAAACTTTTACGATTTGTTTTTTTTTTCTTTTTAACGAAATAGTAAACTTTTAGTTTTCGTAGTTTGGCCACATTGTTTCATACTCTTACGTTTTATACCGTTTAAGTTTTAAAGTTTTTTATTTTAAGTTTTGTTGTCTTCTATTTTGGCTATGAAACTTTTAACTTTTCTACTTTTCTTTTTAGTATATTTTTATAGTTTTATACTTTCACTACAAGAATGTTAGACTTTTACGTTTTATACCCCTTAACTTTTTTACCCTCTAACTTTTAATTTTTTTTCGTTTTAAGTTTTGTTGTCTTCTACTTTGGCCACGAAACTTTTAATTTTAACTTTTATAGTATTGTTTTTAGTATATTTTTATAGTTTTATACTTTCACCACAAGATTTTTAGACTTTTACGTTTTATACCACTTAACTTAGTATTTTTTTATAGTTTTATACTTTCACTACAAGACTTTTAAACTTTTACGTTTTATACTCCTTAATTTTTTGATCCTCTAACTTTTAAAGTTTTTTTTTAAAGTTTTTTGTCTTCTACTTTGGGCACGAAACTTTTAACTTTTTCTACTTTCGCTTTTAATATATTTCTATAGTTTTATACTTTCATCACGAGATTTTTAAACTTTTACGTTTTATACCACTTAATTTTTTTTTTACTTTCGTTCAGTATACAAATTCAACCCCGCAGCAACGCGCGGGGTGGGTAAACATCTCGTTAAAAATATAAAAATATTATTCTAAAGATGTTTAATTATGGTGAATAAAATATTATTATAGAGAATAAAATAGGGTGAATAAAATATTATTATATATCATTCAAAAACTTCTTAATTATATATATGCATAAATGATTGTATCTTGTAAAGCTACTATTAATTTTTTTTTTCCAAATATTTAGATTTTACTATTAAAAACTTCTTAATTGAACAACACCAACTCGATCAACTCTTGAGTAAACTTGAGCATGTGAACTTATCTGAGAACCATGATTCTTGGTTTAGGGAACTGAATGGTGATTTATGTTTCTCGGTTAAAGCTATTCTGCATCGTATCAATCGGTTTTATTTACTGGTAGGTGATTTTGCGACTAAGTGGTTACATTTTGTGCAAAAAAAAAAGTTAGCATTCATGTCTGGAGATTTCTTTTGGATCGGTTACCTACTCAACTCAACTTGTCGTCTCGTGGAATTGTGATTCCTTCTATTTTATGTCCTCTTTGTTCAGATCATGTCGAAGTTGCTTCCCATTTATTTAGATATTGCAGCGTTATGTCCAAAGTTTTCCATCGTATTGGTATTTGGCTTGATTTGGACTTTTTGGCTTTGAACAATCCTTGGTTATTTTGAATTCGGTCAAAGCGTCGCATCTCTCGAGACTAAAGAAAGATATCATTCTTTCGGTTGTCTTTACTTCGTGGTGGATTATCTGGAGAGCTCGGAACACTTCTATTTTTCAACTGGATAAAGCATGAAAGGACGATATTTTTGATAATATTATTTTTTATTTTTATTCTTGGTTTGTATATAGGAATAGAAAAGTCAATTTGACTTGAGATGAGTGAATCTTTAATTATTTTCTTATGTTGTGATTTTACACTTTTCTAACTCTTTTTATATGCATAAATAGTTATACTTTCTGGTGGTATTCTTGTAAAGCTATTATTCAAACTCTTCTTAATTATATATAGATAATATACTTTCAAGATAAATTTCATTCCAATTATTTTCTAAATTAGTTTTAGTTTAGAAAAATAAATGATTACCCCATAAACATTTTCAAATTTTAATGAATATGTTTTGAATTACAAGATAAATGAATAAATATTTCATTTCAATTATTTTCTATAATAGTTTTAGATTACAAAAAATATAAATGATTACCCCCATAAACATTTTCAAACCTTAATGAATAGCGAGTATTTTTACTATTTGATATTTTTTCTGTTTTGCTTTTTAGCGGGCAGTTTTTTTTTTAATTACTGAAGTCTTTGGTTTAAAAATTTTACTGGTTTGTTTTTTATTTTAACATTTAGTCCATACGTTCGATATTTTCTTGGTTCAAGAATTGACCGGTTCGCTTTTGATTTTAATATATAGCCCATACGTTCGAACCTTTTTCAGTTTTTTAGGTCACTTGAATTTTTTATATGTCCGTATATACCCAGGCGTAAAACACAGTAACACTCACTAATCGCCACCTAGTATATCATAAAAAACTTTGTTCCGTTTATAACCCGCCTATATATATTCCATTATTCCATAAAATATGAAGCTGGTTAATAGAAAATGCTTATTGGGTAGATTTGAAGCTTCTCGTACGTTTGTGACTTTTGGAAATTAGATTGAAATTTGACTCGATTGCTAGTAATCTTGATAGCCCTTGAGTGTCATCGAACAATAACTTGACCGTTTCCTTTTCTTTATTTTTTAATAATCAAATCAAAGATGGACCCGTTTAACAAGTTGCTTTCCATTATATATGGTAAATTTTATTCATGACGTATCAACGTATATAGGAAAATTTTAATATAAATATTTTAATAAATTAAATAAGAATAACAAAACTATACAAATGCTAGGCTTATATTTAACACTAGTTAGTGTCCCGGATAAATACCCGAGGGGTTGATATAAAAAAAATTAAACGAATTAAAAGATGAAAGTTTTTTCTAACTATTAAACGAATGATCGAATTGGAGTTTAAGTTCATCAATGGTGGGTTTAGAAAGTCGCGACTTTGTTTTTTGATTCGTTTACCATCATTCGTTGATCGAAACCTAAGCAATATGGATCTAGTTTTGTTAGGTTTTCTTTCACGAATCCAAAGCAATTTACAGATCAAATTTTCATTGAGAAATGAAGAAGATATGATGAATCAAAATTATGTTATTGTAAAACAAATATGGATAATTTTGTATGGAAATAATTCAAATTTTTTATTTTTAATTATAAGATCTTTCCTTTTTGTAAATACCATTTATTTTTTAATTCAAAAATCTATAAAATGACACATAAGCTAATCCTAGGTGGCACACCTTAAACTGTGCCACCTGTGCCACCTGTGCCACCTACACATTAAAAACTTGTGTATATAGTATAGAAGTAAAGTATAGATGTTTTAAATGATCATACTTAATGGGTGAAGTTTTTAAAAACAATGTTTTGTTAAAAATCAATGTTTTAAAAACCGGTTTTTTAGTTGAACCGGAAAACCTTCCGGGACCGGTTCGACCGGTCGGACCGCTTAGACCGGGTGGTTGAACCGGTTAAAGGGATTTATATATATTTTTTTATAAAAATGCTAATAAACTTGTACACCCCAACAAAAATAGTTAAAATACAATTATAATCCACTCAAAAATAATATCAAATATGTATTTCATAAGAAAATATAAGTTTTAAACTTTAAAAAATAATTAAAAAAAAACAGAAAACCGGTTGAACCGGAAAAAACCGGACAAAACCGGAAAACCGGCCGGTCTAACCCGGTCCGGTTAAACCCATAAAACCGGATGTTAAAAAACCGACTAGGTGGCCGGGTGACGGTTGAACCGGTCGAACCGGCCGGTTCGAACCGGTTTTTAAAACCTTGTTAAAAATACCATAAAAACACTAATCTAGTACAAAAAAAAAAAGTTTGCTGGATTTATTTTTTGTACTGGATTCGTTTTTCTGTCCTGAATTTGTATTTTTTGTTATTTTTTTAACGGCAAAAAAAATTTAGGATTTGTATTTTTTTATAATAAACTGATGTTTTTATAAAATTTAATCAAAACAGTATTTTTATTTGATCACTAGTCACTGACCCCGGGTAAATACCCGAGGCTGTGATATGAAAAGAATTATACGAAGTAAAAGATGAACCTAAATTGGATAGAAAAATTAAACTGAATAATACATAAAGTTAAAAAGCCGATAAATATTCAATAATATTAATTTACAAGTTTAATGGTTGTTTTTCAAAGAGATCATTTGATAGTGGATTTCTCAAATCTTACTGGTTTTGATTAATTCTTTATTGCTACAGATTCGTATTGAGCATATGAATCGATTGGTACAATAAATTTTTTATATTCTTCAAAGAATGATCGAATTGGAGTTAAAGTTTATTAATGATGAGTTAAAAAAGTCGCGACTTTATTTATTGATTTGTTCAGCATCATTCGTCGAGCAAAAGGAAAAAAAACAAAAAAAATGTAAATTAAAAATGATGCTTAGATATGACGGTGTAATGTAAGACTACAAAGGATAAAATTTTTAAAAAGCAACAAAAAATATATTTTGCCCTCCCACGTGACACCCAACCACAATAACACGTGACCAAATAGAATTGTTGGATGAAGTAGTATTTATTACAAGATGTGTTTGTTAATTATGAGGCGTCCACGTGATACTACGGAAAACACAACACAGTAAAATAGATGCATACTGGTAAAACATTGAACAATTAATTAGTGAAGTAGAATGTTTAATAAAAAATTATAATATAAAGTAAATACGAAATCGTGTAAAATAACAAAATTTTTTGATAATTAAGTTGAACAGAAAATTGATTGTCTACATAATCAAATTTTATAAAAGACAAATTTACCCCCTTAAAATTTTAAAGTTTAATATAGAAAAACAATTTCATCATTCTAAAATATATTATAACATAGTATAGGTATAGATATAGATAATAGTGAATTTGTGACCAATAGAATTTGTTCGACTTATTTTATTTTGAAGTTAGACACTTATGGCTAATCTTTTTAATCTCTTTTTCTTTTTATTTTGAATGGCCAACAAATACGTAAAAAATCAGGGACTATTTATAACAATTGAGCTTATTTAAGGAAAAATTCATATCCGCGAGTGACTAAGTAGTAAAACCTGAAAGTTCAGGAATCGAACTTGTGACCTCTCAGTTTCAAGTCTTCCATCATCGTCAATAACCACCAGAACAAGTCCTCTAGTATATGCCTAATCTTTTCGGCCTTAAAAAGATTAGTCAATCCAACTTACAGCCAATATGGCAAAATAACTTCCCGACTCAAACAACGAAAAATCAGCCTCTATTTGCAACTAAATTCACTTGTTTTGCAACCCAATTAATTGTTGTGTTTATAAAGATTCGCCTTAATTATTAGGGGTTGAAATGATACAAGATGCACGGGTCGTGGTTATTATAGAAAATCTAGAAAAAACTAGTAGTATTTTCTCAACTTGTGGTTAATTATTAGGGGTTTATAAAGATTCGCCTTAAACTGGTAGTATTTTCTCAACTTGTTTAGTTTTAAACTACCTTATTTTAAGAGAATTATATTGAAAATAGTCTTTTAAATAATGAATTAAAATTACCTTTTGTTAGAGCATATTTCTATGCTAGCGTGTGTCTTGTGTATTGTATCTAATCTAGAGCATTTGTGTGAGTGATATAGTCACTGGCCGTACCATATGCACCGCCGGACCAGATGATCCGGGCGGACCAGATGGTCCGTAGGTGGTCCGCCGGCCAGTTTCTATGTGCACTATAAATAGTTCGTTAGAGAGAGAGCTAGTCAGAAGTTCTGTAATTTCATATCTCTTAACTGTGTGTTTCTCAAGGTGTTTCTCTCTCTACATTGTATCTTTTAGTGAATCAATAAAGCTAAGCTTTATTTACATCGTGTTCATTCTCTGATTGCCGAATCATGCAGTAGTAAGATTGTCTCAGTGATTTACAAGTGGTATCAGAGCATTCCAGGTTGCTCTACTGCTGTGATTTTGGTAAGTTTTCAAACTTTTAGAGAAAGAAAGTTTGGGTTTCTTCACATTTTCATTAAATTCTTCCAATTCCGAGTGTTTCTGTGATAAAAAATGATTTCTGAGTGTTTCTGGCGTGATTTCGCACCTTACTGATCCATTTTCTAGCTCAAAACGTTAAAAATTTAAAAAATCAGTCTAAATCCACGTCGTACGCGTTTGGTCCGCTCGACGAACTGTTGGTCCGCCGGTTGGTCCGCGCACGCAATCTTCATCAATCTGGTCCGCGGCAGTTACAGCGTACCATTTGGTCCGCCGTACCAAAATTTGGTCCGCCGTATCAAAATCTGATCCGCTGGAGATATCTGGTTCGCTTCTGGTCCGTTGAGCTGATTTGATCCGGAAGTGGTCCGCAGGTACACATTTTGATCCGCTAATTTGATCTGGTACGGAGGTTGGTCCGCTGGAAGTGTTGGTCCGCTGGCAGAAAACATATCTTCACTAAAACTGACATAACTTGCAAACCGTTTGGAATTACAGAACCCAATACCAGCCAAAACGTTCGTCTTTTCGAGATCTAGACGTGTACTAACATAAAAGGTCTGTACCTCCCAGTTTGTCCCCCAAAATCCGCTTGGAAGACGCTCGTTTTTCAGTTTTAAGTTTTCACGTTCGGTATTGAAATTTCAAAATGAGTGATTTCTATGCAATGACTGCTGCTCAAACATCGGTTCAAGCCATGTTGAACTATGATAACGAGATAGGAACAACTCAAAAAGTTCCTAAATTGCTAAGGCTTGAAGATTATCACAATTGGAGAAGTCGGTTTGAATCTTACATTTATTCGCAAGATATTGAGAGATGGATTCCAATTGAGAAAGAATATGAATATCCGATGATAAGTCCCAACAAACCAAAGATGATTAGTAGTTTCGATGCTGATGAACGGAAATTTTTTGCTCGAGAAAAGAAAACATATAGTTATCTTACAATGGCCTTACCAAAAGATCTAATGCATCAATTTAAGCAATATACAACGGCTAAGGAGTTGTGGGATGCTATTGAAGAGAGATGTACGGGTAATGATCAATACAAAAACACTCGAAAGAAAGTTTTGAAGAAAGAGTTTGATAATTTCAGGCACTGCGAGAATGAGAAAATTCCAGATTTGATTGCTCGATTTTCTCATTTGATAAATGAACTTGATGTTGTAGGAGTCAAGAAAGATAGTGATGAATTGAAAGAGAAAATTCTGGAAGCTTTACCAGAAAAATGAGAAAATTATGTGATGATGTTGACAAATGATCCAAATTATTTAAATTGGACATTCAATCAAATAACTAGCAAATTACAAGCTCGTGAGATGGAATTGCTGGTGAAGAAATCTGCACATCCTACAGTTCAAAATCCTAAATTATACTTTGGGGAAAATAATGCTACCGTTCATGCTAAGGCAAAGTCACATGCTATTTCAAGCAGTAATCCGCCGGTAACAACTTTTCTTGCTGGGCATTCTGAAAATTCTGGTTATTCTCCAGGGTGTCGTTTTACCATTCCTAATAGATCAACAAATAATTCGCATCCTGCTCAATCAACTGAAGAATTGGCTGCATTATTATCTGCTTTTATATCTTCGTCGTCTGGATCGATATTTGGTCAAGTTAGTGATGTCGGTTTGAGTGGAACTGAGTTAGAACAGTTGGATGATGATCAATTGGCTGAACTAGATCTGCATTGGCAATTTGCAATGATGGTTGAAAAAGGAAGACGACATATCAAGAAACATGGGAAGAATTCTTTTGTTCCAGGAAGTAGAAAACTGGGTTTGGATAAATCTAAAGTAAAATGTTACAATTATTCCAAGGTTGGACATTTTGCTCGTGAGTGTTCTCAATCATCATCTGATAAAGGTAAATCTGATAAGCATGACGCAAAAGCTATGATGGCTCAAGCTCAAGCAGATACAGAATTTGATGAATGGTCAAAACAATTTGACAAATCACCTATTGCTTTGACTGCTATTCAAGATACTTGTGCAGAACCAGATGAATTTTGTTATATCAACGGTCAATCTGTGGCTTTAATGGCAAATGTTGAAGTTGAATCAAGTGGGTATACGTCTGAGATCACTACATCTGAAACAAGTGATTCTGAAGTTAGTGGGTATGAGTCAACTTGTGAATTTTGTGCTGCAAAGGATAGGAAAATTCGTGAATTGGTTCCAAAAAAGGACGGATTAATTGTTGAGAGAACCAAGAAGGAAACAAAATTAGAAAGTTTCAGGAAGCAGATTGAAAATTCTGATGAGATTTTCAAGATAAATGAGAAATTAATCGCCGAAAAGAATGTTTTGAATGAAGAGTTGATGGCCGTTCACGATAAATTGAATGAGTTCATTAGTGCCGATAAAGAACAGATTTTGAAGTTACAAACTGATAATGAAAAGTTGGTCAAAAGTGTTGAGAAATGGAAGAGTGAAGCAAAAGATGCAATTGATGATTTTGATAATTTGTTCATGAAATCAACTACAAAAGTTGAATTGTTGCAGAAGTCTTATGATGATCTCAAGGAAGAATTTGATAGAGTTGTTGCTGCAGAAAATTAACATCAATTGGTTCATTCTGAGTTGCAAGACAAAGTGATCAGTTTGAAAGGAGAAAATCAGTTGTTGAAACGAAATATTGAGATTCATGAGGGCCGAGTGAAGAAAATTACTCAAGAAGTGTATGATGCCCATGATCAGATGCGACAGGAAAAGTTTCGGTTTAATACAGCTTCAGAGCAATTAATTGAATCAAGAAAAGCATTGGGTGAAGCTCAAAAGAAAATATCTGATCTGAATGTTGAAGTGTTGGATCTTAAAAGACAGTTGAATAATTTGAAGAATTCACATTCTTTCACGAGTTACTTGTGTAAAGATGAGAATTTTAAAAAGGTTTTTGGGAGTGAAGAATATAATCAGATTCCACATCCGGTTATTGAATCTGATACACTTGCTGACATTCAAATTTCAGCTTTAACTGGTGATTATTCTGAATTTGTTGCGAAGAAGTCTGAATTGAAGGAATCACAGAAATCAAAGAAGGTAGTGGAAAAAGATGAATGTTTGGTTGATACAACACCACCATCGTTTGTTTCTCGTGGATTTGTGTCAGAAGAGGGTGTTATTTCTACTAGTGAAAAGATTGAGAAAGATGAAAAGAAATTGCATGAAGAAGTTGTTGCTGCAAAGTTTGTTGAAGCTAACAAACTAAAAGATATAAAAGCTTCATTTAACCAAGTTGCTAAATCTGGTTCTTCAAGTTCTCAAATAGATCTATCCAAGTTACCGGGTTACAAACGTTGTGGTTTGGGTAGTGAAGGCAAGAAGGTTACAAAGCAAAAGAACATGCCAAAGAAAGCAAAGAAAGATACAAACTTGGATCAAATATATAATCTGGCTCAAGTATTCATTTCAACGATGGAGAAAGGATTTGGAGGGAAGCAAAAGAAGAAAGTTTCATCTGAGAGTTCTCCAAAAGAATCTTCGTCATATGGTTCTAATTCTTCGCCCCGCAGTCCTACTTCCAAATGGGTACATGAGAATAGATTTCAAGTATTTGATAGTTTTTATGATAGTTTTGAGTCTGATGAAAGGTGTCATCAAGTTCAGGACAAACCACAATCTCAACGATCATATCGTTTGTGCTATCAATGTCGTCGAAAGGGACACATGGCATGGGATTGTCCTGAAAATGTAAAACGTTCATTTTCAAACAAATCTGTCACAATTATTGATGAATCAGGTATAATTTTTACTGAGTCCACACCGTCTAACACTAAGTCTAAAAAGAAACAATTTTTTAAATTTGATTCGAGTGTGGGTGATTCATCATGTGATGATGACTCAGTTAAAAATAAAAAAAACAAAATGCAGTGGCGACTTAAGATGGTCAGCAAAGCTGTAACTGATTTTACGGAAGACACTGGTCGACCATAAGCTGTGTGCTTCGGGTCATTTGAATACTAATCATTTAAACCAGTGTGCAGGTTTCTGCAAGAAGACCTGTAGGTGATTGTGAAGTTCAAGCTTCAAGCAGTTACTGATAGTGGAGTTTCCTGTTTAACTTAAATTAAATGCGTCATTTTTCAAAACTGAAAGTTTTTCTGAATGCTTAAACTGAACAGGTATCAGTATCGATTGGTCAATTTTCTTTCTTTAATGCATTTTGTTTGTAGTTTAGGGAGAGAAAATTAAAAAAACCAAAAATAGTGTCTTTGTGTTGTTTTTGTTAAAATGAAAATCCAAAAATAGAGTTTTCATTTTAAGGGGTAGAAAATGGACAAATACAAAAACATTGAAAAACGGAAAAATACAAAAACATTGAAAAATAAGAAATTGATCCGACATGATTGGGAAATGATGGTACATTGGCTTACGTGTTTGACTCATGGATAAAATAGATGAAAAAGTCATAAGATCATTGTTCGATGTACTTGGTAGGCTCGGCATTAAATCAGAAAGTATTCAGATGTGATAAACACATTAAATATTAATGCTTGACCAAGTGGACAACATCTTGATGCATGTCTCATGATATCAAGAAACAAATATGTGAAAAAGAAAATGAGAAGTCACTGTGTATACATGTGTTCATTTTGCAAAGATTTAAACTTGTTTGATTTTCATTATTTTGTCAAACGATCGGACTTTCTTTGCGTATCGAAAGATCGACCTGATTGTTGTTCGTTTGAAGTTCTGCTTTATAAATTCTTTGGTGTTTCGTATAACTCATCGGACTTTCTCTGCATGTACGGGAGTACCGACCTGATTGTTGTTGAGTTATACAATTTCAACTTGTTTTATTTTCTTATTTTGTTAAATCCGAGGCCTTATCAGCGTATCGAAAGATCGACCTTAAGGTAGACGATTTAACTTTCTTATTTCTTTTTGCATGGAACACAGTTGACTGATTCATGATTACAATCGTTATGTGACTAAATCACAAATGAAATCACAAAGTGTGATATAAAAGGAAAAACATATCTGGGTATGTCTGATAGTGTGGGGTACACTGGTCAATGCAAATCTAATCAATACAATAACATATCCATATGGTATGAGTATGATTGTGCCTGAGTTTAAGATGGACAAATTATACCGGTAATCGACATGACTTGTGTGCTGAAGTAATTGAAATTGAAGTGTAGTTCAGCATGTCATGATCAATATGATCCCAAGTTGTGATCTTTCTCGCAAAAGACAAAAATAGTGTCTATTTCTGTATTGCATTTATGTTTCATATCTGAAAAACCCAAAAAGATGTTAGGTGTGTTTTAGCATAAATTTAGAAAATTCAAAAAGATTCTAGGTGTGTTTTAATATAAAGTTTCAAAAAGCCAAAAAGATTTTATTTCTTATTTGTTTTCGACCGATCGATACATGATACGAAATCAAAGTTTCAAAACTATATCTTGGATTCTCGAAGAGAAGTTTTGCGCCAAGATTAACTTATTTTTCCAAAAAGAAAAAGAAAGCCGTGTTTCTGTCTTCTGAAATTGCAGGTTATCTGAGTGAGTAGACTCAAGCATGGTGAAAGGGGGAGTAAGTTATATCTTTCACAAAGTGGATCTTGAAGTTCAAAGACTATTCAAGATTGATCCAGCCATGCAAGCTTTAATTCTGGCAAGATTTCAAGTTGAAGATCGGATGCAACAATGCTGAAGATTGAAGACTGGAGTTTTGTTAGATAGATAGATAGAAAGATACACTACACGTTAAGAGGGAGTTTGTTAGAGCATATTCCTATGCTAGCGTGTGTCTCGTGTATTGTATCTAATCTAGAGCATCTGTGTGAGTGATATAGTCACTGGCCGTACCATATGCACCGCCGGACCAGATGATCCGGGCGGACCAGATGGTCCGTAGGTGGTCCGCCGGCCAGTTTCTATGTGAACTATAAATAGTTCGTTAGAGAGAGAGCTAGTCAGAAGTTCTGTAATTTCATATCTCTTAACTGTGTGCTTCTCAAGGTGTTTCTCTCTCTACATTGTATCTCTTAGTGAATCAATAAAGCTAAGCTTTATTTACATCGTGTTCATTCTCTGATTACCGAATCATGCAGTAGTAAGATCGTCTCAATGATTTACACCTTTTTAATGGAAACTAAAATATTAAATAATTTATTTAATGATCATTATTAGTTATATAACATTTTCAAAAGCTCCGACATGTACTCTATAATCATAATGTTTCGTCCACGTAAGCAATACTTCATTTTCCAATTAGCCTTTTTGGGCGGTGAACATCAGCTAAGCATATGTGTCTTGAACCAATTTATCCTCATTAATTCATCCTCATTTAATAAGTTTTCTCTGTATCTAAACTCTCTCGAAAACCGCTGTGGCTTTTTCGATGTGCGGTTGTTTTGGTTGTTGTTCGTCGTCTCGGTGCCTTTTCGTGGACGCTGGAGTTTAATGATGTTGCCTTTCTTTTGAGGTTTTCACTCTCTAAATCGTTACGAAGATGGCTGATTCAGATCTGAAGCTTTCTCTCTCTGGCGATGCCGACCCCTCCATCCCCTCCTTCTCCGGCGAAAACGATCGGCGGCGAAATCCAACCTCCAGCGACTCCACAGCAGCAACCGACGACCCTCGCGATGACCTCATAACGCAAGGACTCCCATCGTAAGAGGACGAGTACTACCACAATAACGCAAGGACTCCCATCGTAAGTGGTGGAGTAATTGGTGACAGAGAGCAAAGGGAAGACAAATAAAAGTATTTTCGACCCCGCCGCAAGGCGCAGGTCGAATTACTAGTTTAATAATATTGTATAAGTACAGTAAATAGTAAGTTAACTGGGATACAATAACATCTAAAAGTTAGTAAATAGTAATAACATCTAAAAGTTAATGTTATTACTAAAAATTGATATTTTAAATTTTATCTTTTATGGAAATTCAAGCAATACACTTGAAAGAATTTTGAGAATTTCCTTTGCAATCTTTTGTTTCTTAAATTTTTTTTGTGAATTTCCATTGTAATTTTTTGTGTCGAATATCATTCATCAAAAAAAAAAAAATACAATAAATTTCACAAAGTAAGCTTCAAAACCTCCTTCAGTAAATCAGATATGTATTTTTAAATAAGAAAATGTGTTTAATTGAGATTTTTAGTCAAAACTACGTCGTTTTAATGAGTTTCGCATCTAATGTTAGATGTCTAAAAGTACCATATTTATTTTTCCGATTATATAAATAGAATTATAACGTGCTCTTCACCAAAAGATTATAGTTTGAGTTCTCCCTTGCATATTTATGCATCTTGTTATTATAACTAGGTTTGTAACCCGTGTATTACACGGGTTGAGTTCATAATATTAGATACATATAAAAAAAAAGTGTTAAAATAACAAACTTTATTATGTTTAACAAATTGTTGATTGGTTTTCTTAAAATAATCAATTATTGAATAAATTTATCAAATTCACATTAAATTTGTCAAATTTTTTAATGGAAATTTAGTTTTGATAAAATTGGTAATTATACTTAATTGATAATCTTAATAAATTGATACTTGAATGTGGTTATGACATGTGGCAATGCTGATGTGGACCACCTAAAAATATGACACGTGACACTCATTTTAGTGCTTTATTAGAATTAAAGATTTTATCTCAAAAAGATTAAATTGTTGTTCAAGAAAATCTAATCGTTCACTCTCAAATGACATCTAACAACTTACAAGTCAACACATAATAATTAGTGTGTGTTTCTTTATTCATAGTTAACGACCCAATAACAAATTTTACTATATATATGACCAATTCAACTCTATTCGTCTAAAATTAGTTGTTAAGGAAGAATAAAGTCCATTTGGTTATGTCTACATCGAAAAATGAATTTGAGCTTCATTAGCATATTTTCAACCCGACTTGACTTAGTTTCTAATGCATCAAAATGAGTTTGATCATCTTACATAACAACCTTTGAGGTTCAAAACACTTATGTTTAATCATCTTAAACCATTATTATCCAATTTAGGGTGGAGTGGGTGTAACGTCATTTACTTGTTATAAGCGATAGGTGGTTACCAAAAATATAAGAAAACAATTATTTACGGTTGAACTGTTTTTTTTTCTTCTGTTTTTTTAAATTGAGTTAAAAAATTTTTTTGAAACAATGAAAAAAGGTAGGGCCGTAGGGTTTTTTTTACTATTTTCTTAATTGAAGTTAACTGATCGGGCGAAAACAAATCGTCACTTCGTCATTTGCCGCTAGAGATTCTAAAACAAACCATCCATCGAAGATAACAGAAAATCTGATAATTTTTTTGATAAATATAACTTAATTAGAACTTATATTGATGTTATTTTGAATAATTGTAACTTGTTTTAAACTTTATTAAAGTTTCTTAACGACAATTTTCGCGGTTGAAAGTTTATAAAATGTAATATGTAATTTACATGTTTGAATAGTTAATCTGGTTTGACCGTCCGGGTCAACCGGTTGAACAATTTTTTACATAAGGCCGGTCCGATTTAAAAATCCGGTTTTAAAACATTGGTATCATGAGAAAGATCTAATCTCAAATACTATTAATGGAATTTGAGCATTTCAATCATGAACCAAAGGAAAACTCATAATCTTCCTATTCTAATAAACAACTATAAGTGTTGACACATATCAACACTAGATTCATTCTCATACCAAAATTCTCCTTAAAATCACTCATACCCATTTTGTAAAAAATACACATGGACCTTCCTATGATCCGTTCTCTTGACCTGACATATATAAGTCAATTTGCTTCATTCGTAATCTGCTTTAAGCCTTTAACCCTAACACACCAGAGCCGCAATCTGATTCATCCGTTTCTTCTTTTTTCCGTCCTCATTCTTTAATTAATGTTGCAATTACAGTTTCATTTGTGTAGTGATTTTTACCAGATTAAATCGGTTTCAAACGTGTAAAATGATTCGTATTCATGGTTCATATGTTAGGGAGTAATGATTACCCATTAAGGTTTGAAACTATCATCGTCGGTCGAAGGTTTCTATGGAATTACGAAGGAGAGTAACAAAATTGCAGAATCTCATTTATGACATTCAAAATTGCCATTTTAAACCCTACACTTTGATGTAATAAACCAATTAAACCTTTTAGTTTATTTTGAATTATTTCATACCCTCAACTATATATTTTGCTTAATAAAATCATATTTATTTTATAACATATGACGTTTAACTTATGATAAAAGACAAAAATTGAAAATACACTATAATCATATATCATCACACTTCTTAATGTTAACCGTTATAAAAAGCATCTATAATTATTATTTCTTATAAATAAAATTTACATAAATATTGCAGGTGTCATAGTTATATACTCTGTTGTTATTATAAAAGCATTTAAAAGTTATTATTTAAATATTTTTTATTTTTTTCTCCCTTTGATTCTCATTTTATATTTTGATTCTCATTTTATAGAATGTTATAGATAATTCCATTAATAAGAATACTAAATTAGATCACCAATAGTATTTACTAATGATTAAACTCATGTAATATACGAGTTCCTAACTTAGTATAAATATATTTGGGTAATAAAAGTTTCAACCGAAGTTAGAGAAATTTAAGGATGAACCCTTTTGGTAAGTTTTCATCCGGTAACTATACTACAAAGTCAAAAACCTCAATATTTAAAGCGTATAGTATTAATGATATAAGGCGGTGAAAGTTTATCCGAAACTGATAAACAAAAAAAGAAGTGAGTTAACAAAAAAGGAAGTGAGTTAAAAAATTCTTTTATAAAAATAAAGAAATAATAAAAAACAATTTAGAAACACTTGTGATTATTATAAAAAAGTGGCATCTAATCTAGGTAGGAAAACACACAATCTTTTCTTGAAGACTATTTTTAACAACTCTTGCTCCTAAAACAAACTAAAACAAACACGATGTTTTGTCACACGATTTATGTGACTTAAGGTTGTACGGAATACTCGGTCTTAGGTTACAATTTACAAGTGGTGATCTTGCTTTGAACAAGTCTTGTGTCCTATTCTTGTGGCCCAAATAAGCTTCTCATACTTTCGATACTTCAACTTATGACCAACGACTTTTTCATTATTTATTTATATTTTCTTAGTTTTCTTTAACATGCATTAAAAATAATACTATGAGGAATCAAATTACAATAAAGTAATAGATAAACGGACAACAAATTTATACTTTAAAGTTTTAATAACTTGAGGAAAAAACACTCTATTTTTGGAATTCTTTTAATCAAAATTTCTAACTCATATAAGAGGATATTTTCGTAACTCCCGCATAGGTTCTAAAAAAGGTCGGAATCGCTTCACGATCTGATATACACAGGTCTTACTTGACCTTTTACTCTTGTGTAAGAGGTACTTTATCACGTTATGAAATATTGAACCGATCAAAATAGTAACTTACCGGTTACTTTAGAACTCGCGCTCTACCAAAATAGTAACTTACCGGTTACTTTAGGAGTCGCATCTACCGCTCTCTTAGAAACGAAAGTCAAATTAAAAAAAATACTAACAATAAATTTAGTAATATCTCACTTAAAGAATATGTATCTTTTTTATAAGATGGATTTAAAAACGGCTCAAAAAGGAAATTAAATTGGTAAAGTAAGAAATATATATTTATTACCAAGGGAAATAAATTCCAAATGATATGATTCTACTAATTTAATTTTGATCACTCTTTATCACTAAAAAAAGCTAATGGGAAACATGTAAAATTACAGAAACACCCCTAAAGTATGAGAATATAACCACCGAAACCCAGAGTGTTCTAGTTAACAACACTGAAACACGAAATTACCAAGACGGTAATTTTCCATCAATTTACCGCTCATGAGGTGGCACCCAATCAAACTTCGCCACGTACCCCGGCATGGGGCTCGCACGTGGCGAGCGCGTGGGAAACTCATGCGTCCTCTTCCCATCTCTATCGTAATAAATCACGCCGGAGAAATCCAACGGCTGACATTTATCCCCCATCAGAATCTCCCGCTGCCACACTCCGTCGTCCCCAACCGCCTCTCCGCCGCCGTTATCTCCGTTTCCGGCGCGCTTTTTGTGGTGGCGCATCGTGATCGCCTTGTTGCTGATGGAGGCGATCAGCTTTTTCGGCCGTTGGATCATCGGAGATTCGCGCGAGATCTTCGAGGTGTGTTTTAGCTTTCGAGAAGCGAGGATTGCTTGTTTGGCGCAGATTAGCCAGAGAGTTGTGATGGATTGGAGGATTCCGGTGGCGATTCGTTTGGAGTTTCCGTCGGAGGAGTCGCCGGCGGCGTGGTGACGTAGAGTTACGCTCTTCATGGTGGAAGTTCCGGCGAAGGGGGCGATTTTGCTAATTTTGTTATTTGGGAATATGAGAATTATAAAGGTGTGGTGGATATATATAGGGTAGAGAATGTGGGATGTAACCGGGAATAGCCGGTGATTTTTTTAGGGTTTTACCGGCTAGTGTTTTTATTTATTTTATGTTTTTTATTTTCTATTTTATCCGTCACCAGTTATATTAATCAATAAGCTGCTATTTATTCTGTCTTAATTAAAAATTAATCAGAATGACTTTCTTTCTAATTGTTTTTGTATAATTCTATGAAGTATTATACTATTATCATATTATGATAAGTATTATTTGGTTTTGACTTTTGTATATTCGTTGTATATGGTTTTAGATAAAAAGAAAATCTCTATAACAATGTTAAATTCGTGTTTGGCCCATAAACTAGCTTATAAGCTAGATTTTGAAAAACTAGTTGGAGTTTCAACTAGCTTTTATAATATTTCCAGTTTTATTATTCTATAACTTATTTATATTTTGTTTGTAAATTTTAATTTATTTATATACATGTACTTTTATGTTATTTTATATTTTTTAACTAGTTTATCAGTTAGTTTTTACCAAATGTCATTTTGTATCAGCTAGCAGCTAGCTTATTAGTTAGTGCGTTAAACACAACGTAAATGAAATCTATATGAAAACATAGGTAAATTATAATCACGCGGGCGAAAGCAAATTAAAAAGGTAAAAAGTAAAAGAAAATATATTATACAAGAATATATTAGAAGAAAAAAAAAGTTAAAAAAAAAAAAGATGTGTTGTAATAAAGAAGTAGAATTTAAAAGCGGAGATAGAGATTCTAGACAATTATGCATGACTAAATTATTGTATTATACGAGAAAGAAAGAGAAAAATATATATAAATATAAATATAAAATAAGTTAAATACTTAAATGTGTACAAGATTATGTGAATGATCATTAAATTATGAGATGAGAAATAATGTATCCAAGTTAAATGTACACATGATTGTGCAACGGTCATTACAAAAAGTTTAAAATAAACAATAACAATTTTCCTATCGAGACTATAAAAATGTTAATTACTTAAAAGAATGTGTATAAAAGATGTGAAATTATCATTTAAAGAAATTTAACAAACTAGGAATTATTAGTGGAAAAGCTTTTAATAATATGGATAATTTTTAGTGGGGATATCATTCGTCTCAGGTTTATGGGTTGTTGATTGGCGGGTTGAATTTTTTAACTAAAAAAATCATTATTTTTATTGGTGTCTAAAATATTAATACTAATCGATACACAGATAAGATCGTTTAACTTGAACATGACCTATTTAATTAAACAGGTCAACCCGAATATAACCCATTTTAAAAAATAGGTTATATATTAACTTAAACATGTTATTTTTTATTCTGAAATAATGGCTTATTCCATTCTACCATCCATTTATGTATACCAAACACTACCTAAGCATATTTATAGAGATATAGATAAAATAATTAGAATTGTGTAAGAATTTATAAAAATCGAATGTGAGCACACATAAAAGCTTCCAAGGATGTTTAAAAAATGTTGATGTTAAATAACATCTCATATAGGCATACTATTCATAACTTTATTAACCACAAAGTTATGAGACTTAATTTGTTAATCAATCATCAACCACAAAATATTACTTTTCATATAACATCTTAATACTGCTAACTATATTGCTTTAGTATCAACTTGTTAGGTTTTTTTTAAAGATCTTGGAAAGGATGCGAGTTATACTACAATCCAACAACATGGAAGCCAATCATCATACCCCACATCTCAAGCACTAGATGATCCAGAACAAATGGTCATATATGCACTACTTACTTTTCTTTCAAATGATCATTGAATGGAGTTCACACCTCACAAGATGCAAACTATATAACAGTCCAACATGGAAGCCAATTATTCTATCCCCCAAGCACTATATATGTTAGGATCAAATTAAATGGAACATAGAGTCATACACTACTACATGATGGCTAATATAAACTATTAAAATATACAACTAGTATGGCAGTAAAAACCATATGTGCTATATGATTAGAAAACTCTTTAGATGACATGATATAAGAGTGGGGGTTGGTTTCGATTGACAAAACCATTAGAGTTAAGGTGTTTGCTGCTCTTGAAGTCAGGGGTTCAAGCTCCGCTAAAAACAAATTTGTTGTAATTTAATTGGGTAGATTTTAAGTACAGTAGTTTATCGTTTTAAAGAAAACATAACATCATCATATAACCTGGTTTCACAATTACTCTGATAAGTTAATAGAACACACCATCATATCAAACAACTTGGTATTGTTTCAAACATTTTTAAACAAATTTAACCTAGCTAATGGAATTTATGCAAAGAAACAAATGAGCAAGAAATCCTTAGAAATAAATTACTAGCAAAAGATAGGTAACGTCTTGATTTTGAAAAATATTTAAATAGAGAAATATATTTAATTCTTAAAAACTAGTTGAACTAATATAGATATATAATTATTAAAAGATTATACACAACTTCACAGTTCACATGACTCGTAGGTAAACTATCACCTGCCTAAAAAATGGATATCAAGCTAAACGTCGATTCTTTTCAATGTTTACCTTGTTACAATAACGAAAAAACAAGAGATATTATTTTGCTGTTATATATGAATCACCATATAAATTATAATATATAATTAACTAAAAGAACTAATTCATGAATGGTACGTGGTTTGTTTCGATGAAGTAAATCTTAATTTGGTGGAGATATGTTTGAATGAAAAATCAAGATAAATAAAAAAGATTTGTCATTTATTTTTAGAGTTTATTTAATTATTGTATTGTGTTTAATAACTATTTTTATTTATTTGGTTTCCTAGTTTAAATCTAACTAGATATTTTGTTTTGTAAGATTTAGGTTTAGTATAATAAAAAGGGTTAAGGTCAATAAAGTTGTGATTTTGTTCATAATAATAAGTTATATCAACAACCCGTGTGTTACACGTACAAAATGACTTAAAATATGATATAATTGATAACTTCACATATAATAATTATTATATTTTGTAAGTATAGGTTTAAACGTAAACGTATACGAAATAATTAAACTTTTTTAAACATACACCCGTGAAATAAGAAATAATATATATTTAAAATTATAGATAACAAATAATTAAGACTTAAGAATTACAAAATTATATTTTAAGATAAGATATAACTGAGTTCTTATTATAATATATTAAGTTTTAAAATATTATTAGATTAGAAACATTTATTTTTGGTTTTTTAAACAACGATTTCAGATCACCGACAGTGGTATTACACCACTCACTTGAAATGTAACAGATAAACAATCACACAAAAACGTATATGATGTAGGGTAAATATTTACAAATGAAACTAGATTATTAATTGACGGATTTCACATGCAACCACTATGCTAACACGCTTGTGGGTGGTTTCATATTAATTTGACTTGACTAGAAGAGCCTTATGTAAACTCGTTGTTTTTCTCAGAGCATCTTACACAACCCGAGTTATGCATGTTTGAATTTACCCAGATTTGAATCCTACACCTTTCTGCCCTCTTTTCAACGTAGGTGGCATTATCAAATCTTGAAAATTAATAGTGTACACATAATCGTTGGAATTTAACCCATAAAAATGCTATCAGTTACGATATTGTAAAATATAATAGCGACTTGAAAATCAACAAATAAACAATGACAGAAAAACGTATATGATGTAGGGTATACTTTAATTATTTAAAATGATTACTATTAAATAAGAGAGATATATGGCATTTAATAGGAGAGAGAGCTGAAAACTAACTAAGTTTTGTATGACTGAGTGTAGCGAGCGTCAAGCCCACTTTTTTATTTTTGCTCAATAGCGCCCGGGTCATCACCCCTCAGGGCGCTATGGGCTAAATGTTGGTGAAGAGCGTTGCCCACATAGCTGTTGGGATTTACAATGGGATCCGGGTTACCGATTTTTATTTTATTAAAAACCGATTTAATAATTTAAATTAATTCTAAATTAATTTGGCAGCGGAAACGGATTAAAACGCGGACGCAACTGTAACAGGATCAATCACCGACACGACAAACACAGTATAATATATTTATTTAAATAAATAAATAAATAATTAAAATTAAATATCTAATGAATTAGATATACCTTGGCGGGATCAGAGTAACCGCTCGAGACACCCGGATTCAACGGGCTCGCGCTAGGACGAACTGTGACGTCTGACTCGAACCTTCGAGACAAATCGTCGACGGCGGCATCGGCGGCGGCGGCCATAGGCGGCGGCGGTAATGGCGGTGGTGGTGGTAGGGATACCACCGGTGGTGGTGACAAAATCTTCTCCGTCGGGATGGCCACCGGAACGGATCCCACGACGATCAAATCGCCGGTGATCGGAGGTGACACGGTGGCGGCGGCCGGAAGGTACAAGGGCGCGGGCCACGACGACGGGACCGGACGCGGTGGTCTCGGCTGCGCCGGCAGCGCGAGGACCACCGATCGGTGGTCGCGCGGCGGCGCGTGAGAGGCAGCGGCGGCGGCTTGGGCCGCGGCGGTGGCTCGGGCTGCGGCTTCGGCTTCGGCTCGGGCTGCGGCTTTGGCTCGGGCTGCGATGGC
The DNA here is from genome assembly GCA_039602395.1 of Deinandra increscens subsp. villosa. Taxonomy (NCBI): domain Eukaryota; kingdom Viridiplantae; phylum Streptophyta; class Magnoliopsida; order Asterales; family Asteraceae; genus Deinandra; species Deinandra increscens. Next base: position 23,206,694 of record JBCNJP010000017.1, read on the forward strand.
TTCGCTCTCGAGTCGGGCACAGATACTGGCAAGACGGGGATCCATCGGAGATCACGAGGAGATCACGGTGGAGGAGGTGGCGGCGATCGGCGGTCGGCGCGGCGGCGGCGGAGCCGGCTTCGGCTGGGGCACGGCGCAGAGAGAGGGAGGGAGGGGATTAGGGTTTTGTGACTTGTTATGCAATCCACCTCCTCCCTCCTTCTTTTATTATTTAATCTCGGACCGGTGCCTGTGAGCTGGGCCCTGTCGCGATTCTCCTTTAGTCTACCAACCGATCAGTCTGTTAATCCGGTAACAACTGATCGGTTCGTCTTTTAATTACCAAGTAATTTTGAACCGATATATTTTGTCGTTTTAATTAAATAAATAATCAGTATTTATTTAATTCACCATTTAGTTCGTTTATTTCTAATTAACAATTAATTAGATTTAATAGTCCGTTGACCCGGGTGTAACTCTTACGGGTCAATATCGGTCGGGTTCCTTAATTCGTCGGGTCAGGACACTCTATTTCCAACAATAGCGTCGTGAAGTGAATTGATCCAGCCACTTTTCCCTTCTCTCTCCCTAGTCGTGAAGTGAAGTGATTGGCTATGTTTTTTTTATTTTATTTTATATCACCCCCCCTCCCCATCAAGCCCCTCCACTACACCTCTTTAGTTATCAAGCCCCTTTGTCACGTCATCTGCCACATGACAGAAACACCCAAGGGAGATGCTTTATGGGGCTTGATCACTACACTTACCCTAACAATAGGCTTTCTTAAAAAGTTTTTAAGGAGATAAACTATTTTTTTTTAACGGCAATTTTTTTTTGTTCATCACAAAGTTTGAACCTTCACCACTTGAATATGCAAAGTCTTATCTAACACCAAGATACCATTTGGCTAAAGACCCTTTGTAGTGACTTAAACTAACTAATTCATACCATCACACATCAGTCTAGCTTTTAAGTTCCGGAGTACCAATTTACGCTATGTTTTGGATTGTTTATCAAAACTGCTTTTTGACTTATATTTTTTTGAAAAGTTAATAAGCATTTTTGAATGTTTGGTAACTCTATAAGCACTTTTATATTTTGGTTTTTCCTATAACCTAATAAGTCAGTTTTTAATAAGCCAAGATAATCTAGCTTTTCAAAATTGATTAGAGCTTGTTGAGTGGTGAATTACCATATTATACTTACTTAACCTGATACCACTTAACCCTTTTTTAGTCATTTTACATATAAATGATAAACCGGACATTTAAAAAAAAAACTTATTGAGTTCTAGGTTTTTCTCACCACAAAAGCTAATCAAAACATTTTTTTTAAATCATCTTTCATAATGTCGTAAGTCAATAAACACTTTTATCCAAAATCACTTTTCCCCTTAAATAAGCAATCCCGGACACCCTCTTAATATCATTTATATTATGATGTTACCCATTACAGTGTATAATGAACTATGTTAAGCAACGCAAAATAAACTCATTCATTTTTAGTAAATTTTCTTTTGTATTTGGCTACAATATATATGTAAATCACCAACATATGAATATGATTTCTGATTTGAGTACTCAGTTACTCACAGCTTACGCGTTCAATTTATAACATAACCTGCGCTATTTTTACTTTTAACCCAAATAATACATATATATACAAAAGGGAACGTCTATGAAGATTTAGAAAGTTGATTCTAGCAATATCGCTTATGTTTGAACTTGACCATTCTCTCCTGAAGAGCACGTAGTCCGCAAATAAAAGTTGCGAGAACATTGAATCACCATTTGGAGTAACTTGTAACTATACCTCGAAATGTACCATTTAGAGTATGACTCTGGATGAACAAAAATGGAGATAGAGGGTCTTCTTGTCGAAGCCCCAAAAACATTGAAATTCTCTAGATGAAAGAAGGCATCCATGTATCCGTGAGCATCATTGAGTTGGAAAGTTCATCGGTTGATGTACAAAATCAAGAGACCTCGTTTCTATGAGTCAAACGCTTTTTCTATATACTTTTAGAAGCATGGCACGGCGTTTGGACTTTTTAAGCCACGACTTAGTATATTTGACATCAAGGTCCCATTGTCTCGTTTGAGATGTTTTTGCTAACATTTTTTAGACAACTTTATGAATAGAACCGGTAAGAATGATGGGTCTAGTTGGATGGGGACAACATGTTATTTACCTTTGATATAAGAGCAATAAAAGGTGAGCCACAACATCTACTAAATGTGTCATTGGAGTGGATGTGGGGAAAAACAAGGGAGAGGGTGGATGCAGTGTGGGCCAGGCAACGGGGAGGGAGTAAAACATGACACAAGATACATCAAAGGTTTTAGAGTATAGCCTTATAAACTAGTTGTCTTTTTGTTCCTACACCAATATGGGATAGCTTACATCACATTTTTTCAAATTTGAATACAAAATCTTTTACGATAAACATCTCATTCACACATATTTTTCCAACGGCAACAACCATCAAGATATCCCAGTTCTCCTATACAAATCTGGTTTCATACATAGGTACAAAGTAATGTAATTGAGATGATACGTTAGTGTGGAACCAATTTATACCAATTAGTGGGGTTCCTTTTCGAAAGCCACAACAAATAAGAACATCGAATCTTATCATAAAATTAGGGGGTGTTAATATGTCTGTTTGGAGGGTTAACAGGCTGCGACTTGACGGGTTTAATTTTTCAACCCAAAAATATCAATTTTCTTGTGTTAAAATATCAACCCTAACTCGTACACATTTAAAATCATGTTAACCGTTAACCTGAAAATGAAATATTTATCTAAAGTCCTAAACGAATTAGAGAGTAATAATTAGTTGTAAACACTACAAAAAATAGGACCATTAGCGGCGGATAGGAGGGGTCGCCGTTATTGATAAGAGATGTCGTCGCTACTGTCGCGTCGCTAATGGCCCACGTATTGCTGCTATTGCTATCCATCACTGCTAATGACGTCGCCGCTAATACTCTTTGTCTCATAAAACGTATTTTACTTCATATTTTCTTTATTTTCAGTTTTTTTAAATACATACATTATGAAAACGGTAGACATCAACAATAACTACATACATATGTTAACATTTTTCATATATATATATGTATATATATACATACATGACAAAATTAAATATATAATGTGACAACTGCAACTTCCCAAGTTAACTCCGTTAAGTCTTTGTGACGTTAAAAAAAACTTGACCGTTTAATTAAAACATTACCGACCGGGTTTAGTAAATTAAGAGATTAAAACGGATTAAACCGGTAATCCGTTTACGCAGCGGAATAAATAAATTTACTAATTATATACGCGTAAACCGAAGGTGTCGAAATCGATGTCAACAGGATCACGATCACCAATAATATTTAATCACGCAAACACCATTTCGCGGTAAACATTTTAGCGCGAAATAATAACGATTACATTTAATCGAAATAAAACCATCTAAACTAAAATGGAGTTTAGATATACCTTCGCGGTGATCTAACAAACGCTAGAGACACCGAGGAACAACGTGATGACGCTAGGGTTTCACGGGATAACCGATCCGACGTTCGAATCAAATCGTTTAGCAATTCGCCAAAAACGTCTTTAACCGATTCGTTGAAAACTACAACGGTTCGGTTTATGGTGGCGACAATCGAGCACCAACGAATAAAGACTATGACGACGTCTAGGGTTTAGGCTAGACGAATAAACGATTATGGCGACAAAGCTCGCACTCGCGATATCGTAACGACGACGATAAGGCGAGTGGTTATGGTGTCGCGCGAAACGGAGATACGCTAGATCGCGACGGCGATCTAGAGTTTGATGGCGTCGGCCCTAAGAAGAGGGGCGACGGCGGCGGCGGCGGCGGCAAAAGGGCGCGGCAGCGGCGGCGGCGATGAAGGCGGCGGCGGCGGTGAGGGCGGCGGCGGCGGCTGCGAGAGAGGCGGCGGCGGCGGCTTCGTTCTCGGATGATGATGATGATGATTCCTTTGATTGTCGGATACAAGAACCAACGAATCAATCGCCAATTGATGAGGCTTCGCGAGGAAGGAGATGGCGAGAGAGAGAGAGATCGACGAGAGGGAGGGGGGCGACGGCTCCAAGGGAGGCGCAAGGGGGAGAGGATTAGGAACCCTTAACCCTAATCACTAGTTGCTTATTTATAGGCAACTAGTTTCCGTTTAGGCCCCTCGTCTATCTCTTTCATCGAAATGAACCACCATAGTTTACGAATTAATAAAACTCTTTTATTAATATAAAAGGCGTAAACACGAGAACTAATAAATTCAAATAACAATTTATTTGATTTATTATTTTCACCGTAAACGTTTAATCGAAAACGTTTTTCTCCGTTTATTATCACAAGGATAATATTCCGTAATTAAATAAATAACTACACAATTCCGTGAATTACCGGTTAAACAATTTAAGCGGATTTTTATCTCGTTGCCCTCAGTGTAACTCTTTACGGGTCAAACCGGGTCGGGTTCTTGTTGTTGTCGGGTCTGGACAACCATTATCCAACAATCTCCCACTTGGACAGAGTCCGACAACATTTGAAGAAACAGTCAGAGGTGCTCTAGCTACACATGGCTGTCCCAACCAGTTATGACACTTCAAGTCAGTAACCAAGGTATATCTACAAACTCGCGTTGTAGTTTAGACTTATGGTAATGCAAAGTCATTAGTTCCTTTCCGTATGAGACATCAATTGAACAAGAGACATGGATTTAATTCATTCTCTTTTATGTTCAATCATTCTCTTTCTCGTGTCGTAGTTCGAAGTGGTCCAATCAAACACACAGTAAGTTTGGGTAAGGCCTTACACTTAACACTTGGAACTCACGAGAGGGCCCACGATGTCTAGCTGTTGCAGTATTAGTGCAAGAGTACAGAATCCCATCTTGACTACATACAGCTCCCACTAAGCTTCAGATCCATTCCCAAAAGTAGTCTTTACTGGCAGTTACGCGACAGCGTATACTACAATCAAAGAACAGTCCTTGGCAAACGGGAGGTAGCATATGTATCTCAGGTCAAAGGACACTATTGAGTATACCATTTAATCAAATTCGTCTTATGATTAAATCCATGAAGACAATTTGATACGAGTTACGTCACGACGTCATTCCCTAATGAGGTCTGTGAGTCTGGAGAGTCAACCCTTTGAGTCCAGAGTCAGAATAGTCATAGATCAGTTTTGTTCCCACAAATTAGATCGACTACGGACGGTTTTAGAATATTTCACTAAATATTCATGGATGTTTAAAACGTATAAATTTCGAACACGTTTCGCAGAATTCGAAAACTGCATCTAACCCTTTAGATCAGATCGAATGATTTGGTGCAAACGTTTAAGGTTCGATATCCCAACACTAAAGTAGAACAATGTAGCGTAGAATTCAGGTAATACGCAACAGTATTAGCTTATTGATCAAACTTGATCAATGGAACTGTGAATTCTTGTGCTAGGTTCTATGCCTGTGTTTTGGTTTTGCCTGTTTAGTTGTTTCATTAGTTTTTGTGTTGCTCAGAACAGCAAAAGTATTTAAGTGAATCTGAATGTGTGATAAAACTTGTGCCCTTGGTATGCACATGGATTACTGTGTTATCACAATGGCATGTTAATTGATTATCAACATAATCAAATTAACTTTCTTTGAATGTACCCTTACATTGATGATTCAAAAATTCACTTAAGGTGGCTAGTAGTTCGGTGAGTATACTCGAGTACTCATCATGAACATTTCATCATCAAGACAAGTTGAGATGATTCGGTTTTTCCAGCATGTGTCATTGGTGTAACTCTTTACAGTGACACTTATGCAACATCCCTATGTTGGATAGTTCCCGTTTCATAACTAGTATGACACGACTTGTTTCAAGAAATTGAATATATCTGAGGATGCCATTCCTGAGATGTTTTCAATTTGTGTGTCTTGAAACTTAGGGATAAGTTGAGGCTTCATTACAAGTTTAAATCAGTAATCTTTAATGAACATTGGATCAGCACTTAATCGTTATCCCGATAAGGATTAGTGGTGATGCTCCCACTTGCTTTATGTAGACGATGCATTCTTATAATCATCTTTCTTTCAAACCGTTAGGATATTGGTCTGCAAGACAAACTCTTTAGCAAACATACTTCGTTACCTAGAACGAAGTTATTTAGTTTCATAAACACAGTATGAATCTAAATTGAGTAATATCCAATTGTCATGTCACATACATGAGATAGCAAGATGATATCAAACTTCCAGAGTTTGATGGTATCCTAGATACAGTCATCTTTGTGTTTGAAAGGAGTTGCGTGCTAGACGCCTCGATGATTATTCTATCAGAGTACCGAGTCTGATTTGGGATTGACAATTCAATCCAATGACCAACCAATAATGAAAGATTTTAGACAAGTAAAATCGTCCGAGTTTCATTTGGAATTATAAGTCATTTAGAATGCTTAACATGTTTTCATTATTGCAACAACCACTTGTTGTGAAAAGATGTTTGTCTAATGAGTCTTGAATATTTACAAGATTCACAGTGCACAGTCCGGTAATTCCTACAGAAAACAAGTTTCTATTTGACAAGGAATTTTGATGTCCATACATCAATTAGTTGGACGTGCATAACTCAAACTTGGTCTCCCGCAAGACTCTTCTTGGAACCAATTTGAGTCGCAAGTGATCGGCGAGGAAATGATTCGTGGGTATAAGGTGTGAACGGTGGCCATTGGCAAGTCATAAGTCATGTGTTAATTGGTTTTCAAACTTTGAAAACAAATCCTCATAATGTAAGCAACATGTGCTTAGCAGGATTTTAATTTAACACGTACGAGTACAACCCATTTGTAGTCATCGACTTTCAAGGTGACGTATGTATATATCTATTCATGACCATCATGGTCATACGCACAAAACTTAGTGCATTTATATAACA
>JBCNJP010000017.1:23214120-23306610 GCA_039602395.1 Deinandra increscens subsp. villosa
TGACTGATATGATATTGCTCCTAGTCTGTGATGCCAACATAACTTGTACTACGTGTCTACGTGTTCTTAACACTATCACTACCGCATTACAACTTAGAATGCACTGTTCATGTAAATGAATGTTTTATGTGAATTGTACTGGTATGCAACACTTAACGGAACTTAGCAACCTTCTAGTATTGGGAATACTAACATTTGGAAGTTTTGCATTGATTTGCTAGAAATCATGCCTCCACGGAGAGAACCCGAAACCAACCCAGGAACCTTCACTGCAGCTCAAGTACAGAATATGATCAATCAGGGAGTGGCAGCAGCACTAGCAGCCGCTCAGCAACATTTTCAGGGGCAACCGCAACAATGCACATTTAAGGCTTACATGGATTGTAAGCCAATGGTGTTCAAAGGTGACGAGGGTGCTGTGGGCTTGCTCAGGTGGATAGAGAAGTCCGAGAAAGTCTTTGCGATGTGTAACTGCCCGGATGGGGACCGGGTGAAGTATGCCACTGGCACTTTGGAGGATTCCGCGCTAACTTGGTGGAATTCTCAGATTCAGATGTTGGGGCTGAATGAAGCTAACGCCATGACATGGCAGGAATTCAAAGAAGCTCTCATGGAGGAATATTGTCCTCGTGACCAAGTTCGAAGATTAGAGGTCGAGTTTGCAAACTCCAAGATGGAGGGTTCCGAGATAGAGGAATATACCACCCGTTACCAAGCGTATTCCCGACTCTGCCCAACAATGGTGGATGCAGAATATAAGCGGATTGAGCTGTATGTGGAAGGGCTGGCCCCACAGATCAAAGAAATGGTGACAGAATCTACTCCCGTTTATGTGCGACAGGCAATCCGACTGGCGCACAAGTTAACTGATCAGGCCGTGGCCCAAGGACTATTGCCACCGAGAAAAGTCCCAAAGGTGGCTCTAGACGGGAAAAGGCAGCGAGAGGAAGAGTCGAGCAACCCTGCAACTCCTGGAAACAACACTGGGAGGTCTTCAAACTCCCAGAATCAGAACAGGAAAATTGACAACTCCAAGGGGAGCCATGGGAATACCGGTGGTGGCAACAACCAAAACCGCCAAGGTAGCAGCGGGCAAGGCGCTAGCGGGTATAAAGGAAAGTTACCCTACTGCAGCAAGTGTAGCAAGCACCACTATGGTGAATGTAGCCGGCCAGTCTGTGAGAGATGTGGAAAATCGGGGCATCTTGCCAAGAATTGTCGGGGTGAACTACTCATCCGGGCCAAGCAGAACACTGAAGGCCCCCGTGGGTGTTATGAATGTGGGAAACCCGGGCACATGAAGAAGGACTGCCCTCAACTGAAGAGAGGTGCCAACAATAACAACAACGACCGCCACAACAACAACAACAATGGTGGTGGTAATGGCAACGAGGGAAATGGTGGTCGCGGACGCGCATTTGTCATGGGTTCCGGTGAAGCGAAGGATGACGCTAATGTGATTACCGGTAAGTTTCTCCTCAACAACTACTTTGCGAATGTGTTATTTGATTCTGGTGCCGAGAAAAGTTTCATTTCAACTAAGTTTTGCAAATTGATAAAGGCCAAGACAGAACCCCTAGGAGCTAAGTACACAGTTGAACTAGCTAACGGTAAACTTGTTGATGCAACACATATAGTCAAGGATTGTACCTTAGAACTCTCAGGCCGTAAGTTCTATATAGATTTGATGCCTTTTACAATCGGTAGCTTCGACGTAATAATTGGTATGGACTGGTTGTCCATGCACCACGCAGAGCTCGTCTGCCAAGAGAAAGTCATACGTATACCTTCCGCAAACGGAGAAGTACTCTCGATTCAGGGTGAGAAGGGAGGTACTGTCTCTGGAATCATATCCTACCTCAAGGCACAGAAGTATCTTCGGAAAGGGCACATGGCCGTTCTGGCAACGGTTACGGATCAAAACCTTGTAGAGAAGAAAATTGAAGACTTTCCGATAGTTCGTGATTTCCCCGATGTATTCCCGGAAGAATTACCTGGTCTACCTCCACATAGACAAGTCGAGTTCGGGATCGATCTCGTTCCCGGTGCAGCTCCGATTGCCCGAGCTCCGTATCGTTTGGCGGTGAACGAGTTACACGAGTTATCCACACAATTGCAGGAGCTGTTAGATAAAGGTTTTATCAGGCCTAGCTCATCGCCATGGGGCGCGCCAGTTTTATTCGTCAAGAAGAAAGATGGGACGTTCAGGATGTGCATTGATTACCGCGAGCTCAACAAAGTCACTATTAAGAACCGGTATCCCCTCCCTCGGATCGACGACCTCTTCGACCAACTGCAAGGATCCAGTTATTTCTCCAAAATTGACTTAAGGTTCGGGTATCATCAGCTTAGGGTCCGCGAGGAGGACATTTCAAAGACAGCTTTCAGAACACGCTACGGTCATTACGAGTTCCTAGTCATGCCTTTCGGCTTAACGAACGCACCGGCGGTGTTCATGGATCTTATGAACCGCGTGTGCAAACCTTACCTAGATCAGTTCGTGATCGTTTTCATCGACGACATACTCGTTTACTCAAGGACGAAAGAAGAACACGAGCAACACCTGCGGTTAATATTAGAGTTGTTAAGGAAGGAACAACTCTATGCCAAATTCTCCAAATGTGACTTTTGGATCCGAGAAGTTCAATTTCTGGGCCACATCGTCAACGAGCAAGGTATTCATGTTGACCCAGCCAAAGTAGAAGCGATCAAGAATTGGTCTACACCACGAGCACCAACTGAAATTCGGCAATTTCTAGGGTTAGCGGGTTACTACCGTCGTTTTATTGAGGGATTCTCTCGGATAGCCCAACCGCTAACCGCTCTTACACATAAGGGTGTTCAGTACCGATGGGGTGAAAAAGAAGAAGCAGCCTTTCAGACTTTGAAAGAAAAACTTTGTACCGCGCCTGTATTATCTCTACCAGATGGTGTTGACGACTTTGAGGTCTATTGTGATGCTTCTCTCCAAGGACTTGGATGTGTTCTGATGCAAAGAGGTAAAGTCATCGCTTACGGGTCAAGACAGTTAAAGTCCACGAACAGAATTACACGACGCATGATCTGGAGTTAGGAGCTGTTGTATTTGCTTTAAAGTTTTGGAGGCACTACCTGTACGGTACCAAATGCACGATATTCACCGATCATAAAAGCCTCCAGCATATAATGGGACAAAAAGATCTCAACATGAGACAGCGTAGGTGGATCGAGGTGCTTAACGACTACGATTTGGCAATAAAATATCACCCGGGCAAGGCCAACGTTGTGGCCGACGCGTTAAGTAGAAAGGAACATGCAAAACCTAGAAGGGTTCGAGCTCTACAACTCACGATCCATGCTGGGTTACCGGATAGAATTCGGGATGCCCAGAAGGAAGCTTTGAAAGAGGAAAATTATGAGGCAGAATCTTTAAACGGTGTGGATGGAACTTCAGACGTTAAGTCTGACGGAATACGTTACTATAAGGATCGCATTTGGGTGCCTCTTCACGGAAATCTTCGAGAGCTGGTAATGGACGAAGCTCACAAGTCTCGATACTCGGTCCATCCCGGTTAAGATAAAATGTACCAAGACCTGAAAGGATTATACTGGTGGCCCAAGATGAAAGCTGACATTGCCACATACGTCAGTAAGTGTTTGACATGCTCGAAGGTCAAAGCAGAACATCGAAAGCCTCCAGGATTACTGCAGCAACCGACGATTCCTGAGTGGAAATGGGAGGAAATATCCATGGATTTCATCACGGGACTGCCCCGTACGCCTCGTGGAAATGACATGATTTGGGTCATTGTGGATAGGTTAACGAAATCCGCCCATTTCATAGCCCTCAAGGAAAATGACAAGACTGACAAGCTAGCACAAATCTACATTGACGAGATCGTCAAGCTCCACGGAGTACCCTTGTCTATTATCTCCGATCGAGACCCCAGATTTGCTTCACACTTTTGGGGATCGTTACAATCAGCCTTAGGCACTCGCTTAGATATGAGTACCGCATACCATCCGCAGACAGATGGCCAAACTGAACGCACAATCCAGACTCTTGAGGATATGCTCCGAGCGTGTGTTATGGATTTCGGAAAGAACTGGGAAACTCACTTGGCATTGGTCGAATTCTCCTACAACAATAGCTACCATTCCAGTATTGGAGCCGCTCCCTTTGAGGCTCTCTATGGACGGAAGTGTAGATCACCGGTCTGTTGGGCTGAAGTCGGTGATAGCCAACTTACTGGACCAGAGATGGTGTATGAAACGACAGAAAGAATTGTGCAAATCAGAAACCGTATGAAAGCCGCGAGAGACCGACAAAAGAGTTATGCGGACAAACGTAGAAGGCCATTGGAATTCGAGGTGGGCGACCGTGTACTGTTGAAAGTCTCGCCCTGGAAAGGTGTTGTGCGTTTTGGAAAGCGCGGGAAGTTAAACCCCCGCTACATAGGACCTTTCCCGATAACGGAGAAGATTGGAACGGTGGCGTATCGCTTGGACTTGCCACCAGAACTAGATGGGGTGCATAATGTGTTTCACGTTTCCAACTTGAAAAAGTGTCTGGCGGATGATACTTTAATAGTTCCATTAGAAGAACTCCACATCGACGAACAGCTCCGATTTGTAGAACAACCTGTGGAGATTATGGGACGTGAGCAGAAAACGTTAAAGCGTAGCAAGATTCCAATTGTCAAAGTTAGATGGCAATCAAAACGTGGACCGGAGTTCACATGGGAACGAGAAGACCAGATGCGAAAGAAATATCCTCACTTCCCGAGTTAACCCCGTTAACTTTCTCCGTTAGTGCCGTTAGTTCCGTTAACAAACCCGAGACCCGTTATTTGAATGACTTCATGTTTATTTATGTTTAATTGCTAATTAAACTTAGTAACTTGTTTCGTGAACTTATTTTGTGATCTTATGTGTTAGTTGTGAAAATTTGCATTTTTATGCGAAACCGGGCTTAGTGTGTAAATTTGGATTTTTGTGGATAAATGTTAAATTTATATAACCCGACAAAATCTTATATGTTAAATAAGTTAAAAACACTTAGAAACATTTTTAGAAGTTTTACTTTACAACTTCTAGTTAAAAACCCATTTAAAATTTAGTTTTTATGCCTTATGTGCTTAAATGAAAACTAGAGGGGCCATAAGTGTAAATTTAACTTAAACAAAATCTGCTCAAAAACTCATCTCCCATCCTCATTCACGTTCATCATCAGCCCCTCTCCCCCTCTTCTTCACGATCAAAACACACACACACATACACTTACAAAAAAAATCGCAAAATCAAGCACATAGGAGCTAAAATCCGGAGTTTGGAAGCTCAATCAAGCTACAAGAACACTCAAGCAAGCTTCTCCTTCCTCCCCTCTCTTCCAACCTGCGATTTTAGTCCAATTTGGTAAACCCTAAGTTTTGAAATCCGAAATTCTTAGTTGCATGTGTGTTTTCTAGTGTTTTTGGGCTAAATGTGGAGTTTGTATGCTCTTGAAACTTGTGTTAGCTCAAGATATGTTAATTCATGATTTGGGACAGATTTGAACTCGAGTTTAGGGCTGGGTTTTGAGCTTAAAATCTGCAATGTGTGCTCTTTCATGTATGTTGGGTGTTTAGACATGAAATTTGGGTGTTATGCTCTTGTATGCTAATCACATGTTGAGATTTTGATATGAATATGGTATGATCTTGTTAGGAACAGAAATTTCATGATATTATGGTTACAAACTTGTTGGTAGATGTTAATTTGATCATTTGTTATCATAGAATTGAAATGCTAGTCATGGGCAAACTTGGAAATTCCTAACAGCTTTGACCAGAATTTTTGGTCAACTTGCAGCTGTCATAACTTACTCAATTTTCATCGAAATCGGTTGATTCTTTTTCCCTAGTAAAGTATTATGTCTTAGCTTTACAACGGCTACTCGCACACTTTCTAAAACCTCCGTTTGGTCACTCAAAACACAGCTGCAAGTTGGGTACTCAAAGCTGTCATTTTCTGTGAAAAGTGGACTTTTCATTTTGGTTGAGCATGTTAATCTTGTTCTAATGGTGTGTTTGCTATCCGTAAATGATGTTTATATATTAAAAGTAAGATCTGGAGATGTTGGCTCATAAATTCCAAATTTTGAATGAGTTATGCAAGTTTTCATTCTACTTTGACTAGTTTGCTAAATGCTAAAATGTGCCAACTTCCGATGTGCATAACTTTTTCGTTTCTCAACCTTTTTAGTTGATTATTTTTGCTACAATTCCTAAATGTTATGTAGTTTATGCCTGTAAAATTTAAGAATCTAATTCCAAGTATTGTGGATTTTAGCTATGCCACTAGTATGAGTGTTGGAGTTGACTTTCCAAGTCAACTTTGACCAAAATGGCAAATCCTTGAATTTCTCTCAATATGAGACTTGTGTGTGCTTTGTTTGACTTGTGTGGCTATATGAAACATGTTTAGGAGCTAAGATTGCTATTTTAGTCCTCGCGACACCTCCTAACCCATTTAGGTCATATTTGCCCGATTAGGTTGATTGTGACCAACCTATTGCTTCTTTTGTAACATCCCAAAATTTGAGAAATACGTGACTAATGTGATTAATATACATTATATATGTGTTGGGAAGCTAAACGTGTTAAAACGTTTGAAAAATGCATGTTTACCCATTATCGGGTAATAAACTGATAAATAACAGTATTGCATGAAGGATATATGTGTTAATTGATAACATGAGGAAAGAAAATGAAATTATATGAGTTTTATATCAAAGATAATTGATATATATGATGTTAGCATGAAAAACGTAGCTAAACGTTTATATGATGGACATAAATGATAACCGGGAGTAAATGCCTCTACGTAATTACATTATATCAAATACATGTGTAAAATATGTTTGAATAGCATTGATGCATGTGAAATATTCATTTGATGAATATATATGTGGGAATACGTGTTTAGATAGTTATACGGGTGAAAAATGCATGCTTAAATAATTAACAAGAAAGTAGAAGGGTAGAAAGTGTAAATTATGGAAATACACAAATATATATATGTATATACATGATTATATATGACCCGAACCTTCAAGAATGTTAGAAATATGTTTAGGAAGGTTGTAAGATGTAAAATGATAGTTACATCAAAAGATTAGGGTTTAATATGCATAAGATAAAAGTTAAAGGGCTAAAAGTGTAATTTATTTAAAGTTATGAATACTTACGGATATTATACGTATCTATAACTTTTATAAGTACCCCGAGGCTTATAATGTATTATAATAATATCCTAAAGTGATTCGGTACATAAATGGATAAGTATTATAAAGTTTGAGGGGCCAAAGGTGTAAAGAATGAAAAATATAAATAAATATATAAAAATATATACGTATGTATATATATGATCGAACGTATCCCGAACCTTAGAAAATGTTATAAATATGCCCCATAATATTTTAGAGCATAAAATATTAAAAGGATGGAAGTTCGGGGGCGAAAATGCAATTAACTAGAAGATCAGGGACCAAAAGAGTAAATAATCAAATCTGGCCAGAAATAGGGTGGCTCGCGTATCGCGAGCCATGAGCCCAAGAGTGGCGCGATACGCGAGGACTATCTGCGGGCAGATCTTGATTCAGGTCGCGAATTGGCCACGTTGACAGACTTGGTGAGCACGATTCAAACTCCACGCGTCAAATTGGATAGCCCCGTCACCTAGGTACGTGTTAGGAGGTTAAGGAGCATCTGTAACTATAAATAGGAGCTCGATTTCGTCCTTTAAACTCACGAATTCACAGATTTTCAACCCAAAAACCCACTAAAACCCTAGAAAACGCAGCTTCTTCTTTAGCTCAATTCTCCCAAACGGCTAAAGCTTTGGATCCGAATTTCTGCAGTCAAGCTCCTTTTGGTATGATTAACAATAACCTCTTTCAGTTTTTGATAATATTGCTTCTAAGTATGATTTCTAAAAATATATAAAATTAGGGTTCTTGAGCATAAATCATCAAATTCGGGTGATCGGGTGGGAGTTAGGCTCTGAATTTTTGTAGGTAATCCTAATTTAATGTATTTTAAGAAAGCCCTAAGTTTATTTCATAATTGGAAAAGGTTTGGTTAAGGTTTTGTAAACGGGTCAAAAATTAGGGTTTTCATGTCGTTATTCTGCCCAAATCGAGCAAACGGTTTTGAATTAAGCTTTGAGCTTTTAAAGGGTATTATAAAATGTTATAATGGATAATACCCTAAGACGGTTTTGAATAAAAATGAGTTTTGCTATAAAAACCAGAAAAATGGGAAATTAGGGTTTCTGAATATGATTATTTAATATAAAATAATCCGGAGGGTATGGGGACTTGAATTTTGGTATGGTAACATGTTTATATATATAATAAACATATATGGGTTTAATATGGAGAAATAATAAAATATTAAAGATACCGAGTTAATCGGATATTTAGAAGTTCGTGCGGACCGGAAGGGTAAACGCCTGTACTCTGGGGTTTCTGGCAAAAGCGGGGGTGTCGCCATCCCATCTGGGCAATGGCATCCCAACACTGGGCGATCCCAGAGTGAGCGTTTACTTATAGGAATGCGCGTCTTCATATTATCATTAAAAGAAAAGGATAAATGCCTAAAGGGCATTTTGGTCATTTTGACCTTTAAAAGGATAAACTTAATAATTGAATATTATTAAGATAATAAGATGTTAAAATAAACATAGGAAGTGTTTATTGTATAAAACCTTGCGTTAACACCATACGATACGCAAATTAGGTTAAATCGGGAATCGTTGCGGAAGTTCCGTTCGTGTAACGAGTTAAAGACATAAGGTGAGTTCTATGAGCCCACTCTTAAATGTTTTAAATGTTTTAAATGTTTTCGGGCTGATATACATACAAATGTTATAAAATGCATCTAAAAGATTTATAACTGAAATGTTGCCTATCCGAATTATCGGAGTATTAAACTGTTGAATTACCTTTGAGTAAATATATATCAGATTGCTAAGGTGCTAATTGTTAATGGATATATTGAACTGTTAAATTGTTATTGAATTGATATATATACGTGGACTGTTATGGAAATGCATATACGTGAAATATCTTGAATTGATAAACTGTTGAAAGGCTTTTGGGATATATATATATATATAGAGAGAGATAAATATATATATGGTATATTATGAAATCATTTGTACGTGTTATAACGTAAATATAATGACTGTGATATGATATGTGTTATATTTGCTTCGAAATTAAATAGTCAAGTGATAAAGGGATTATTAGTAAACGTTATAGTGAATATGTATGATTATATGAGAACATGTGATACATTCGCTTTATTATTATGTGGTGGATACGCCGCTGGTACTTCCTATATATAAACATAATAATATTAGTTACCCGGTATATCAGAAGTGTGGAGGATACGCCCTGTATACATACACCAACGGTAAATTGGGGGGTGTCAACGTGTTGCAGTATATGAAGACCTTATCACTGTTTACTAATAATCTTAAGTCACTTGGGTATTTAACTAGGGGCGGGTAGTCGTACAGGGAGAGTTATGAGGTAGTGTTGCTCAAGGGGATTGGAGACCACTACAAACAGAAAAGGGAAAAAGCTACTGTCCGTTACAGGGAATGCTCTAAAGGGGTAAACTCGGCAGCTAGCAAATAGGGAAGGCGGTGCAACTGTCCGTTACAGGGAATGCTCTAGAAGGGTAAACTCGGCAGTTAGCAAATAGGGGAAAGCGGGGCGACTGGCCGTTATAGGGAATACCCTAAAGGGGTAAACTCGGCAGTCGGCAAGGATGGTTTCTCTGCTTATGTGGTAGCAGGGTTTACACTGGTAATAGGTGTTGGGGTTATAGAAAAGGGATAGTGGGATAAATGGTTTTATAGGGGGTGTTTCCTGTTAAGGAATATTACGTGTTGTATAATTGTGATATATATTATACTTGATAAATGTTTGTGAAAAAGGGATCTTGCAGGTCCAAGGGTTTTAAACCTCACGCCGAGGTAAAGCTTTTAAAATATAGAACTCACCAGCATAAGCTGACCTTTTCCAAAAATGTATGTATGTCAGGTCAGGGTGAGGCTTCGACTAGTTGTGAGAAGGCCCTGGTGATAAGGGATTAGACGGGCAAGCTATCGGACGGAAGGAGAGTTCCTGGCAAGCTGGCATAGATATAGAAATAAAACGTAATGATAGTTAGTATTTCCTTATGTAAATTATCTCTTACTTTGTAGTACTTGGCAAATAAATAAAAGTTTAAAATTTCCGCTGCTTAGTTATCTCTGTTAATACCTTGTGTTCATGAGTAAATCCGATTCGTGACCCCTTCTAGAGCAAAGTCTGGAAGTGGGCGTCACATCTTTTGGCTGAGTACCAGTGCCCCCTCAGGTGAGTTCATTACTATATGTTACTATGTCCATTCAGGGACGATAACGCGCAACGGTAAGGTAATTCTTACTAAGTAAACTTTTCCGACCAAATATCATATGTATCATTGAATTGATTGTTAAACTTCAAAAGTCCTTACATTCGGACCGTTAATATAGAATAGCTAGGTGATGTTGAGTAGTACTACTGGGGATTGACACCCCCGCCCAGCGGTGCACGTGATGCACCAACCCGACTGGAGGTCGGACTGGGACCAATGTTACCCTACCCTCCGTGGTCTTTCAGGACACGGGAAGGCAAATCCGTAGGTAATCCCTATACATTGTCAGCTTCGGTTGCAAACAATTCAAATGTGCATAAATTAGGCTAGCTACCTACGATATGGAAAATTTTACAGGTCTTATGATTATTGATTGTGATTTACCTTTCTTTATTCATACATTAGGTCTACATGTGACGTGTAGACCACTTTAGTGAACTCACCAGCCTTGGCTGACACTTGATTGTTGAATGCTTTTCAGGTCGCTAGGAGGATCCTCGAGGGCACAGGCAGCGGCAGTACTAAACATTACTTTTGGATTGAAATCTATATTTCCAATCAGTTAAACTAATCGTTTTGTAAACCATAACTGTAACTTGTTTTATGCTTCCGCTTAACTGTTAATTCATTTTGGGTCTGTAATTAATGCTCTTTATTACTTATAATAACACCGTTGTGGTTTGTTTGTAACTGAAGTCTGGGATCCTGGTCTGGATCATACCCCCACGCGGTTAAACTCCGTTAGGTGGAAATTGGGGGTGTGACACAGCAGGTGCGTTAGTTAGCCCAAACGGCATAACTAGAAACTCGTAATGACCATACCGAGTTCTGAAAGCAGTCTTGGGGACATCCTCATCACGGACACGAAGTTGGTGATATCCAGACCGTAGATCAATCTTTGAGAAGTAGCTCGAACCTTGTAGTTGGTCGAAGAGATCGTCGATTCGAGGAAGTGGGTACCGATTCTTGATCGTAACCTTGTTAAGCTCTCGGTAGTCAATACACATTCGGAACGTTCCATCTTTCTTCTTAACAAACAAAACCGGTGCTCCCCATGGAGACGAACTTGGACGAATAAACCCTTTGTCGAGTAGCTCTTGAAGTTGTGAGGAGAGTTCGTTGAGTTCACTTACCGCCAAACGGTAAGGTGCGCGTGCAATCGGAGCGGCTCCAGGAGCTAAGTCGATCCCAAACTCTACTTGTCGAAATGGAGGCAAACCAGGCAGATCTTCAGGAAATACATCTTGGAAGTCGCGGACTATCGGGTAGTCGTCGATTCTACGCTTGGGAAGTGTCGTGTTGGTGACGTTTGCAAGGATCGCGAAGTGACCTTTACGAAGGCACTTTTGAGCTTTGAGAAACGAAATAATACCGGTGACTGTTCCACCTTTCTCGCCTTGAACTGTTAACACTTCACCGTCCTTGAGTGGAATACGAACCACTTTTTCTTGACATAAAATTTCAGCTCGGTTTTCAGATAACCAATCCATTCCTACTATAACATCAAAACTACCAATCGGGAAAGGCATAAGGTCGATTCCTAATGTATGGCCAGCTAGTTCTAACTTACAGTCCTTAACTATTTGAGTCGTATCATGAAGTTTACCATTAGCTAGCTCTACCACATACTTAGCATCTAAGGCAATCGGTTTAGCATTAATTAGCTTAGCAAACTTAGTGGAAATAAAACTTCTTTTAGCACCAGAATCAAACAATACAGTAGCAAAGAAACCATTAAGTATGAATTTACCGTTTATCACGTTGGCATCGTTGCGAGCTTCACCTTGACCCATGACAAAAGCTCTTCCCCTGCCATTTCCACCATTCCCGTTGTTATTCCCGTTGCCATTTCCTCCGCCATTACCGTTCCCACCATTGTTTCCTTGATTACCATTTCCCTGCCTTCTCAACTGCGGGCAGTCCCTTTTAATGTGGCCTTGAGCACCACATTCAAAACAGCCACGGGCTCCACCATTGTTGTTCTGATTGTTTCCTTGCCCGTTGCGGTTATTCCCATAGTTGTTGCCATGGTTGTTGTTGTTGTTGTTTTGCCTTGGGCGGTTTTGTTGCTCAGGTAGAGTTGCCCAGCAGTCTTTTGCTTCGTGGCCTTTCCTTCCACACCTTTCACAGCTCAAATTCTTTCTACAAATACCAGCGTGATGCCTTCCACACTTGTTACACAAGGGCAGGTTACCCTTGTAGTTGCTTTGACCATTACCACCCTGACGGTTGTTTCCACTGTTGTTCCCAGACCTTTTGCTTTGGCTTTGGTGGTTATAAGACCTCCCAGTGCTGTTTCCAACACTCTGATTGTTCATTGAGTTTTCAGGAGCTTCATCATCAGCTTTTCTCTTGCCACTAAGGGCAGTCTTCTCCGAGGCTTTTGCAGGAAGTGTACCCTTCTCAACCTCCTGATCAGTAAGTTTGTGAGCCAAACGGATGGCTTGCTGCACGGTTGCGGGGTTGCTGGCAGTCACTAGTCCCTTGATTTGAGGCGCGAGGCCTTCCAGATAACGCTCGATGCGTTTGAATTCAGCGTCAACCATTGTGGGGCACAAGACCTCGTACTCATGGTAGCGTGCAGTATACTGCTCAACTTCAGACCCAATCATTTTCAGATTCAGGAATTCACCTTCTAATTTCTTCACTTGGTCGCGGGGACAGTACTCCTCCATAACCAGCTCCTTAAACGCTTCCCATTGCATGTTATTAGGCGCATCTAACCCAATCATCTGGATTTCGGCATTCCACCAGGAGAGAGCAGCTCCCTCAAAGGTACCAGTAGCGTATTTCACTTTGTCCCCAGCAGGGCAGTTGCACATGGAGAAGACCTTTTCAGACTTTTCAATCCACCTAAGGAGTCCTACCGCTCCTTCTTCGCCGGAAAATGTCATTGGCTTGCAGTCCATGAAGGACTTGAACGTGCAGTGATGGTGGTTTCCTGATGCAATAATAGTTTGGGTTTTAAATTTAAACAGGTCAAAATATGATCGCTTTGTGCCTTAACCGGCATAATAATTACCCTGTGCGGCGTATGCAGCTTGGACGGCTGCCACCGCGGCTTGCACATGTTCGTTTATCATCGCTTGCAGTTGTGCAGGCGTCATATTAATGTTGCTTCTTCCGTGTCCTCTTCCAGACATCTTGCTGGACAGTTAACGTAGGCAGTGTTCAGTCACAGTTATACTCTATACATATCCCATAATATGTATATTAGCCAGTTTCCCGTTCTCCCACTATTAGTCCAGAAAAAATTTCGTGCAAAATCGAGGCGTCGTCGGAGAACGTCGTAAGTCGTAAGTAGCTATCGTCGAAAGTCGGCTTTCCCATAAAAGTCACCGTCGGCGTAGTCATCGTAGTAGAAATCAGGACGTAGCGTGTAGCATCGTTTCGTTGTCGCTTTCCCCCAGAGTAGTGTGCGTGTTAGCGTTCGCATTTCGTATTCGTGTGTGAAAATTTCCTAAGGTTTTCCGTTAGACTACTTAGACACGGCCTATATATATCTATATATATATACTAGTATGGTGCCCGCACGTTGCAGCGGTGACAGTTTATAGCGTGTTATTCGTCTTTTATCCGCGCGTTACGGTGATGCGACAATTTACAATGCGGTATTTATTTCTGTAGTGCGATGCAGTGCAGCGATAATTTACAACACGGTACTTGTTTTCTGTGCGTGCGATGCGGCAGAGGTGACACTTTGCATCACGTACTCGTTTTTCTATGTGCGATGCAGCGGCGACAACAATATAGAACATATCACATAAAATCTATCCGCGGGATGTAGCGTCGGTGACAATCGATTAACGTAGTACTTGTTTTTTGTTAGTTTGTAAATACTTTCGTGATATGAATTGTATTGTACGCCTGTTAGTTTTCTTATTCGTAAGTTTATCTAATCTGTTGAACTCAAATAAATAATAACTAACACCCGAATAGAAGCATTTGTGAAGGTCCATCTACTTTGATTGTTTTTCTTATGTTTCCTCCAGCAATTGTTGTCACCTTTTTCTAAACCGTGTTACTTGTTTTCTATAAGTTTATCTATCCCATGTTGCCGTCAAGAGGAGGTAAATAACCTAAATTTGTTATACTCGACGTGGTGCGACTGGAGCACGACTTAGTTTAACATTAAAGTTATGCTATATTACATTTATCCACTTTGTCTAAGAATTAAAGAAGTCGCTAATATCTAAAAGAGTAAATTACAGATTTCGTCCCTGTGGTTTCCTAAAATTTCACCTATCGTCCTAAGTTTTTAAAAATTACGGATTTCGTCCCCAGCGTTTGCCAAAACGTTACGGATTTCGTCCTTCTGCCTAACTTTTGTTAATTTTCTCTGTTAAAATTTATTAAATACCCAGTATACCCTTATCTTTTTTTAAATAAATAAAAACAAAACCAGGAGAAACTTAAAATCTCCGAGATCTAGATTGGTCGCCTTCATGCTCCTGGTCGTCTTGATTAGAGCGGTGGTGATGACTACACCACGGTGGACCTCGTCCTCTTCCTGCATCCAATAACAACCGGACAACAACAGCACGGCTCTCCGCCATCATCGGTAATAGATCATAATACATTAACGGCGGTCGCAAAAGCGGCGACAATGGTGCGAAGGAATTCAAATTTGAGAGTTAGTTGTTTGATCCGTCGTTGAGCAAGACCAAGATGATTGACATGCTTAACGCTACTCGCAATTTCTCACCGGATCTAATCGTTGGTGATGGAAGCTTCAGGCTCATTTACATAGCCAGCGCTCCTTCGGCGTCACCATGGCCGTGAAGATGCAACGAATTGGAACATAACAAATTCTGATGGTTTTTAAAATACGTCACCATCGTCTTCGAATCACGTATTTTGTGGGTTGCGGCGACGTTTTGCGAAAGGTAAATCTGGATTTCATGGTTGTTTAAAATGGGGATGATGATGATGATGATGAATCTGATGCCTACCTTATATTTTTTTATTATATAATTTTGGTTTATATTTGTTATTGTGAACTGTCGTGGTCGTCGGATTTTGGCCGGAGAAAGGTGCAGGCATAAGGAGGTCGATTTTGGCTAGTTCCTTTTACTTGTCAGGCTGCATTCTTTTACTATGAAGACGAAGGATGAGCGGGCGTTTGGTGTGTACACAAAAACATTAACATCGTAGTCCAATAATTCCAAAATGTGGAAAAAATACAAATGCCAGAACACAATAGTTCGTGTATAATAAACAAATACGAAAGAAAAAATTCATTTCTCAAATGGGTTTGTAGATATTTTAATGCAAGTCACTCTAAGAACAAGATAGAAAAAACTGTAAAAGGGTGATTACCGTAAATAATTGGGGAGTTTTGTGGTCACCCAAATTGGTCCGTGGGTAAACTGGAAATCACAAAAGGCCTAAGGCATGCAGCACCATAAGTACCACTCCGAATTTCTAAACAAAGAACTGGGTTGGAAAGTGATATTTATCAGCTAAATTCAATAGCTTTTGGGTATTTAACACTTCACTTGTCAAACTTCATTTCAGTGTATCTGTACATGATTTTAAAAATACCTTGAATCAACTAAAAAATCAACAACTAAAGCCAAAAAGATAGTAAAAAATTCAAAAACTAAAGCCAACCATTGTGATATAGGGATAGGGTGCCCCTAGTCCAGCAGCACCTAAAGCTCCAGCAGCACCAGCCAAAACAGGTAACCTAGTATGACATCATCAAAGATCTTAGTACTCGATTTAAGGCGGTAAAACGAAAAAGTTTTGTTACCATGTCATCTCTGAATACCCCATCCCATTGGGTTGTCCAACATAACCCGGGAAAGCCATGCCAACAGCAGGAACTCCAAGACCCCCAAGATGCTGCCTTGCAAATTACATAACTACATTTCTTACAAAGAATACTGCATAAAGGTTTCTTGTTTCCAGAAAAGGATTAGAGCTTCTTGTTTCCACAGTAGATTTATATTACTTACAAATGAATAATAACAAGTGGGTCGACCCGCGCTTCACGGCGGAGTCAGACCGTTTTAGAAAGTCATTTAAAAAACGATCAAAGTTAAGTGCTATGTCTAATTTAACGAACAAACAATACGCCGAGATAAGGTCAGAGAAATGTTGGTGCTAAGTTTAGCATCAAAGGTGTAATATTGGTTAAAGGCTATTAGCACAAAAGGAGAAACAAATATAAAGTTATAACTGTTATGATGTTCATTAGCAATTTCGAGTGGCCAGTAGCGATCCAAATTGAGTGTTAAAAAAGAATATGTTGTACTTTCTATAAAGAATTTTAATTGAATCAATTTAACTTAATTATAAAGAGAATATACCCATAGAATATAAAGGGCAGCTTAAGTAATCACTAACCAGTCGAGAGGCTAAAACCTGTAAAAAAACTTTTAATAAATAGAATAACAGAACCTATACATAGACTCATAAATCTAGCTTTAGAATGGAATTAAAAGATGATTGTAATGAACTCAAGGAAACAAAGCTCTAATGTGCAAACAATAGCAACCATTGCTAAAGAAACAATCGCAACCATTTATAAACTTTACGCTACGTTTAATAAAAACTATAATCTTATTATGTCAGTTTAACACATGTGAATATTCCTATTCATGTTAAGTTAAACACATTCATGTGTGCTAACTCAAAGATGAGGTTAAAGTCAACTGATTTATTTGAAAAAGAACTCACCCAAAAACAACAACATTCAGCAGCCACCAATCAACCGGTGAACTGACATTAAAAAAAACCAAGAAACATACCTTAACAGAAAAGGAATTCTACGGAGCTCAACGAACCTGCATGTTAATAAAACGCATGTTAAAAACACCACAAATCAGAGGGACCACCTAAAGTCACAAACCATATAAAGCTATAAAAATCAATTACATTCTCCCAAAAACATAACATCCTAACCAAACAAACAATCCATTCATTTAAAAAAAATGTATCCAAACAGAAACCGGCTGCAAAATAATTACAGCCTGATAACACCCATTCATAGTTAAATGATTAGCCATCCTACAATTATACTAAAATTCCATAAACAGTTTCCTATCTTATTTGCTAAACAGATGGATTGGTTGTGCTAGAGTAAACATATAAGATTCTTTCAAACTGAAGACCAGATCCAAAATCAAGAAGTTAAAAAGAAAATAAAACCAAAAAATTCAACCTTGAAACCTTAAGAGATACACTTAAGAGCTATTAATAGTTAAAGGATTAGGTAACCTACAAATACACTCAAATTTAATCAATAATTTGCTATTTTCTTTGCTTAGAAGATGCATCAGTTGTGCTAAACAAACATGCGCACCTAATCAATGTATTTTATGGAAAATATACAACCCACTTTGATGTATTTAAGCATTTCATTGTGCTTATATAAAGTTAAAACAATACAACGCATATTGTAAAATAATAACTCGGTAATATTTAATTAAAGGGACGTAGCAAAATAATGATTTCAAATGTTCAATAGGTTAAGAATAATACCTGAAATCAAGTACCAATTCACAAAAAATCAAGCTCCTTAAAGGACCATCCCAAAATAAGCACCCGAAAAATTAAACCCCAAAACCAACTAAAGGTGAGCAACGACAAAAAATGGACTAAATGTGACAAACGCAACCGTGGAACTCTAAAATGATATAATCGACAAACATAACCGTCAACAATAACAAAACTTAGATTACATCAGAGATTGTGTTGGGTAAAGTGGATTTCTTAAGAATTGGAGTTAAAATTAGAAAAATAATGAAGATCTAGCTTACTCAGCAGGAGGAGGCGGCGAGTGGTGTTCGAAATTGATTATTAAAACCGTTGTCTACTATTATGTTTTGAAGCAGCAATCTGAGGGTTTGAAATTACGAATCTAATGAGCGTTAATAAGAACAGGCTCACAAAGTCACCATATTTGATATGAAAAATGGTGTATTGTTTCTATGAATCTGAGCTATTTATCAAAACATTTAAAAAATGACCCATTTATTGAAACAAAGATGTGTGACCAGTTTAATAAAGCTGATCATTTGACTCGTTCAATAAAAGTGACCCATTTGATATGTGACCTTTAAAACTAAAACTTTTTAGCTGCAAGAGATGAAACAAAATTTGGATCGGCACATTTAATAATTATATGCATCAGCATCAAACAATATAATTACATGTTGAAGTAATATTAATTAAAAAAATATATTAGAAAAGTACCTCAGTAGAACAACAGCTTCTTTTAGTCTAACAATTAGTTCACCAGCAGCCACGACAGCTTCATAAATATCCCTTAAATGCTGACCAAGAATACCAGAACACACGTTTATCAAACCAAGATAACAAACATTTACCAAAAGATTGGTAGCATGAGTGCTTAATAATCCGAAACGCATGCCTAGCCACCTTGCCGTCTTTCTTCATCACAAACTCATCCAAATATTTCTCCATATTTACAAGGTCTAAACACTCGCGAAAGAGACATCAAACACATGTAGAACCAGCTTTGCATAGGAACTCTAAAAATAAACAAAATTTGAACTTTTGATCAATTATTTATTCATGGAAACTGCCAATTGAGTTCCCAATTTATAAGGATTTCAGATTAAGAAGCAGAATACTGAATTTCAGATTATATAGCCTTCTAAATACCTTTTAGAATTTACGATTGAACTTTAGGTCAATTTGGCTTGATTTTACAGCAATAGAATTTACGATTTGGGGTTGCTGACCTGCTTTGTTGCTGAGAACACCAAAATAGGAGAATCTTCCAACAAAAACAAACCTATTCGGGGATAGAAGCTGTGACATACAGTGAAAGACGATACATAAAGAGAAACCTAGGCAAAACCTGCAACACATTAAAGTGGAAATGAAAACCCAAAGAAGTGTGGGCAAAATCATCAAAGGAGTATTGATGCCATAAGGGTTCTATCCCAACAAAACAAACCACAAACCTTCTCGAGGAGGGGACCGAGATAAACTTGCAGGCTTCATTGACACTGTTTATGGTGTGAATCACCTGTAAAGCATTAGCAACACAGTACATAAATGATCAGATACATAAAAAGTCCTATATAATAATAAAAATATAGGAACATAAATCTCTTAAATGAACAGAAACTTCACAACACAGTATATAAACGATTAATTCTATTCAATTAAAGGCATATAACAAATATTAAGAACAAAATCGAAGAAGAGCAAACAAAATCACAAACCTTGAACAGATACGGAGAATAATCACGCATAACCAATAGCCAAACAGTAACACACGAATCACTAACTTTCTGCGATTAAGATATAAGTAGAGAAATCAGATATTAGCCCTCGAACCTGAGCAAAAGATAATGAAGATCATTAGGGTTCCTAAAAACCAAAAAACTTGAGAATGAAAACGACGTAGACCTGGTGTTTAAAAAACCCTAACTGATTCTTCGTTTCATTGATGAGGCAGAAGAAGCGCTGTGAGAGAGAGAGAGAGAGAGTGCGTGATATAGATGAAGAAGCGCTGAGAGAGAGAAAGAGAGAGAGAGAGATACAGATGAAGCGTTGGTACCTTGAATCGCCATTCCTTTTTAGGGTTTTACATTACAAAATTTCGTTTGTGTGATGGGGTTTATCGAGATGGAGATTTCGTGGTATTCGATTGAACAGGGATATCGAGGTGGTAATTGATTGAAGATGGATATCGAGGTGGAGACGGTGGGTGATGGCCAATCGAGTGGGAGAGACAGCTGAAGAGGGATAAAGAGGCGTGCTCAAGACAGCAAATCTGATTAATACCCATATTAACCTTATTTTTTGAAGGACCGACCTTTTTAAGTTTGAGGCTTTAATTTTCATGCTTCAAACACTTGTACATCTTGTATAAATGTTTGTACGCGTCTTAAAATTAAGGAATTTTTATGACCAAACTACCCTTTATACCAATATGTATTATATATAGTAATAGATATATATATATATATATATACGTACGAAGTATTTACTTACACAGCAGAGCGAGTATCCCAGGTTGGCACGCAAATGTTTTGATTTTGGGAATTTGTTTGTTCGTTTGTAACTAAGGTTTTCAAGTTGCAGTTTCCAAATCATTTTCAAAATGATTCCAGTTCTCTGCAACTTATGGCTCTGATACCAATCTGTCACACCCCCAAATTAACCACTAACGGAGTTTATACCGTTAAAGGGGTGCGAGCAAACCAGAAACACAACCATTAGTTACAAATACTAAACGAATCAGAGTAAAGTCCAAACATTAATAATAAAAACAGTTTAACAGTACGTAGCGGAAAACATTGTCTTTAGCACTAACCACGTGCTTTACATAAACGTTGTTTTAAATTCCCAATTTAGTTTAAACAAAAGCAAATGTCTTCTGTGCCATGTCAACCTGCTCCGGATACTCCTCAGCGATCTGCAAAAGTTTAAACCACGCAAGTGTCAACCTAACGGTTGGTGAGTTCACAGTGGGCTTGTCACGCAGTGGCCCGGTCTCATAATCATAATCGTGTCAACATATACATATGTAGTATTTCTTTGTGAAAAGCAATGCTTAGAAGTATTCAAAATCATAGTTCCGTGGTTTAGCAAAAGTATTGTCCGTAACATACTTTATCGGGTATGAACTAGTTTTGTACAGTTAAAGTGCTCAATCGATATCGCGGGTAGCTAATCCGTTGTTCCATGCACTAAGGAAGTTTGTACCAAAGCTGACTATTATTGTAGTGGCCGTGCCATCATGTTTTACGGACCTACGTCATCGCGGATTTGCCTCCCCCGTGTCCTCTCGGGATCACGGTCAGAATAGGCTGATATTGTACCTCCGTGCACTCCCCGTGCCACGGGGCGGAGTTTGTCAAACTCCAGTAGATCTACCCAACATCCCCTCGCTTTACAATTAATGGTACAATTTAGTTGAGGACTTTTAAGTTTCAAGGCATCCTTAGAAATCATGTGATATCATGTGGTTTAGACTTTAACCTACGCTAGCCATATTAAAACGGTTTACCGGATTCTCATGAATCTCAAAAGTGTTTTCAGTTTCGTTTCAGAAATAGTTGTTTAAGTAATTCGCAAGTGCTTCCCATAAAGCACTTCAAGTTCATCAAGTGGGTGCCGAGCACTCCTAAGTTTTCAAGTTCATCAGGGAGGTGCATAGCACTCTCGAGGTTGTCAACATTGTTTTTCATTTAGTTATTCGGTGTGACCCAAACGGGTTCACAGTAATTGGGTTAGTGACACTCACCTTTGGTTGCACTGCTACACTTGCTAATAATCCAAGTATTGCTTATTGAAGACCTA
Organism: Deinandra increscens subsp. villosa; assembly: GCA_039602395.1. Taxonomy (NCBI): domain Eukaryota; kingdom Viridiplantae; phylum Streptophyta; class Magnoliopsida; order Asterales; family Asteraceae; genus Deinandra; species Deinandra increscens. The sequence continues at coordinate 23,235,840 of JBCNJP010000017.1, forward strand.
TGAACACGTTTAGGTCTTAAGTATTAGTTTTATGTCTAATCTTTACTTAACGTCACTATGGCCCATAACATAGCACGTTGGAACTACGACTCGACATACCGACACACGACACCGATAGTTGATCATAAACAAGGGTTCATATACATCAGAAATCAAAGCATGTATCATCATAGCATAATCATGTAAGTCATGGCATAACATTCAAGTAAATTGCACAAGTTTGGATTCTGGTCTCAGTTTCGCTAGCAGTTTCGCTAGGCAGTTTCGCTGTGTGCACGGGCAGCACTTTCGCTAGGCAATACCCGATGACACAGTTTCGCTAGGCTAGTTTCGCACGAAACTGTTGGCACAGTTTCGCTAGCCTAGTTTCGCCCGAAACTGGTTTGAACTTTCGTTCAGGAAGTTTCGCTCGGTAGTTTCGTTCGGACAGGTCTGGTTGGTTTACCCGGCGACACTACAGTTTCGCTACATAGTGTCGCTGGATGAAGATATACATAATTTCGCTACATAGTTTCGCCCAGAAAACAGGCTAGTTTCGCTGGTCGCGAAAAAACACATAAATCAGCCTAAAAATCAATCTAACAGCTTCCATATTTCATGTAATTCAATATCTAGCATGCATAATCATTTACCAACATCAAACAACAAGTTTTAACACCTTAAACATGGGTTTTCACATTCAAATCACCAAAAACACATTTTAAACCTAAAATGACCTAAATAGCATAAATCTTCATTATGGTTTGATTTCAAACGTAAAGTTACTGACTTTATGGTAGATCTAGCATCCCTAAGCATCATATCAGAAGATCAAGTGATTACATGAAGATTCAAGCATGCTTTTTAAGAAAACACATAGAAATACATAAAGAATGGTTTTGGTACTCACGATTCAATAAAGGGCTTGAATGGATGAGATGAGATGATGGTTCCTTGATGGTTTTCTTGACTGACCAGAAATCTCGAGTGAGCAGATGAGAGTGGTGTGTGTGTTTTGTATGAAATGAGGCAAAAATGAGATCTCTAGGGTTTTATGTTATTATATATCAGGGGCTAGTTTTGCTGGCTAGTTTCGCTGGCCAAGCGAAAGTGACCCTGTGAGTCAAAGGTTAAGCTAGCCGGGCGACACTATAGTTTCGCCCGGTAGTTTCGCTGGAACCCAAAAGTGACCAATTTACATTCTAAGCAAGATAAGCACGGTTCATGAATTTCACGCAATTACACAATTAATCAACAAACATGTTGCACATACTTCCTCATAGAGACAATTCAATAAATAAACACATATGGACGGGTTCGGTGATCAACCAAAGGTCGTGGACGTATTCGGCCTAGTTAAGCATTAGTAAGCATTAGTTACTAAGTTAATACTTATAACGTAACTAACGGAGATTGTCTAACGGAAGTAAACCTTGAAATTCTCGGATGTCACAACATGCGTCTCTAGTTATAGATCATCTGGTTGGTTATAGTTCATTCGGATAGTTAATGTTCATCAGTATAGGTAAAGTTCATCAGGATAGTTAAAGTTCCTCAGGATAGTTAGAGTTCTTCCGGAATATAATTAATAATTAACTTTTCGGCTATGATAAATTTGTATTCATCCGAATGGTTATCTGGATAGTTAACTAATGTTTAGCCGGTTATGATCGATATGATTTTATTAATTAATTGAATTGTAGGTCTGTTCTGCGACTGTATCACAACACACTCCTCCATCTACAACAGCGTCCGGGAAAAAGGAAAGGGTAACTATTTTAATTTACACAATTGTGTACTACCCTTATAACTAATTGCTATATGATCATTTAATTAAATGCTGATGCTGTCTTTAGGGGAAAAAGAGACAAATAACAGAAGCAGCAGCTGCTGCAGCCAGTATTGCTGGGGCATCACAGTAGGAAGTGGTGTATATATATATATATATATATATATATATATATAATTAAGGGTTTGACAAATATATTTGACGTTATTGTTAATTAATATATATGTTACTAATCAATTAATTATATGGCGTCAATTTAGGAAACAAATAAGAGACCTACAAAATTAGAAAAACCTGTTCTTGCTAATATGAAGACATCCCTGCTGCTGTTGACCCAGAAATGTCATTAGAGGTATATATATTAGTATATTTGACAATTTATTTATTCAGTTTTTAACTTTAATTAATTAATTGTTAATATATATGCTATAATTGATATTATTATTATGTGACTTTTGATCAGGAGTGCAAAAACTGTGGACCTGCACCTTGGGGAAAAAAGAAACATCGTGGAAAAGGCTAAATTATTGGCAGCATTAACAGATGAGATGATTCATGGAGTTCCACTACCTTCTAATCGTCGTAGAGTTTCCATTTATGAGGTTTCGAAGTAACAAGGATTTTAACCACACCCAGTAGAATGTATAACAACAATAAAGGAGCTTGCAGAGAAGAAAAGCAGTAACTATATTATTGCATGGCCGGAGGACCAAATGATCAATGCTGATCATGATAAGAAATTAAAATCAAAGATTTGTTCCATTGATAATACAATTAAAGTACTTGAAGAACCAATTAATTAATCGTATCCACTTTAATTAATTAATTAACTTTAACTACATATATATATATATATATATATATATATGGGGATGGTTATCATGAAAACCACCTCCAGTTATGAAAACTTTCCAAACTCAATGGGTGGCCAGAATTGTTCCACATCACCTAGTAACCTTATCACTATAAGGGTAAATATGACATTTCAACTTATCCATGTCAAATATTTTATCTCTCCTCTCTCCTTTCACCTATCACCTCACACATCCCACCTTTCTCCTCTCTCCTCTCTCCTCTCTCCTCTATCTTTTCTTTTTTGTTTTGAACGACTAATTTCTCATATCTCTTCTTCTCTTCTTTTTCACTTTTATTTAAATGGTAATTAATTTTCATATTATTTTCTCATTTGTAAATTATAAAGAAGCTATAAAAGAAGGCTATATGCAAAAAATTTGTAGAGTTATATAGAAGTTAAAAATGTAACATGTGTAATATTTACATGTTGAATTTAATATTTGAGAAACGCTTCCAATATTCCGTGTGTAAAAAAGTATGTATAAAATTTAATGTCGAGACAACTGAAGTTTTTATAAGGTGTAACATGTGTAATATTTACATGTTAATAGAAAAATACAAGTCTTTGAGAAAGGTGTTTTGGAAATTTACCATTTAAAAGTTCATTAGTTTGTTAGTGTTTATATGAAAACATGTGTAAAAGTTTACTAGTTTGTTACTGTTTATCGGATTTTTCCCATAAAAATTAAGAAGCAAAATACACACGTTAAAATTATAATTTTTACATATGTAACGTGTTTAAGCTCGTATGATAGTGAATGCATAACAATGGGTTACGTATAACATGAGTAACATGTAACATGTCAGATGTTTTAAGAAAGAAAATATATTTTATATATTGTAACATGTGTATAAGAATCTTTTTGTTACAGATGTAACATATTTTTCACTAAAGAATTTACCAACTATAATTTTTTGTTACATGTGTTAATGGATACATATGTAAAGTGTGTAAGGTTGTACCATAGTTCTGGTTAAACAATAGATATGTTCTGGAAAGAAAATAATAAATATTAAAAATTGTAACATGTGTAAAAAATGATATATTGACACTTTAAGTAAAATGTGTTAAAGATGTGTAGAATTTTACACGTGTAAACAATTGGTAGTGTTGGAAACATGTGTAAAATATTTTTTTGTTACAGATGTAATAGATTTTTTCAATAAAGAATTTAAGAAAGAAAAATTATTGTTACATATGTAAATAGTTACATAAGTAACATGTGTAAGATTGTATCATATTTAGTGCGTAACTTGAGTAACATGTGACTTGACTATCCTGTAACCTGTGTATTAATTTAGCATCAAGATTTTATTATATAAGTTTGTAACATGTGTAGCAAGGAGGTATTGACACTTTATGTAACATGTGTGTCAGATGTTTAGATACACATGTATTATTTGCATTTATGGGAGAAAAAATATGTGTTTGCCAAAGTTATCATTCATAAACATAATTAAAAAAAAGTAGGATACATGGTAGTCTTAGGATACATATGAAACATATAACATAGGTCTTAAGTTTTGAGAAGGACATAAAATTCTGGATATAACATCGACAAAAAAAAGACAACAAAATAAAGATTTTTTTGTCTCCCCTAACGAAACTTTCTAACAAACAATCCAGTCACACATCGTAATGAGGAGCTGATTTTCGACTTAAACATGTTAACTTCGGACAGTAGGATTCCAGCAACATATATTTTTTTTTTTTGCAGAATCTTCAATTGTAATTTTTTCTTCATCCCATTAGTTCTAAACTCACAATCAAAAGGTTTGATAGTAGGTGCTTCTTGAATGGCTTTATCTACAGTAAGAAAAAAAAACAAGGTAATACTTGTGTTAAAAGCCAATGGGTTACATATGTAAAAACATTAGTTGGTTGTGTGTGTAATTATACACACTATTACCCTAAGGGAATGGGTTGTGAAAAAATGTATTATTTGTGTTACAGGACCAAATGGTTATATATGTAAAAATAGATGGTTACGTATGTAATTTTATAGACATTCTTACCTTTGGAGATGATTGATTCTACATCAAAAAGAGCATTGACAGAAGAAGGTGTGTGAGTGGAATTGTCTGCATGAACAAAAAAAATGGTTATTAACAAGAAATCTAAGGGTTACATTAGTAAATAATTATGGGTTACTTATGTAATTATATAGAAACATATTAACCTTTTGAAACCATGGGTAAACCATGAATCAGGGAAAACACAGACCGTCTTGGTTTTCATGTTGTAGCTGCGTCAAAAAAAAGAAAACAAGGTTAAATATAGTGTTTCAACCAAAGATAAGGGATTAGACGAATGATTATGTAAAATAAAGGAAGTAATTTATAGTTTAAATGGTCGATTTCAAGAACACAACCCCTAAAAAGAAAAATTAAGCGACGAGGATAAAATCACTTACAGGTTCGTAATTTGGACGAGAGAACGCGTCTGACCTTGCTGAAAAATGGTTGGGAACTTGGGAGGAGACGCCATCTACAAACAAAAAACAAACAAGAGACTTGAGGAAACAACTAAGAAAAATTGGGTGTAAGTCCATTTGGCATTATGATGAAATAAAGAAAATGAAAGGTCACCAAAAAAGAACTTAGATCATAATCAGGGAAATGAGAAATGAAGAAAACGTGGGAAGATGGATCAAGGGGGAAGAAAGTAGATTAGATTTTGAATCAATGGAAAATGGGAAAGATGGAGAAGATGGTATGGAAATGGTATAGCTTCTAGGATGGATTTGACAAGGAAAGATGGTGACATGCAGGTGGGGTGGCAGGAGGTACAAATTTTTTGGAATACTCTTTGACAATAATACCCTTTTGCTTTTAAAAAGAAGATAAAGCACTTTATATATTTAAATGAAAAATAGAGAAAAAAGGATAACCATTAGATGGACATGATCAAGGGTCTAGAATGAGTTTGTAAAGTTTTCTCAACTCATATGGGTTTGCATATTACCCTTCCTCTATATATATATATATATATATATATATATATATATATATATATATATATATATCTTATTGGTTTTATTTGTCATGTTTTGTTACTCCAGGTAAATAATGTGAAAACAAAGCCGAAGGTACAATACGTAGCGTCAAAAAACTTGAAGAGCGTGACGAAGATGAAAAAACTTACAAGGAGCCAGACTAACCCGACCAAATTATAATTATCTTAACAATTAAAGTTTGATTAGTGTATATGTATGTATAATTAATTATATTATGATTTTAAGGTTTCTCACAGACATATATATGCAGTTTAATTAATTAATTGTATGCAGTTTAATTAATTATAATTACGAAAAACGATATTTGATGAATCTATAATTGCTTGATTATATATATATGAAAGACAAATAATACCAAAGGCCACACTTTTTATATTTTAACGTGGTCGTTGCCACCATTGGGACAAAAAATCTGATTTCAACTACTCTTTGGCCATTTTTTAATATATGTGGCTATAACAAAAATACGTGACCATACAATACCAAAGGCCACGCTTTTTATATTTCAATGTGGCCGTTGCCACCCTTTGGCCACGCGTATTAGGACAATATGTATGATTTCAGCAACCCATTTGACCATATTTTTTATAACATATGTGGCTAAAACACAAATATACGTGACCATATAATACCAAAGGCCACACTATTTATATTTTAACGTGGCCATTGCCACCCTTTGACCACGCGTATTGGGACAAAAATTATAATTTCAGCAACCCATTTGGCGACATTTTTTAATAACATATGTGGCTAAAACACAAATATACGTGAACATATAATACCAACGGCCACACTTTTAATATTTTAACGTGGTCGTTGCCACCCTTTGGCCACGCGTATTGGGACAAAATGTATGATTTCAGCAACCCTTTGGCCACGTATTTTTATTATGTATGTGACTAGAACACAAATATATGTGACCATATAATACCAAAGGCCACGTTAAACAAACACATGTGGCCGTTGGGACCCTTTGGCCATGCTTTCCGGAAGAATTGTTTGATTACAACAACAAATATTGGTACCCTTTAGCCACGCTTCTGGTGTGGCTTCAGCCACTGATATTGTAACGTGGCCGTAGGATACATAAGGTGACGGGACCTTTGGTGTTGATTGAAATGAAAGAAAAATGTGACCAAACACCTTTGGTCACGGTTTTTTTCCGTGGCCAAAGGTGAATTTTGACGTAGTGATGCATGAGCTTTTATGGTTAAATCTTCATAAAAATGTTAACTTGAATGTAGATCTAGGATCTGATCTAGAGGAATCATCACCCTAATCTTAGATCTGGCGTTTTGATTACAAAAGAAATGATTTTTATGCTTAAAAATGGTATTTTTCTTATTTTTCATGGCTGATCTTGGTAGATCTTGGATATACAAAACTAGACACTTAGGTCAACATAAAATCACTATCTTCATCATAGATCTAAGAGTTTATCATGTGTTGATGGAAATCTCATACTTAGATTTAGGCTTTTATATGAAAATATGACATTTTAGTGGTATTTTCTACTAGATCCATGTTATGCTTTTTAAATCTAATATTAGATCTAGAATTTATGCCATGAAAATAGTATCATCATGTTAGATCTATGGTTAATCATGATATTTTGATCTTGGAATTAGGTATTATGCTAATAAAGACTTCATATTTTGGTAGATTAAGTTTTCAAATAAAATATGTTATTTTTCATTAAATTTAAGTTAAGTTTTTATAAAAGGCTAGATTCATATTTATTTCATGAAAATATGTTGAAATCATGTTAATATTCATATTTAGGCATGTTAGGATATTTTTTGCCACTAGATTATATTCTTTGAGCTCCATGAAAATAAATATATTGTTGTGATGTCACGAAAATAAATAAATAGATTAAGTAATATGTTTGCGATCAATGACTTAGATTTAGGTTGACCTTTGTAGAGGCTAGAATATGAGGCTTGTAATATTAAATATGTTGGGCTGGGCTTAGAGGGTTTGATTAGAATCATAGGCTAGTTTGATTATTGTTTAGGCTAGTTTATGATTGGGCTTGGGTTTACTATTGGGTTTATGATCCAAGAGGGGCCCAATAGTAAACCCAATGGTGGTCTATATATAGACCACTTGACCTCCTTGTTGAGGGTGGCTGATTACGATTCTTGAGGGCTGCCTTTTAGTGTTTACGATCGTAATCGTAAACCCGAGATTTGAGAGTGATTACGATTTCCTGTTTTTGTACCCGACAAGCTTTCTTGTGTGCAAAGATCAAGTATTCTTCGTGTTTCTTCTATTTTCTCTTCTTGAATCGATCTTATACGAGGATTCCGCACTCGTATTTGATTAGATATCGTGTGATTGAGAGAATTCCGGACCTACAATTGGTATCAGAGCCAAGAATCTTAGATTCGAGGCTCTCACGATATAGATTCAAGCGTTTTCTGGGTTTGTATTCGAGTTTTTTTGTTGAAGATTTGAAGGATTTTGGAGTTTACGATCGCTGCTGCTGCTGTGTTCTTCGTGTTCTGGGCGTTTACGACTGAAAGTTCTGGGTTTTGGTTGAAGATTGCCTGTTTACGACCCGAAGAAAATAGTTTACGATTGTACTTGATTGTCGTAATCGAGTTTACGACTTTTTCTGATCGTAAAAGGTGTTTACGACTTTGTTTTATCGGAAACGGCGTTTACGACTCCGGTGGTCGTAATCATCAATCGTAATCAGGTTTACGATTCCTTGAGGCGGTTTAAGTGTTTACGACCGAAGGTGTTTACGATCCACAGGTGATTACGATCGTAAACAGGATTTACGATCGTAAACAGGGATTACGATCGTAAACAGGGTTGGTTTACGGCAAAAAGTCACTTTTTCTCACTTTCACGGAAACGGGCGTAACTTTTGACTCGTTTGGAGTTAGAAGCTCAAATTTGAACACGACGTTCGTGACATCAAGCCCCAGAATCACCCCAGACTAACGTCCAGGGGAGCTCGTTTGGACCCCCAAATTCCACTCCGAAGGCCTCCGTTTTTCAGTTTTAAGTTTTTGACACTATTCTTTGAATAGTACTTTTGCCGATTTTGCCGTTTTTGCCGATTTTTCAAGATTTTCAGAAGCTGCATACGTAAAGAAAGAAAATGAGTTCGGTTGAGAACAAGGATGATTTTGAAGCTGAAATTGACAATACTGAGATATGCCCCAATCCTACTTGTGCTCGTATAATTCCTGGACTTAGGCAAATTTGTAAAAATTATCAATTAGAATTATTTGAGATAAAATGCGAGAGGAGTTCTTTTAAGGGTAGATGGGAAAAGAATGAAGAGAAGGTAAAAGCTCAGAAACTAGACATTGAGAAATATCGGAAGCTAGCAACGGAGAAGACTATCTTACATGATCGGGCTAGGATTGAGATATCTGAGCTTACACAGAAACTAAATGAACTGCAACAAAAATTTGATGAGCTGCAAGTCAAGTTTGATTGCAATCAGGAAAGAAATCAGCGAATGCTCGATGCTGGAAAAGAATTATCACATGCTGTTGTGACTGGTCAAGTTGGGAAACACACACCTGGATTTGGATCAGAAAAGACTGATAAGGCCTTGGCTGCAAATAGCATTATTCCTCCACCAGTTCCCAGAGACATTATAGGAATACTTCTTAGTGAGGATCAAGTTGAACGAACCAAGTCAGATTATAAAGAAGCTGCTCCTCCTATTGATAGTGTCTTGGTTGGAACTACACCATTGACCCAAGAGGAAATAGACAATGAGGCAACCATGACATATGGTGAAGGGAGAATAGAGGATGTATCAAGAGATGATGCTGAGTGCCAGGAGTATAACAGATGTCATAGCTCCAAGTCTGATGAAGCTGGGGTAGAGTTGAAACCATACCCTAAAATTGAAACCCCATGCTTCAAAGTAATTGACGAAGTCAAAAGGGAAAAGGTGATCTTGACGACCCGGCCTGAGGGGAAGATCTTTATGACAACTGGATCTATGTTTGACCAAGAACCAGATGTTGGGTATGACTTACCATCCTTCTCCTCCAAGTTCAAGGGACTAACTGATGGAGTGATAGGTGAAGCAAAAGTTGAGAAGCCAAAGATCACCATCAAGCATCCGAGTGTGAAGCCAACAGCTGGGGTGAAGAATGAAAAACTCAAGGGAGTAGCTGTGTCTCCCATTTCTTCAGTTGGATCATGCAGTTACCGTTGTAATTGCAAGAATGATGCTTCAACGTCAAAGAATCAAGGAGGCACAAAGACAGTAAAGACAGGTTCGACACAGGCTTCGACAAACCAGCAGAAAGTAAAATCTGAAGCAGCTGTCAAAGCAAAGAAGCAGACCCAAGGCAAACCAGCTCCATATCTGCCGCCAAAGTCAAATGGGTACACGTCTGACTTCTATCTAAAGAAGCAGACTTGCTTTAATTGTGGCATTGCTGGTCATATTGCTAGAAACTGCCTTTATCGCCCCTATGAACCCTATTTTCCGAAAAGTCAAAGGGTTTCATCTCAGGAGTCTGTGAAGTCTAAGCCGATGATGGTGCAGAAACCTAAGGCAATGAAGACTGTTACTCCCAAGGCTAAACCCTCTGATCAACATTGGGGCGCTGCCAAAGCTGAAAGAACATCTTTAAATCAAAACCACAGCTTTCCAAGTTACCAAAATTTTCAAAAACAGGTGAAGAAACCATTTTCAAAGCAATCAAAACTTGAAAAACCTAAAGTTACCCCTCCCAAGGTAACAAAAACTGTTTTGAAAAGTGAACTTAAAACGAAGAAGGTTGAAATACCTAAAGTCACAACTCAAAAGGTGACTAAAACAAAAACTGTTTTGAAAAGTGAACTTAAAACGAAGAAGGTTGAAACACCTAAAGTCACAACACCAAAAGTGACTAAAACAAATGTTAAATCACCTGGAACTTGGAAACCTAAAATCAAGGCAGCTCCATCCCAACTTCCTGATTTCTCAAAGGGGATGTTCTTATAAGAAGTATCCTTTATTGATTCCTCAGGTGTACCCAGAAAAACAATGGCCTGGGTACCAATGGCTAACTAATCTCTCACTATGTGCAGGAACAGTCAAGGAGGATTATCTCTAACATTTTTATTATTAATCTGTTTGTTGATAAGTGATTGTTCCAGGCACATTTTAGGAGACGTATCCTCATGTCATGTCAAGTTATCTATACATTGGAGGATATGTCTCTTTGAGAGGTAAAATGTCAAATTCAGCACGAAAGGTACTGTTCTTAACTTGATTGTGTGAATGAAGCGGCAAAGGGTGTTTTGAGTCAAACCAAATTTCCTAAAATTTTCACTTGATTGATTAAGTGTTTGACTTCAAATGCAATGAATTGTGCATGTCATGAAACCCTATTTTCTAAAAATTTTCAAATCAATACTTTGAAAGTTAGCTTGGCCAGATGTGTGTAAAGTCATTTAATTTGTTTGTGTGTTTGTGTGTTTTATTTTGTAAAAAAAAAAAAAAAAAATGATGATGCTCACAAAATTGTGACATTAAAAATCAAAAAGCAAGGGGAAGAAATGTAAAGAAGATGAAAATGTTGACCCCTCAAAAATAGTGTGCTTTTCAATTTTTATTGTTTGTGTCTTGTTTCTGAGAAGTTTAGGGGAAGTAAAAAATAAATGCTCGGATTGGAGATGGCTGACACGCGTAAGGCAGAAGTGAAAGGCAAGCTCCACGGTGATATGCTCGGTAGGCTCGACCTAAACTTATGACCTCCAATGAAAGTGTAGTGAACTTAAAAGAGATATATGTTTAGCTTCCCATCCTAGGTTGCATGGTTTAAAAGACTGAGTCTCGACAAAAACGGGTTGAGAGTGGTAATTATACCTAGTATTCACTCTCTCACACGCTATGTTTATGCTATCTTGACAACACCACAGAGCAAAAGAAAATGAAAATGAAAAAAAAAAAGAAAAAGAAAATGAAAAAGAAAAGAGAATAAATAATCACTCAGTTGGTCTTCTTTGCGTGCTTAGCGGATGACCTGATCACCAACTGATGGTTAATGAAATAAGTGGTAGTCATAACGGTGTTGCATGGTTCCTCAAGTTGGGGGTTTGTGAATCCTCAATAAACTCTGAGGTTGGGTAGGTTTTGCTGTGTACGCTTGGGTGTGGGGACAATTAAACATGACGGTAATATTGTACTATATTAAGCATGACGCATTCGGTTGGGATTAAACGGGTTTGAGTTTAAAGCGGACAAACATACCGGCAATCACCTGGACTAGTCGAGTAACTGAAGCTGAAAAGGGTTCCTCAGTCAGATTCATACGGTTTGATCCCTTGTAAACTTTCTCATGTTTGGTTTGGTAAGTATTTGTTTAGTTTTATCTTTCGTGTGTGAGTCGTTAAGTTCTTTTTGGTTTGTTTTCGTCTTGGCCAGGTTGATTTGAGAAGTCAAAATGTGTTTTTCATGGGTTTTAATGCATGACAATATGCCCCCGACAGATCTTGCCAAATTTTTAGGGGAAGGAGTATGGGATAATAAGTATTATCCGAAGGGAACTCGAGGATGATACTTATTATCTAATGGAAAAGACTTCCTCCGTCAGATCTTGACAAATTTTTAGGGGAAGGAGAGGGGATAATAAGTATTATCCGAAGGGAACTCGAGGATGATACTTATTATCCGAAAAGACTTCCATAATACATAGTATCCGAAGGGAACTCGAGGATAATATGTATTATCTCAGGGGAAGTCCTTAGCTGAGGGGAAGTAATCAGCTAAGGGGAAGTCTTTAGAGGTCTTTGGGTTCAGGGGAAGTTTTATAGAAAACCCGTAATCTATATTAGGGTTTTTGGTTAAAATTATGTTAATTTGAATCAACTGAACAGATGATAATTACCTCCTAACCCAAAGACCAGTCATCACATGTCTGGTAGTGTATATTTTTTCAAATGTGTGTCAGACAGGTTGATGATAGAAAGATGCTGCTGCTGCTCAAAGTTAAAGAACCAGCCGGACAAGACTTCCATCTGGAAAAGCAACTGTTCAGGGGAAGTTGTTGGTGTCTTTACAAGTTTTCAAAAGCCTCAAAAGAGCTTCAAAGAAGATGTTCACATGTTTAGGGGAAGCTGAAGACTTCAAGTCTCGTTGAAGAAAGTGATGCAGAGAGCAGTCAGAGATCATGAAGATCCAAGTTTAACAATCAAGGACTTCACAGTTAGAGGTTTTTCAAAATTTAGCCTCTAATTGTTTTGAAGATTCAAGACAGTTACCGAAGATACAGCAAGAACCAGTTCTTTCAAGAAGCAAGTCAATGAGAGTCCTCCATTTCATTGCTTGTTCATTTCAAGAAGTTCAAGCTGATGCTGATCAAAAGGAAGTCCCAAGTGCCCGTCATGAAACCCATTGAAGATTTCTGCGGAAAGAATCTTCATCAGCATCTATGCCAGCCAGTCAAGAAGAAGTTTTTCAAAGATCGAAGACATTTAATATCACAAGCCTAGGGGAAGATTGTAGAGGCTAGATTATGAGGCTTGTAATATTAAATATGTTGGGCTGGGCTTAGAGGGTTTGATTAGAATCATAGGCTAGTTTGATTATTGTTTAGGCTAGTTTATGATTGGGCTTGGGTTTACTATTGGGTTTATGATCCAAGAGGGGCCCAATAGTAAACCCAATGGTGGTCTATATATAGACCACTTGACCTCCTTGTTGAGGGTGGCTGATTACGATTCTTGAGGGCTGCCTTTTAGTGTTTACGATCGTAATCGTAAACCCGAGATTTGAGAGTGATTACGATTTCCTGTTTTTGTACCCGACAAGCTTTCTTGTGTGCAAAGATCAAGTATTCTTCGTGTTTCTTCTATTTTCTCTTCTTGAATCGATCTTATACGAGGATTCCGCACTCGTATTTGCTTAGATATCGTGTAGAGGCTAGATTATGAGGCTTGTAATATTAAATATGTTGGGCTGGGCTTAGAGGGTTTGATTAGAATCATAGGCTAGTTTGATTATTGTTTAGGCTAGTTTATGATTGGGCTTGGGTTTACTATTGGGTTTATGATCCAAGAGGGGCCCAATAGTAAACCCAATGGTGGTCTATATATAGACCACTTGACCTCCTTGTTGAGGGTGGCTGATTACGATTCTTGAGGGCTGCCTTTTAGTGTTTACGATCGTAATCGTAAACCCGAGATTTGAGAGTGATTACGATTTCCTGTTTTTGTACCCGACAAGCTTTCTTGTGTGCAAAGATCAAGTATTCTTCGTGTTTCTTCTATTTTCTCTTCTTGAATCGATCTTATACGAGGATTCCGCACTCGTATTTGATTAGATATCGTGTGATTGAGAGAATTCCGGACCTACAACCTTATTAATTGGTTGATTAAACCTCGTACGTTATCACTCAAATAATTCACCAACGATTTGTGAATCCATTTGTGTCCGTCATGTCGTTTCATGTCATACGTTTCATTTATTTATTTACTTATTTATATATTTGTCGGTGTTTCTCCTATCGCCTTCGATTGTCAATGTGATCTCCGGGTTTGATCTCGTGACGCTATCTTCGTTTTTATTCTCGTCACCTTCGTTATCATGTGAGTATTCGTAGACCCTTTTTATTTTATTATTTTGGGGTGCAACATAAATGATTATTTAAACTCTAGAACGATAATCTTTAATCTAAAACTACATGCGTATTTTGTGAACATTATGTGTTAATCGTGTATGCTAAATCAATGTGATATGTGTGTTATGCTTGTGAATGACCTCTAAACAACCACGTGTGACATTAATTGTAAAAAGCCGAGGTTTCTATGATAGATCTATCGGTGTGACGACCCACCTGACTTGAGCGGTATTTGGCGTGGGTGATTGGTAACCTTATGGTCAGGGTTGGATCATACACTCTTCTTTACTCTATTTCATATTGTTTATCGTATTTGGTTACACTTAATCTCATGGAACACATGCGTTTAAACTATGATGCTCTATTAAACCTATGTTTACTCACCAACTCTTGTAGTTGACTTGTATGTCGTACATATTACAGGTAATGCTATGTGACTTTGGATTTCCTCACTTTAGGATTTCATGGGCCTAGAGATACCTAATTAAATAAATATTGACATGTTTATGTTGACTTTCTATGTTTGAACTATGGTTGTAATTTGACTTGATCTATGTTTGCTATCTTATGAAATTGGCATGATTAAGTATATCGTAACGTTTTAAATAGTGTTATGAGCATCTGGACAATCATCGCACCCTGACATATTCCGCCGTCGGTTGGGGTGTGACAGTGTCTGTCAGGAGCAAAATTCAACTCTTCTATACTTGCTATAGTATAACATGAGACGTGTCATAGTAGGGCATGGGTCGTTTCATATGCCAAAAATTGCCAAAGCTTAATTTTTTTCCTTTCCTTCATATTTGGCCTCTTTTGGGATTCTTCCAGGATTAAACTGATAAACTACAAATGAAATAATATTATACTATTTTAAAAATGATTAATCAGAAATAACCCAGAATGTTAGGAATAAATGATGTAAAAATATGTATAAAATATAAAATATGCAAAAAAAATATGTATAAAAGTTTGAATGAAAAGGTGGGACGATATTCTAACGATCCTTTGGATGTCTTCCTTGTTGCGCAGCTGATTCAGTTAATCTTTTTATTAGACGTCCATGGTAAGCCGCCATGGACCGCGCCATGTTTACTACAGGTCCGCTGGCTGGACCCGCAGTCCTGGGTCTAGAGGTTGTTGCCGGAAGGTGAGGCTCCCTCCATGCGTTGGTAAGTGAAATCTAGACCCGAATCGATGCAATCCACCACTTGTAAGTATCTACCCGCATTCCTTCCGAATTCAAATTTTGGTCACTCTCACCAAATTTTAGCATAAGCATACCACTACTCATGTCAACCACTGCTTGGGAGGTGACTAGGAATGGCCTTCTTAGGATGAGTGGCATCTCCACATCTTCTTCCATATCTAATATCACATAATCAACAGGGAACACGAACTGTCCTACCTTGACTTGGAGGTTTTCAGTGATTCTTGAAGGAAATTTAACAGACCCTGATGTACCTTAAAATATATATACTTTCTATGCAAATATTCCCCGCGTATTGGGAAAATCTGATTAACTATCGCACGAAAACAACGCTTTTGTCTTCTTTGTAATTTTTCAGGTTTGATTGAGCCAAAATTACAAAAGAAGCAGAAAATGAAGAAAAACTAATAAAAAACAACAAACTCGTGATTTCTGGAGTTCAACACGCCCCGTGTTCAAGCATGGCACGCCCCGTGCCCATCTCCAGCTTATGAACTTTGTATTGAGATCATCATATTCATACGTTTGCAACTTTCGGATCTCACATTCAGCAAACAATTCTTCAAGATCACTTTCTCTTTTCTTCTTGTAAATCTCAACATCTTTT
Source organism: Deinandra increscens subsp. villosa (assembly GCA_039602395.1). Classification (NCBI taxonomy): domain Eukaryota; kingdom Viridiplantae; phylum Streptophyta; class Magnoliopsida; order Asterales; family Asteraceae; genus Deinandra; species Deinandra increscens. The sequence continues at coordinate 23,251,885 of JBCNJP010000017.1, forward strand.
GTCAAAACTTCATTTTTATCCCGATAAAGAATATTTTCATCTTGAAGAATAGAAATTATGTTTTTTAATTTCTCAATTGTAGCAGCAGATTCAATCACAAGAGCATTGGCTTTTTCATACTTTTGTTGAACCGGATAAGTCTTTTCAAACAAATTTTCAATATCGTGTGCTGCATCTAAAGCTTCAGCTTTTGCTTTTTCACATTCTACTGCCAATTTACTCTTTTCTTTCAAAACATCCTCATGAACATGGACCAATTCATAATATTTCTTCTAGAATTCTTCCAAATCTTTCTTGAGGACTACAATTTCTCCAGACAATAATTCAGAATCTTTCACAAGAGTTGCATTCTTCTTTCCCAATCTTACACACTCAAGACATTTTAAACTCTCAACCTTTTGACTTTCACCCATCTTAACTGGAACATCATCAATCAAAGATATTTGAGAACTTGAATCAGAAGCAGTTAAGACTGTAGGAATATGATCACGTAAAATAAACGTATGTCTGGAAAATATTTAAGCCTACGGGGTCACACGTCTCGACACAAATGTATTTGTATTAATTAATAAGTTAATTAATAAAGAACACGAATCTTTTTGATGAAAGGTCGTTAAAACTAACGGTTACTAGTTAACGGTGGTTAGTTATCAGTTAAGAGAGAACTCCAATTAATATATAGTTGAGGATTACTTAGAGAAATACCTAGAGTGGGTCTGCGACTCCTATGGGCTTTCCTAACCCTAAACCCAACTTGGAAAACAAGTTAATCTAGGCTATAAATATAATCTCTAGCCTATGGTTTTCTTTACACACTTAGGGTTTTGATTTCGAGTGGTTCGACCAAAGCATCAAGGAAGGAGAAGCTCGTGTTCATGATCAAGTACTAGCATACGTACATCGGTGTGTCGTGTGTGAAATCGTAGAGGGGTTTTACTTTAAACCCTATCACATAGCTTCTAAACTGGATCTTGAGGTAATCTTTATATTTGGTTAATTAGTTAAATACATAGATTGATTTTCCGCTGCGTACTCGTGTATCGATAAAACGTTATATAACCCAACAGTGGTATCACGAGCCACCTATGTTATTTTTTAATTACCAACAAGATAAAACTTGAAGGGGGGTTAGGGTTTTGATATAATTTTCGAAATTTTAGTAAAAATTGGATTTTTGGAAACCTAATCAAAGTTTTTCTTTAAAAAGATATTGTGAAAATCCTGGTTGACACCAGTTCACCTAAAAAATCGCTAAAAATCACGGTTTTTGAGTTAGAGGCTGAAAATTTTCACAGTAGTTGCTCGACTCATAGTGCTACAACTTTTGTCTTTTGACCTAAGCCCAGTTCGACCATCTTCGGAGTCCGATCAGGTCTTGAACCTGATGGAATATTGAGATCCGAATGTTTCTATGATTTGTAGATAAGTTTGTTATAAAACATAATTGATATCCTAACTTTTCTATAAGTTATTTATAAACGATAATTGAGATCCTAACTTTTTTATAAGTTTGTTATAAAGATAGTATGATCCTAATTTTTTAGATAAGTTTGTTACAAAAGTTTAGTTTTTGGAAAATATAAACTTGCATAATAATTTATGACATATGATCTTTGTTTATAAATAAATTTTGTGCCCTAAAATCAAAAGAAACACCGGCTCACCCATTTGATCACACTCCAAGAGAGGTATAAGTCGGGTCGCTCTGCTTCCTTAATGAAGGTAGGTACTTAATTGCTACGCGCAAACCTCACTTCTACGCTTCTTTGTGTGTTCAAATGGAGCTACCGAGCTCTTTTGAATTGAAGGCAACTTAAAAAGGATTTTTATAAACAAATTATGTATTGAAGATATGCATGAATCTTCATACATAACATTTTGATCACGCATCAAATTGTTTGACCTATATTTAAAACTTAAGTCTATGCTACCCAACTTGTAAGGGACACTTGTGGATGTTGTTTTACTCATTGGTACACAATGGTAAAACAACACTTACATGGCAAATTTTCACTCACTGGTACACAGTGGTGGACAATTTGTGCGTTCTTGGTTGGACGACTTAATGCGAGTTAAGCGGTGAGACCTTGACCTGTAGCATAAGATGGGACGAAACATGACTAAAAATCAATTGATGCAAGTACACAAGTGTTGTTTGTAAGTCCCATTCTATCTAGGAATTGCACTAGTAATGCAATAACTGATCGTCACTTACCTTTTGAGTACATCATTTCTAGCAGATCAACTGATGAAATGATGGTATGTCAATTGGATCCTAGCATTAATAAAATTAATTGTTTAAATAGTTTAAACATTGGGTAATTAATTTTTTTTAAGGAATAACTATCAAAAATACTGATTTTTGAACTTTATCTGTTTTGTAGATGGCAATAATGAACCCTCCTCAAAACACCGTTGGTCATGCTTTTCGTCAAATGTTTGAAAAGGAAAAGCTCAATGGATCGAATTTCAATGACTGGTATCGTCAACTGAGGATTCTCCTAAGAGTTGAAAGAAGAACTGATGTCCTTGAAAATAAGTGGCCGACCGAACTAGCTGCTACTGCTAGTGATCAAGAAAAAGCGCACTACAACGCTGAATATAGCAGATATGATGAAGTTGCTTGTTTGACGATCTCTAGTATGACTCCTGATCTTGAAAAGTAATACGAACTTCATACTCCTTATGATATGATCAGAGAATTAAAGAAGATGTATGAAAAACAATCTGGAGTTGAATTGTTCCACTTGGTTGTGGAACTCCACGACTTAAAGCTTGAAGCTGGTAAATCGGTCAGTAGTCATGTGCTCAAAATGAAGAGCTACTTTGACAAATTGGAATCACTCAACTATGGATACAATCAAGCTGTTGCGGTTGGCATGATTCTCAAATCTCTTACAAAGGATTATGAGGGTTTTGTGCGCAACTACAACATGCATAGTATGACTAAAACCATACCTGAGCTTCATGCTATGCTTGTTGAGTATGAGAAGACCATTCCAAAGAAAGCTACTAAAACCTCCCAAGTACTCTTGATAAAAGGGGGGACGATCCAAAAGGCTAAACAACCGCAAAAGGAAAAGGGCAAGTATGATGGGAAAGGAAAAGGAAAACAAGTTGCTTATGTTCCAAAACCCAAGAAGACCCCTCCGCCTAAAAAGGAGCATCCGACTAAAGACCAGATTTGTCACCACCGCGGTGAAGTGGGACACTGGAAGAGGAATTGTCTAGTCTACCTAGCTGAGTTGAACAAGAAGAAGAAGCAAGCTAGTGGGACTAGTACTTCAGGTATCTTCACAATTGAATTATTTTCTTTTTCTAAGCAAAATTCATGGGTTTATGACACTGGCTGTGGAACTCATATCTGTAATTCGTTACAGGGACTTAGAAAAGGAAGGAAGCTGAAGGCTGGAGCTTTGCAGCTGTTCGTGGGCAATGGTCTACCAACACCTGTTGAAGTAATAGGAGAATATCATTTAGTTCTTCCTTCCGGATTAATTCTTGTTTTAGACAATTGTCATTATGCACCTTCTATTACTAGAGGTGTCATTTCAGTTTCCTTGTTGAAAAACCATGGATTTATTAATGTTTTTAATAATATCGGTATTTCAGTTTCTAAAAATAATGTTCATTATTTTGATGCTTTTCCTTGTAATGGTATATATGAAATTGATATGCATGGTTGTGACTCAAATAATTTGATGTATAGTATTAGTAAAAGAGTCAAGAAAAACTTGGACTCTACCTATCTGTGGCACTGTCGTCTTGCTCATGTAGGCAAGAACCGCATTGAAAGACTTCAACGTGAAGGAATCTTACAATCAAGTGATGAATCATTTGATAGATGCGTTTCTTGTATTTCAGGCAAGATGACAAGGAAACCTTTTCCGCATAAACCGAAAAGGGCCAAAGAACTTCTTGGACTCATTCATACTGATGTTTGTGGCCCATTTAGACATGTGTCAAGAAAAGGTGCTAGCTACTTCATAACTTTCATGGATGATTTCAGTCGTTATGGTTATGTTTACTTGCTTAAACATAAACATGAAGTTTTTGAAACATTCAAGAGTTTAAAAACGAAGTAGAAAATCAACTCGGCAAGACCATCAGGATCCTTCATTCGGATCGTGGTGGATAATACTTAAGCCAAGAGTTTAAGGATTATCTAAAAGCATGTGGAATTGTCTAACAACTCACTCATCCATAGACTCCACAACATAATGGAGTTTCTGAAAGGAGAAATCGAACCTTGTTAGAAATGGTGAGATCAATGATGAACCTTAGGACTCTCCAAATTTCATTTTGGGATTATGCTCTAGAGACTGCTGTACGCATTCTCAATATGGGTCCAACCAAGAAGGTTGACAAGACACCACATGAATTGTGGTATGGAGATGTCCCTAAATTGTCTTACTTAAGAGTCTGGGGATGTGAGGTGCTTGTGAAGCGTGATACACCTGATAAACTTCAACCCAGAACTACTAAGTGCATCTTTGTAGGATACCCTTAGGAAACAATGGGTTACTACTTCTATAATCTTACCGAAAACACTGTTCGAGTGGCTAGATATGCTGAGTTCTTTGAGAATAATCTAATAGCTCAAGAGAGCAGAGGGAGAATTGTAGAACTACTAGAAGATGTGTTACCTTCTGAAACCCCTAGCAATCATCAACTTGGGGGGGGGGGTGTTCAAAGTAATGAACCTTAAGTCGATAATAGTGCGATTCCACTTCGTAGGTCCGAAAGGACTATACGTACTCCGGATAGATGGATGGGTCAAATCGAATCCGAGGAACACGAATCAGGAGATCTCGATGAGCCTCCGAACTTTAATGCTGAATTATCAGATCCAGAATCTAACAAATGGTTTGAAGCTGCGAATGTGGAAATGAAATCCATGGAAGAAAATCAAGTATGGAGCTTGGTTGATCTTCCACTTAATGCAAAAACCGTTGGGTGTAAATGGATCTTCAAGAAGAAGACCGACATGGATGGAAATGTACACACCTATAAAGCTCGTCTCGTGGCGAAAGGTTATACTCAACGTTTCGGCGTTGACTATGATGAGACCTTTTCTCCAGTTGCTGACATTAGAGCTATTAGGATTCTCTTAGCCATAGCCGCGTTCTATGATTTTGAGATATGGCAAATGGATGTTAAGACTGCTTTCTTAAATGGTTACTTGGATGAAGAAGTCTATATGGATCAGCCTGAAGGTTTTATTGATCCAAACCATCCCAACAAAGTATGCAAGCTTCAAAGGTCCATTTATGGACTAAAGCAAGCATCAAGAAGTTGGAATAAACGGTTTGATGAAGAAATCAAAAAGTTTGGTTTCATTCAAAATCCTGATGAGCCATGTGTATATCGCAAAGCTAGTGGGAGTAATGTTACTTTCCTTGTCTTATATGTAGATGACATATTGATTATAGGAAAACACATTCCAATGTTGCAAGATATAAAATATGATCTTGGAAAGTGTTTTGCCATGAAAGACTTGGGTGAAGCAGCATTTATTATTGGAATCAAGATCTATAGAGATAGAACTAGGCGGTTACTTGGACTAAGTCAAAGTGCTTATATCGATAAGATCTTGAAACGATTCAAGATGGAGAATTCTAAGCGTGGTCTTGTACCCATGCAGGAAGGACTTGGTCTATCGGTCAAACAAGGTGCTTCTACACCTGATGTGGTGAAGCGTATGCATAGAGTTCCTTATGCTTCGGCTGTAGGATCTATAATGTATGCAGTGAGATGCACTAGACCTGATGTAGCGTTTGCGCAAAATATCGTTAGCCGATTCCAACAGAATCCAGGTGAAAGTCACTGGACGGCTGTTAAGACCATTCTTAAGTACCTACGGGCTACTAGAGATTTGTTTTTGGTGTATGGAGGAAATCCAGATTTAGAGCTCAAAGTGACCGGATACTGTGATGCTAGATTTCAGCTGATAGAGATGACACGAAGTCTCAGTCCGGGTACGTCTTCATTCTAAATGGAGGCGCTATGGATTGGAAAAGCAAGAAGCAAACCACAGTTGCTATGTCTGTAACAGAGTCTGAGTACATTGCTGCCTCAGAAGCTACAATGCAAGCAGTCTAGATAAGAAAGTTTATTTGTGGGCTTGACGTGATCCTTCAAGTAGCTTACCCATTGATATGTACTGTGATAATACTGGTGCATTAATCATTGCCAAGGAACCTAGAGTTCAGAAAGGTGCCAGACATTATGCTAGAAGATATCACTATGTTCGTGAGCAGATCGAACTAGGGGAGATCAAACTACTCAAAGTTCACACAGATGTTAACTTAGCTGATCCCTTTACAAAAGCTTTATCTAGACCAAAGCTTGAAAGGCATGCCGAGGGCATGGGATTTAAATTAGCTAGTTAATTCTTGTAAATCTGTTGTTCGGTATTTGGATAAGGGATGTTAAGCAATTTCTATTTATATAATGGAATAAAGTACTTGATATGTTTGATTTCATTTAATGTTAATTGTGTCATGTATTTGCATGTTTAATCCCTGAATATTTATTAATATTCTAAACTGTCCATTGTCGATTGACTATATGGGAATATAGTTAAACTAAGACAAATCTGAGTGATTGGTAATATTCTTGGAATATATAAAGGATGGTCCCACCAAACTCACATGGTATTCATAAGATGCATATCGGACTACCCCACTAACGAATTATCACTTTATGGATCGGCGTCATTAAGTAAAATTCGTAAATGGTTACTTTACTTATCCTTAGACTTGAGATACAAGCAGGTCATGCATGTATGGATTGCACTTGCTTGATATAGTTCTAACTATCCTGAATAAGGTAGTACAAAAGAGCTATTTTCAGAAAGTGTAGTGAAGTATGTGACTGTACACGTGTAGTCAATATAGGATTTGTTCCTTCAGCTAAACGTTGAAGAATGATACCACTGGGCCCCTCATTGGGACTAATTAAGATGTTTACATGGCCGTGCCCAAATGAAATCTAGATATGTATCGATTAAATTTGGTAATCTTTAATTAGTTATGGAATGAGAAATAGAATCGTTAAAATAATGAAATGACTTTGATCCATATTCATATTTAACACGGTATCTGTAACAAAGGAATAGTAAATGTCTAAACCATTTAAATATACTTTAAGAAACTATACTTAAATATTTCCGGGAGCATTGGTGTCTTGCTAGACGCTAACCAATGTTATTACTTTTATTATTACATGCTTAAGTGGGAGCTGTAAGAATATGATCACGTAAAATAAACGTATGTCCGGAAAATATTTAAGCCTTCGGGGTCACACGTCTCGACACAAATGTATTTGTATTAATTAATAAGTTAATTAATAAAGAACACGAATCTATTTAACGAAAGGTTGTTAAAACTAATGGTTACTAGTTAACGGTGGTTAGTTATCAGTTAAGAGAGAACTGTAATTAATATATAGTTGAGGATTACTTAGGGAAATACCGTCTGCGACTCCTATGGGCTTTCCTAACCTTAAACCCAAATTGGAAAACAAGTTAATCTAGGCTATAAATATAATCTCTAGCCTATGGTTTTCTTTACACATAATTATAAATATAATTGGCACTCAAATTCTCTCTCTCCCTCCCTCTAATTTTCGGCTAATAAACCGAACCCACTTAGGGTTTTGGTTTCGAGTGGTTCGACCAAAGCATCAAGGAAGGAGAAGCTCGTGTTCGTGATCAAGTACTAGCATACGTACATCGGTGTGTCGTGTGTGAAATCGTAGAGTGGTTTTACTTTAAACCCTATCACATAGCTTCTTAACTAGACGTTGAGGTAATCTTTATATTTGGTTAATTAGTTAAATACATAGATTGATTTTCCGCTACGTACTCGTGTATCGATAAAACGTTATATAACCCAACAAAGACATCATCATCAACAAGACGAGCTGTTAAAGCAATAGTAAATGGAGCGTGTTTCATTTTTGCTTCAGAATCTGCATTCCAGGCAAATTCATCTTGATGCCAAAACACCTCTGATAGATTTTCGTCAAAAGAAACAGATGTTTCTTCAACCTTAGGAGCTTCATTTGGTGAATGAATAACCAAATGAGCATGTTGACCAGATTTCAATTTATGTTCAGTGGAACTTGGACATTCTCGTGCAAAATGTCCATAAACAGAACACTTATAACACTTAACCTTTGACTTGTCCAATCCGATTTTTCCATCCTGATTCAATTTTTTCTTGCCAGTTCTATTGAAAAATTTCACTACGTCAAAAATGACCTTTAGCCACTGAAAAAACGTGACCAAAGGTATTTGGCCACGCTTTTTTTTTATTTCAATCGACACCAAATGTCCCGTCACCATAGGTACCATACGGCCACACTTGAAAATTAGTGGCTGTAGCAACTAAAAAGCGTGGCTAAAGGTATCAATATTTTTGTTGAAATTAGGCATTCCATCTGAAATGTGTGGCTAAAAGGTAGCAACGGTCACATGAATTTTCTAAAAGCGTGGCTAAAGGGTAGCAATGGCCACATGAATTTTCTATAAGCGTGGCTAAAGGGTAGCAACGGCCACATGAATCTTCTATAAGCGTGGCTAAAGGGTAGCAATGGCCACATGAATTTTCTATAAGCATGGTCAAAGGGTAGCAATGGCCACATGAATTTGCTAAAATGTTTGTTTTAGCCACGCTTATTTTTAAAAAACGTGGCAAAAGGTTGCTGGAATTAAGCATTCAATCTGAAAAGTGTGGCTAAAAGGAGGCAACGGCCACATATTTTTAAAAAAAAAAAGCATGGCAAAAGGTTGTTGGAATAAAACATTTCATCTGAAATGTGTGGCTAAAAGATAGCAACGGCCACATGAGTTTTTTATAAGCGTGACTAAAAGTATGTTTTAGACACGCTTATTCCATCTGAAAAGTGTGGCTAAAAGTAAGCAATGGTCACATATCTATAACAAAAAAAATGTGACCGTTTCTATCATATAGTCACATTAATTTATCATATGTGTGACCATTTCTATCATATAGTCACACATTAATAACCGCAAGTGTGACCATTTCATGTAATTAGTGATTTTATTTTCAGTATTTTTGTAAAATAAAAACGATAATAAATACGAGAAAACATAAAATCCAAATGATATAAATAATTCAAGATCCATACATAAGTTTTCAGTTTAAATAATAAAGACCTAAATTTCTAATCAAAAGTTATCTACAAATGATACATCAACTACAAGAAGACCTGCACCACTCTTAATAGCACTTGAAGCCTTTTGATCCATAAACAATAGCATGGAACCAAATCCTCTTGAAGTTAATGAAATCAGTTGTATTTTACTGCATGAAGATAGGAATCCAAGAAGAGATCAGTTGTATTTTATAGGAGCAAAATGATACGTTTAAGTGTTCATGTCTAACAATTTCAATTTTATTTTACATGAGAATACCTGTACTAATAATTCAGCAGTTTGGGTTGAGCAGACCTGCAACAGCTTTAGCTATCCAATTAATTAAGCAAGTTATCTAATTCATTTAGGAGTAATTGGGCCAATTGCCTCTGTCTACTATTAGTTTCCACATTTCTACAATAAACTACATAGACTATTGACAAACTTCGAAAATAATAGATAAGATTGCAGCAAAAAGTAGCATGGTGTGCTTTTAAAATTAACAAAATATCCAATAATGAAAACAACAATGCTAACATGGATAATAATATATTATATAAACTAGCTATTCAATTATTCAATGAAACATAAACAAACACCCAATGTAAGAATCTACCTTAGTAAGCGCAGCTCAAGGCGCTTGACAAAAGCAAGAGACGCTGTAGATGAAAGGATAATAGATGATCCAGGTGGAAGAACTACAGAAACAGATTAGTTCAGCTCACAAAGCAATAGATTGTATTTAAACATACCTGACACGGCCCCATCAACAACCTATAGAACACTTTCAGCTTGAACTTCATTTGTGACCATAAGATATTGATACTTCTGCTGGAGAATTTCCCATCAGGCCACCAACGTTTTCAAGACGGGTGAGTTGGGTAACATGTCAAAATGGGTTCAGATCGAAACGGGTTAGTGTTTAATACTTATTTGATTTGAGAAGTGAGATCATTATTTACATTAAAAGATACAATAAACCTTATAAATGTAAAAAGAACCAGTGAGGCATACTAGAATCATGTGGGCCAGAAATCTCCATTTGTATGGAAGTTGCCCCTTTTTTATAGTTTTGCTGGTGGGTGAACCACCATACCCAATTTCTCTGAACAATGGCAAATACCTCTTGGAATCCACCATAATGTAGCCATCTTTGTCCTTCAGTTTCAACACTTTTCGAACCTTGTCTTCATCAATTTCCATTGTTGTGCTCTGTACGATTGACAAAATAGTTTTACCACCATTGCTATCTTCAAGTACTTTGGTGTTTGACCAGAATTCCTCCATTATTTCTTCATAAATCACAGCTTCAACTGTCAGCGCGTGATGAAGATGGGAGTTTTTCAGAAACTTTATCATGCCGGTGTAAACATCAGTTTTACTCGGTATCTCGAGATAGGCCACCAGGTTGTGTTCCACAGCAAATTTGGAATCACTGACAGGCTTCTTACCACTCGTGCTCGCTTTAGGAGCCATCGATTGTTGGATTTAGAGAGAAGTTTGACGGTTTTGTTGGAAGTTTTGGAGAATTTGGAGAGTATTTGGGTGTGAGGTTTGTGAGAAATGGAGAAAAATGACGGTAATCTAGGGCCTTTTACCTTTTCTGGAGGTGACGTGGAGGAGAGAGGTTTTAACCCAATCGTTCAGTAACTGATGTGACCTGTTCTTAGGGGTTTATATGGTACAAATACCCTGAAGCGTATCTTTATCCAAAAAGATATTTACTGATCCTTAGATATTTAATGGTTAAAAACTTAATGGGTAATTTAATGTGTATCCTCTTAAAAAGTTGTGCCTTCTGGGTAATTAAATGTAAAGTAACTTTGACTTGTTGAGCTGGAAGTTCAAACGGACCCCATTATCTCCATTATTTTAAAAACCAAATTCCTTTCGTTTGAACTTCAAGCGGATAATCTTTCTGCTTGGAAGAATTGTTTCCAAAATCATTTTCCACGTTTATTACAAAAGCATTTTTCCGGTTGATGTTCACCCGGAGATTTTCAAAATTGTTTTCTCACAGGTTGAACCGGAACTTGAAACAGAAAAACCAAAACACATGAATTTTGAGAATGACTTGTGTTAACTTTCATAGTTTAACAGAAGTTACTGACTATGAACTGATATTGTTTCTAATTAACACAAAGATTTTCTTTTTCTTTTTTTTTCTTTTTGTATCAAGAGATGGGCTCTTTGACACAAAGGTCTCTTTTATTGAAGGTTTCTGAAAAAATTAGTTTAATCAAAGTGATCATACCAATTGCTGTGATAAGGTAGACAAATCTTGCCTCATCAAAGGCTTTTGTGAATAAGTCAGCTAATTGGTTATCACTGTGAACTTTGAGTAGTTTAATCAAATTCTTTTCACCACAATCTTTAATAAAATGATACATGATGTCAATGTGCTTTGTTTTGAAGTGCTTTACTGGGTTATTGGTGATTGAAATGGCACTTTTGTTGTCAGCAAAGATGGGAGTTTCCATGAATGTGATTCCATACTCTAGCATTTGATTCTGAATCCACAGGACTTGAACACAGCAGCTTGAAGCAGCAATATAATCAGCTTCAGCAGTAGAAGTAGAAACACAGGTCTGTTTCTCGCATTGCCATGAGATAAGTCTCTCCCCCAAAAACTAACATCCGCCTGAAATTGATTTCTTGTCCAAATTGCAGCCTCCATAATCACTATCACTGAATGCTTTGAAGGTGAAATCAGAATTCTTGGGGTACCACAAACCTAATTTAGGTTGACCTTTCAGATATCTGAATATTCTTTTAACTGCTAACATGTGAGACTCCTTTGGTGAAGATTGGTATCTAGCACATAGGCAAACACTAAACATAATATATGGCCTACTTGCTGTGAGATACAATAGGGATCCAATCATTGCTCTATAAAGATGCCCATCCACAAGTTCACCACTACAGTCACTTATAAGCTTGTGGGATGTGGAGATGGGAGTCTTGGTGCTAGAAGCTACTGCATGTCAAAACGTGTAAGCATATCTTGAATATATTTAGATTGGTTCAAGAAAATACGAGAGTCAATTTGCTTCACTTGAAGCCCCAAAAAGAAATTGAGTTCTCCCATTGAGCTCATCTGAAACTTTGCTTGCATAAGAGCCTCAAACTCTCTACAAAGAGCAAAATTGGATGAACCAAAGATGATGTCATCCACATAAATTTGGACTATCAACATGTCATTATCAACCTTCTTGATGAACAGTGTTTAGTCAATTGCTCCTCTCCTATACCCATTCTCCAAGAGATAGTTGGAAAGGGTTTCATACCAAGTCCTAGGAGCTTGTTTGAGACCATATAAAGCTTTGATAAGCTTACACACCTTGTTAGGATGGTATGGGTCTTCAATGCCTGGAGGTTGACATACATTCACTTCTTGATCCAACAGCCTATAGAGAAAGGCACTCTTGACATCCATTTGAAATACTTGGAAGTTCTTGAATGCAGCATAAGCCAAAAAGATTCTGATGGCTTCTAGTTTTGCTACATAAGCAAAAACTTCATCATAGTCAATTCCTTCCTCTTGAGCATACCCTTGCACTACTAATCTTGCTTTGTTTTTCACCAGTATTCCTTTGTCATCCTTCTTGTTTCTAAACACCCATTTGGTACCAATTGGCTATGCCCCATTTGGAAAATCAACTAATATCCAAAATTTCTGTTGTTGATCTGAAACAGTTCTTCTTGCATAACTTCTAACCAACTGTTGTCTTCTTAAGCTTCTGCTACCTTGGTAGGAACTTCTTGTGATAGAATATCATGCAGACAAATGTTTGCATCAACAGACTTGCTCCTTGTTAACACTGGTGCTGACATATCTCCAATAACATTTTCCAATGGATAATACCTGCTGACTCTTCTATCTAGGAATATTGGGAATTCATGGCTTCTTCCATTGGTGGGAAAATTGAGTTGTGGAAAGATCACATCAGACTAAACATTATCACACTCAACATTACAATAGGTGTTGTGTTCAACTCTTGAGAGCTATGCAATGACCCATAGTATTCATGATCAAAACTGAGCTCATTTGATTGGAAATCATTTAAGTTTGAAGGCTCATTGATCCTAGAGTCAGAATTCTCCAAAGACTCTGAACTGTCATTTTCCGGTTGAACTTGAACCGGAGATTCAACAGGTTTCGTTTGAACTTGAACCGGAATTTCTTCCACTTGATTTTGAACTGGAACAGCATCTACTTCAATTTGAATGACATCATAAGTATTGTTCACAACAATTGGCTTCAGTGGCTTCATGCTGATTGAAGAAAAGAATGGAGGGCCAACTGAGAAGTTCTTTGTACTATTCCTCCAATGTTCATCAGTAGATGTTTTAATTTCCTGTTCCAGAACAGAATTACTAACAGGCATCTCAACAGTTATGTTGAAGGCAGTGGTTAGTGTATCAATTTCGTACAACCAAGTGGGCTGAGAGGTAAAGTTGTTCTTTGATTTCTCGTTAAAGAAAACTTTTAGTGTTTCTTCAACAACTTTAGTTCTCTTGTTGTATACTCTATATGCTTTTGACACGCCAGAGTACCCAACAAAATATCAATCATCTGGCTTTTCAGCAAATTTTGGCAATAGCTCATTGGTTATCAAGATTTTAATAGGACACTCAAAAGATTTATAGAAATAAATGTTAGGTTTTCTGTTTCGCCAGAGCTCATATGGTATTTTGTTCTTTCCTTTGACAATTAAAATTATGTTTTGAACATAACATGCAGTGTTTACTGCTTCAGCCCAAAAGATTACAGGAAGTTTATAGTCAGCCAACATAGCCCTGGCAGCTTCAATCAAAGTTCTATTTCTCCTTTCAGCAACTCGATTCTGTTGTGGAGTTCTGGGAGCACTGAATTGCCTAATTATCCCTTTTTCTTCACAAAATGAATTTAAAACATGATTTTTAAATTCAGAGCCATTGTCACATCTGATTGTTTTGACCTTAAATTTTGAATTATTTTCGAACTTGACAACAAGTGTTTTCAACAATTCAGCAATTTCATCATTTGTTTTTAGAAAGAAAACCCAAGTATATCTAGTGAAATCATCAATAATTACAAAACAATATGACCTTTTTCCCAAACTCATTACCCTATTTGGCCCAAATAAATCCATGTGCAACAACTCTAAGGGTTGACTATACCCTTGAGGCAAGGCACACAGTGCTCAGAACAAGTAAAGTCTTTAGCAGCAAGACCCTTGACTAAACCAATATTCACAATTATGTTCATGTTTTTGTAATTTACATGTCCTAGCCTTCTATGCCAAAGATTAGACTCATCAGCTGAGGCTTTGGATATAAAAAAAGCAATACCACTGGTGGGTGTGACAACTGACATATCCAATTCATACAAACCTTCTTTCCTGGGTGCTCTTAGCAGAACCATTTCCTCGGTAATTTTAACCTCAGATTTTAGTATGATTGCCTCTCTCTCATTAAATAAAACATTTAACCTCTTGTCACACATTTGTGAGACACTGAGTAGGTTAAAGTTTAATGTACCAACAAGATTAACTCTATCAAAACTTACTGAACCATTTGTAACATCTCCTCTAGCTGAGATTTACCCCTTGTTGCTTCCAAAGGCAACAGCTCCTCCATTGAATGTTTTTATGTTTTCTAGGATGTTTTTATTTCCTGTCATGTGACTGGTGCATCCACTGTCAACGATCCACAGTCGATCTTGACTCTTATTTTGCAGCTGAACATGTCATAAATTTATTAGTTTTTGTAAGGGACCCAAGTCTTTGTGGTCTTGGGTCTTCCCTATGCATCATTATACGTGTACTCTTTCAGTACAAAAGTATTTAAAATAGGTTGCTCAGTGAGCAAATCATCATTTTCAAAGTCTAAACTTTGGTAAGAACCTTGATGATGAAATTTCTCACTTCCTAATTTTGATTTTCTTTCCAATGTTTTTCTTTCTCTAAACTCTCTAAACTTCCTCTGTTTGTTTGACTCAGTTTTCGCAAAATCATTGGTTGGAAATTTGTTATGACTTTGAACTCTAGTTCTTTCTAGCGAAGCAGCATACTTATGTGATGCAAAGCTATTTTTGACAATTTTAGCACCTTGAAGCGGAACAATGTAACTTTCGCTTGAACTAGCAACAAACTCATTTTGACCAAAAATTTTCTTTGTTTTGAAAAAAAATTCTCTCGAAGAATTTCTTCTTCCTTGACTTTCAAACACTTCATAATTTTTGCTAATATTCACAGATGGTCTTTGTTTCAAGGTAGTGACAGACCTGAAGTTTTTCTTGTTTTCCGGTTGAACTTGAGTTCGAGCGGAGAAATGTTCCGCTTGAACTTCAGCCGAAAATTTGTTTTGCTTAAAAACTGAGAAACTTCCATTTCTTTCATTACCAATTAAAACCTTATTTGAATTTGACTTAAAATGGTTGACAGTGTTACTCTTAACAGGTGACACTTTTCCTGTTAGTTTCTTAGCCAAATTTTGACTTTTCACAGTTTTAGGTTTTACAGCTTGGTTTCTGTTCAGGGGCTTAAAATGACAATCAATTGCTAAATGTCCCATCTTACTACAAACTATACACTTTGGGATTCTAGGAGATTCATATAACTGAGTGTATCTAGGGGATTTTTTTCATTTGTTTATTGACTGAAAACGGTTCTACCAATAATTTGACATTTGCCAGTGTTAACATTTTCAACATGTGTACCTCCAACTCTTGAATATTTTGGTTCATAAAAAGTGGGTGGAGCACTTCAAGCCTTGGTTTCAAAATCTTTGATTGATCAACTGCTGTAGAGGTGCTTGCAGCAGTGATTTCAGTTTTAACAGTTTCACATTTTTCTTCAACAACAGTTGCTTGAGCAGTATCATCAACAACTAAACTGACTGTGCTTTCAGTTTGTAGGGCAGGAATTGGTTCAATTACAGGTAAGTAATTACTTGGTGGTTCGACAGAGTTATAACCAATTCCAGTTGTACCATACATAGCACCTTTCCAAAGTGTTTTAGCCTTTTCATTTGCTTTTTGAAATTTATCACAGGTGAATTGAGCTTCAGTTAGGTTCACCTCAAGAGCACCCATATCTGCTTTAGCATGTTGGGTCTCCTTTCTTGAGGTGTTCAGCTTGGAAATCAAATCATCAATCTGAGTTTCTAAATTAGAGTTTGCTTGTTTTAGTTGTTCAATTCCTTTATTTAAAGCGGTTACTTTTGAAATGTATGAACTTTCAGTTTTTCTAAAACACACTTTTAACTCCTTTAAGTTTGAAATTTCTTCAATCAGCTCAGAATTATGATTGGTGTATCTTTCCACTTGTTCAATACAAGCAGGAGAGCATAGATGTATTAACAATTTCTCAGGAATAGGTTTTACCTGAGATGATGACTCTTCTTTGGCCATAAGTGCATGGTTGATCGGCTCAAATTTTGCAATAACATCCTCATAGTCAACAAACTATGGTAGGTTAGCTACAACTACAGTTGAGTTACTGTTACTTCCGCTTGGTTTTGGCGGTGTTGGTTGTGAGCTTGAGGAACCATTGGTGTTGTTGTTCTTGTAGCTGTTGTTGTTGTGATAATTCTTTCCCTGATTCTTCACTTGGGCTTGGTTTTGAAACTGACCTTCTTTTCTTGGATTTGAACACTCCCTTGAAAAATTACCCAATTAGTGATAGTTATAACACTTGAACTTACTTTTTTCAAAACCAATAGATGCATTCTTGGCTCCTTTGTTAGTTCTCCCAGTGCGTTTATAAAAACGTTGAGCTCTTACTGATACCATGGCAAGTTGTGTCATAATGTCCATCTCCTCTAATTCATCGGCACCAATACACTCAAGATCCTCACGTGTGAAGTTGGAGTGTGAGTCAGTGACTACAAAGACATTATGGTTGTTCCCAAAGTTGTGAGACACAGTTTCAGAAAAGTTTGAGTTTATGCTTCTTTGACCTTGAAAATCGGTTCTTACAAGTGCAGTTGATTGAGGCTAAGATGTTTCTGAGATTGAGTTTTGTTTAAGGTTTGTCTCCATCTCATAGGTACATAAGATGCCGTAGAGTTCACTCAGTTTCATTTTCTTGAGGTTTTTGCATTCCGTTATGCTTACTGTATAGACAGTCCACATAGAAGGTAATGACCTCAGAAATTTTCTGTTAACATCGTCATGTTCAAGAGTTACACCAACTCTTTGAAGCTCATCAAGTAAAGAAAAAAATCGAAGGTACTAGTTGGTCATGCTTTCACCAGTTTTGTAACTGGAATTTTCATACTTTTGTTTTAAAATGTCCTTTTTATTTTCTTTTACCTCACTTGATCCTTCATGCATCTCACTAAGAGCATTCCACAGTTCAAAAGCCGTTTTGTACCCCTTAAAACGAATTAATATGAAGTTAGTTAGTGCAGCTTGCAAGGTCCAGTAGGCCTTGAAGTTTGGCTTAAGTTTTCTATGGTCTATGTCAGTAAATTTTTCAAGTGGTTTTGGAATAAGAACATCTTCATTATCTGCTAATGGAACAGTTACAACAATGGAACCAATAGTCATAGATTTCTAAATACGGTGATCTAAGCTACGAACAAACCCTTCCATTCGGAGCTTCCATGCGTCAAAGTCCTCTGGGGTGAACATGGGTGGTTTGTTGGTGCTACCGTTTGAAGTGACAAGACTGAGATCATTCATTTTGAAAAACTTTGAGAATGAAAAGTTGAAAGTAGTAAAGTAGACAAGTAAATATCAACTTGGAAGAACTAGAAGTCTTCAAAGTGAGAGCCAAGGCTCTAATACCACTTGTAGGATCGAAATTACTAAATACCTAATTAAGTTACAAGATTTACTTGCACGATTAACCTTGCGAATTAAGTTAACCTTCACTTTACTTAACCGATTAACACTTGTGAATAATAGTTGTTTGCATGAATCTAGTAACCCACGAAGTAAAATATACTCGACACTATTTGCATTAACTCAACAATATTACACAGTGAATAAGCATCAAACATGTGTAGAAATGTTGAAGACGAGGTATGCTATATATAGTGCTAAGGGAAATCAATGATATCCATTAATTGATTTCCATACGATCATCTAGACCGTTGAATTCAAAAGTCAAACTAAGACTACCAAAAGAATAATCTTCGACAGATGGGATATCTTGCATGTGATCAGCAACAAACAACTTTAGGAGAGCGGCTTTGATAGATAAGGAAGCAACCAGGAAGCTTTTGCAGGGATTAGACGACTGAAAAGACTTCTCAGGAAAAGTTCGGTTGAACTCATTATCTGATGGATAATCGAGTTCACTCGGAATATTCACTATTGGGGAAAACTGCTTCTTTCCGGTTGAATATCTTCTCCACTTGAACTTAGACTTACGCTTAAACTCTGTTTAGCCGGAACTGCTACAAATTTACTTCAACCGGAATATCTAAAATGTGATATTCCTTGCATGTGATCCATGACTCGGCTAAATTCTCAACACATTAGATAAGGGCGTTATTTGAATAGTTAGTAGTTACATTCACTTCTTTATTCTCTTTTGCAGCTACTGGCTTTGTGCACTAGCTTCTGAAATGCTATGTTTCTTTGCAATTCCAGCAAGTTACGTCTTTTCTCGGTCTCCAATCTCTTGACTAACTCTTTCTTCTTGATGTACCTTATTTTATACATATTTTCTAAGAAAATATCCTTCGCGTATTGGGTAAAATATGACTAACTATTGCAAAGAAACAGTGTTTTTGTCTTCTTTGTAGTTTTTCGGGTTTTACTAAGCCAAAATCGCAAAAGGAATGGAAAATGCAAGAAAAACTAAAGAAAGTGAAGATTTTGAGTTTAGCACGGCCCCATGCCACACCTAGCACGCCCCGTGCCCAAGCCAGCTTAGTCCCGATAGCACCAGCAGAGACACGCACCATGCTTCTAAATCGATTCTGCACCACACGGCCCGTGCCAAACCTAACACAGCCCGTTCCCACAGAGACATGCCCCATGCCCTTGATTCTCGAAGATTTGGAGATCGTTGGTTTGACTCAACACGACCCGTGCCCACTGACTCGGCACGGCCCGTGCCATTCTCGGCGGGTCTATATAAAGGGGAACTCTCTTCAAATACAACTTGCTCAACTCTCGTCCCTCTCTTCCACTAGTTTATCATTTTTTCGGTTTTGAGCCATTTGTTTTAGTGTTCTTGAGTCTACTCGTTAAAGATTGTAAGAACTTTAACTTATGGTGATAATGAACTGTTATTTGTCTATGAATCTTTCATTATCCATTAAGCAAATCTTAAGACTAACACTTGTTAGCCTCACTCTTACAAGTGTTAGTCAAATTCTTACACTCATTTGGGAATAAACGAATCTTTGGTGGGTTGGTAAACTGTTTTTGTAAACTTTCTTTAAGGTGAACTAATGACTTTATAAAAAATCTTTTTATTAAAAGTTTATTACTGATTTTCTAAACCAAACATGCTCTACGTATCACAGACCATGTGGAGAGTCGAAATACCAAAGGCCGGACTTGTGACACCCGGTGGGGGGACGATGCGATATCTGAAAGGTGACTCATGCCCCATGCTACATGATACGTTCGAGGTCCTTATGTCTATGTAAGCAAACTCAGCTGACCACGCAAGTGCGGGCTGAAACTATTTGATTGGGAATGGGGGTTGGTAATATTTTGTCACTTCACGGAAGCCGAGATGGTACGTGTTTGTGAACTTGGCTCTGGTTACGCCGGATGTGCAGGCGCGCGAACGATGCACGGAAGAAACGGACCTTAGTCCTTTGATAATAAAATAAGTCGGCCGGTTTGAGGGACCCCGTAACTAAGTGGCATTAGCTTCACTATATTTTTTTGCCAACATAACAGTTCTCCGGGGTTCGTACTCCTCGTAGAGGATCGCCCGGGAGAGTAGTGATGCTTTATTTGGGGTTGTGAGGTGGTCATGCTGCCTGTTGGTGAATAATCTAACAGGAAGGGTATAATTTACGGGTTACCAACATCACCACTGATAAGTCTCCCAAACGATATTATATGCGATAGAGTTGACCAAGACACAACTTTTTAGTTTAGTTTAGTTAAATTATTTACATATTTTTTACTAACATCTTCACTTGAAGAATGGCCAGGTTAGACGTCAGCAAAATGTGAAGTACCAAGAGCCCTCATTTTCCTTTGTGTCTTTGAACGATCCCGATTCAACTTACCACTAGACTACCCACGATGGGTGCACTTACCCGTGAATGTGGTGAAAAAGTAGTAGTTTAAGTTAATCAAGTTTATAAATTAGAAAACTTAACTGCTAAAAAGGTGTCACAAAATTACGATAAATTTTATATACACCACAGCCATGTCACTTCTTGACTTGGATCCGCCCCTGTATGCACCTCTCTCTCTTTTATTCTACCCCTTCTCTCGGTGCTTAGCAAAGCAATGGAAGATTCACCCAAACTTCGTCTTCCTATATCTTCTCCTAGGATGAAGTCACGTATGCCATCAAACGTGAGTTTAGTGGTTCCACTTGATCCACTTATTGTTGTGACTAATCCTGAACAACTTTCAGGTAATGAGCATAGCAAAAGTAAACCTTTTACTTCATCATCACACTTTATATCACAGATGATGGTCGGGATATTATGGTATTGAAATTATTAACATGAGAGGTAACATGCACACCTTCTTTCATTCAAGTATTGACCAACTGTCCAATCAAATATACCTTGTTAGATGCAGAAGGCTTTTCATACATGTTAGACAAAGCTTTCATCGTCCATACGCTGTAGTTTCTTTCACGATGTTGAAGACAACGTTCTTAGTCAGTATACATTTGGTAATGGCTAAAGCTTCCTATCCATATCCAGCTCGTTCATCTCCTTCACCTTGCGTCTGATTTCTTTCCATCCAAGACTTTCACTACATCTTTCTAGCATAGTAAATTCTTGCTGTGTGTGGTTTTGGATATGAAAAAGCAATGTATTTCGGGCAAAAAACGTCAAAAATAAACTTGAGAATGATAAGTTTAATGCGTTACTGATAAAAATCATGAGTTTACAGGTTAAAACAGGCTTGGCACAGAAAACGAGGAAAAATGAAGAAAAGTCAAAGTTCGGGTCAACCGGTCAAACGCAGAATTCAAAATAAAAAAATTGCTAAAAAACTTCACGGCTTGCAGGCCGTGAAACCCCCCCCCCCCCTCCCCCTTCACGGCCTAGACTAAGCCGTGAAGCACTTGACCAAGCTGTGATGCTGAGCCACAGACCAGTCACCGGTGAAAACTACCTCACGGCCTGGCTTGCAAGCTGTGAGAGCCCTTTCAAGGCCGTGAAGACCCTGCCCAGGCCGTGAAGCCCCCTTCCCTGGATAGCACAGGGTGTGAGAGCCCCTTCACGACCGTGAAGGAACCTGGACTCAATTTT
This sequence comes from Deinandra increscens subsp. villosa, assembly GCA_039602395.1. Classification (NCBI taxonomy): domain Eukaryota; kingdom Viridiplantae; phylum Streptophyta; class Magnoliopsida; order Asterales; family Asteraceae; genus Deinandra; species Deinandra increscens. Next base: position 23,273,450 of record JBCNJP010000017.1, read on the forward strand.
GGAAATTTTTGGATTTCGACCCTTATAAATAGAAGGCTCATTTCCACCATTTGAAACATCTTGGAGAGCAGAAAAGAAGCCAGAGAAAGCCTTCGTTGAAGCCCTTTGAAGATTTGAAGATTTGAAGCCTTCGACGAGTCGGAAATTAGCGTTTTTCATCATTTCGAGCTACGATTTGGTATCGTATTTATTTTTAGTCATGAACTCTTGTTTGAATCTGATTTACTCTTGTTTAAACATTAATATGGTTGGCTAAACTTATCGTATCGCTTAGGCGAGGCGAATCCAAACATAGTTTGACTTTATAATTATCGGTTTTCGTTTACATTTGCATTTATGAAGTAAAAGTTATGATTGCTTTGATGTGGTTGATGAATTGAATTCCTATATTGTCTCTAGTCAATCTCTGGTCTTGTGGAACCCTAACCCTAGCTTGCAAAGCTATCTATAGTTAGGAGACCATTGTATAGCCGAATAACAGAAACTGCGACGTACGCGTGAACTAGAAATAATCACAATCATCAACGAAACCCTAAAATTCGATTAGGAGTCCACCATAGAGTTTGAGTGAGAAATAACCTTACCCTTAGCTAGTAGATACCCTTACCATTGTCAAGTAGTCAAGCATTCACCGATAGGTTGGGTCTGTTCCTGCTTAGTCGTGTCTAGGACCTACTAGGTCAACCAATCAACCCAATTGTAACCGCTTCACAACTCTAGGATTGTTAGGGCCATACCTATCCTAGGCTTTCAACCAGTTGTGAGTTGAGCCACCGATAACTCGGGACCCAGCCTAGGGCACTTCATAAACCGCAATCGTATCAGTACTTTACCATGGACCAGTAGTAATCGTCTAAGGCATGTCTATAACCCTAAGCTGTGAACCCATCTACTGGAACTAGGTAAGCCTTGTCTTAGGACCCCAGCTCATCCCAGAGATAAGTTAGAACGCATTACCGATACACTTGTCAAACCTAAGTTGGAGGAGCCATGCCTAAGTGATCATTTAACAATATCTCCTTTTCAACAACAACAATTTTATTGCTTTCATTTTCCATCCACTTTAGTTTTTCTAAATTAAAATCAAAACAAAACAAAAACCGGCTGAATTATTAATCGATTGTTTTCACCAAGTCCGTGTCCCTGAGGTTCGGCAACCCGGTGTTTACCAATACTGTGCTACACACGATAGGTATACTTGCCTCAGTGTGTTGGTATAGTCCCCTGGTGAATAACCAGTTTATAAATTTAAAATTTGATAGTGTAGGACCCCACTTTTCATATACACTAAACAACACATCAATCCTTGATTTGCATCTTCTACCATCTGAATCTTGTCCGTCAAACTTCTCAGTTTTGGTTTACCCGTTCGTTTGCCATGACAACTAATAACAAAACTTATCGACAAGACTGAATACCTGAGAAATAGAACAAAGGCTGCAAACTGAAATGAAACAGGAGGGATACGTAGCTGTCTGCAACGGCTGCTAGGGTTTTCAGCGGCTGTAACAGCGGCTGATCAGGACCCTACTGTAAATCAGGAAATTTGGTGGCAGCGGCAGAACCCTCGGCGTCTCAAGGTGGCAGCAACAACAGGTTTGTGATGACAAATGTGCGATTGGTCAAGAATTGTGGCTCTGATTCCCCATGTTAGGGCTGATATCGCACACACACACATAGTAAACGAAATTAGGACACGAGAATAAAACATGGTTCGGTCATGGTGTATGACCTACTTCCATGGGGGTAACTAGAATTTGTATATTAATAGATGCAGACAAAATTACAAGTACATGTGTTATACTTGTAGGCTAACTAATTAGGGTTACACCCTTGCTAACTTATTCTCCAAGAAAAGCAATAATTGGCCTAATGGGACTAGGGTCGGCTGAACCCTAACCGTCCCCTCCTCCTAATTTTCGATCAAGCCCAATAGTGGGCTGAAGTCTACATCACGCTAACATTTGGCAGGCTCAGTTAGGCATGTTAGGCCCATTAAGGAAATTGGGGCCTGCTTAAGGCCCAATTCATAGATCCGGTGCTTGGATATGTTGCTAGAAGTAATCTAACAAATCGTTTTGCAATCCAGGGGTTTGCGGGAAAACTGAAGCTTGATTTCGTATTAAACGAAGAGTTACGCTATTTAAACAGTTAACACATCATATAACCAACTGTTATCGGAAATTTTTTGGGTTGAGTGTTCATAGCGAAGGATATATTAATATGGACATTAATATTTGCTAGAAAATTTGTTCATATGGTTACACGTGAGGTACGCATTCGAAAATGACAAACGGCGCTTAATACCCATATGTCATCGGTAGTGACGGAGAGGTCACTAAGGTAGGATTGGAGTAACAAGTAATTATAGATACTTGGCCACTATTGATAATACTGTTAGGAAGAACAACCATGAGAGTCGGTGCGCGAAATGGTAAAATTGGCAACCAGTGCGGTTACGCAATATTGACCGATATCGATTCGTTAATCCGTTTGAGATAGATTTAGTGACTTAGTGTGAATGTTAATACTTATTCTAGTGTTTACTAAGAATTACATTCATGAAAACATATTCGGTTTGCGAAGCGGGAATGAACAGGACACGCGTTAAACACGCGCTTCTACCGTGCGTTTAACTAAATATTCATCAAAATATGTTACGTTTGACAAAAGAAACATCTCAAGATTTTTTATCAGTCATTCTAATTATTTCCGTCAAATGGAAATAATCGTTGGCGAGAAACGAGACGTTAAACGTGTAACGTTTTCAGAAAGCGTGGTATCTGGCTTGTTAGTGGTGTATACTTGCTTCTAGAAACCCTAGGTATATATATTAAGTAACCTCATTTTCTTCTCATTTAGACAAAGAGTCATACTCACTAAGGTGTACTATTTATAGAAGCTCTCGAGAGCCTTAGAGGAAGTCGGCCTTTCGACGGTGGTTTTCGGCCAAAGCGCGGCTACGGCGACTTACGAAGGTGATCAGGGATTTTCGCCCAAAACCTCCTCTCTTCTTCTCCTATAGCCAAATCTACCAACGTGGGTTCCATTCCAGTTCTCTAACAACAGAAACAAACAGTAATAGCATGACAGCGGCTAGGGTTATGCCAAGCGCTTGCCCCAGTGGCTACTACTATTTAACGTTTTCAGACAGCGTGATATCTGACTTGTTAGTTGTGTATACTTGCTTCTAGAAACTCTAAATATATATAGTAAGTAACCTCATTTATCTTCTTATTTAGACAAAAGGTCACACACACTTAAGGGGTACTATTCGTTAAAGCTCTCAAGAGCCTTGGAGGCGACCGGCCTTCCGGCGGTGGTCTCCGGCCAAAGCGCACTTATGATGGCTCACGAAGGCGATCGAGGTTTTTCATCAAAAACCTCATCTCTTCTTCTCCTCTAGCCAAATCTACGAACATGGGTGCCAATCCAGGTCGCGAACAACACAAACAAACAGCAATAGCAACGACGATTGCTAGGGTTAGGCCGCACGCAAAAGGCAATGGCATCTGTGACTGCGTGGAGGCCATTTTGTGGCGTTTTCTCATGTATAAAAAACATCAGCAGTGAATCCCTTCTATCTATGGTAATGGAATCCGATTTTTGGTTAGTTTATCGGTAGATTGTCCTCGTAAGCCTTCAAATCTTGTTTGCATATTCTTCTTCCGTGTAGATCTGGACTTGTGATCTTATTTTTGATGGATTTATGACTCAAGAAGGGGTTGTGGAGGCAGAGGTGTGTTTCGGCCACCGGAACAACAGTGAATGATGGTTGCGTTGTTTGATACAAGTCTAGGAAGCTTGTAAAACTGATTTGGACCGAACATGGATGATTGTTGTGTCGAGTCAAATATGGTCAATGAAAGTCAAAGGTCAGATATGTCAAAAAAGTAAACAGATATCGGGAAAATGTTAGTGGCGAAAAGACAGTTGGGTTGGACTACTCATTTTTTAAAATGCTGATAGTTACGATTTTCAGTTAAACAGGTACGGGTACACAAACCGGACCGGGAAGGTATACCACTTGTTTAATTACCGTAGAAACAACAAACAAAGACTCTTGTTCTCTCTCTCTCTCTAGAAACACACACAATATGACTCAAATGACTTAGTGTTCTAAGAGTTCTAACAAGCCAACACTATTTATAGTGTTATTCAGCCAGCGAACCAATGGTTCACTGCCCACGAACCATTGGTTCGTGGCAAGCTTCACTGACTGTGACACTCACAATCTAGCATCTATTAGATACAACACACGAGACACTCGGACGCATAGGATTATGCTCTAACAGACTCCCCCCTTAACGTGTGATGTATTTATTCTAACTAAATCTCTAGTCTTCAATCTTCAACATTACTACATCCAATCTTCAACTTGAAATTTCTTGTTAGCTGTAGAGCTTGCATGGCTGGATCAGGACATGATCAATTGAATCCACTTGTAAAAGAACTTCAATCTCTCCTTTTCACCATGCTAGAGTCTTGATCATCATAACCTGCAACTTTAGAAGACAAAAGTGTGGTTTCCTTTTGAATTTTACTGAAATTAATTTAACATTGGCGCAAAACTTCTCTTTGAGAATCCAAGATATAGTTTTGAAATTTTGATTTTGAATCACATGTCGATTAGTCGAAAAGAAATAAGAAATAAAATATTTTTAGCTTTTTGTAACTTCATATCAAAACACACCAAAAATCTTTTTGATTTCTCTAAGTTATGCTAAAACACACCTAAACTATTTTTGGATATTCAAATATGAAACATAAAAACAATACAAAAATAGACATTATTTTTTCCTTTTGCGAGAAAGATCACAACTTGGGATCATATTGGTCATATCATGTTGAACTACATTTCAATTTCAGTTACTTCAGCACATAAGCCATGTCAATTTCTAGTATAATTTGTCCATCTTAAACTCTGGCATAATAATACTCATAACATTTGGATATGTTAAGGTATTGATTAGTTTGCTTTGACCAGTGTACCCCCACACTATTAGACATACCCAGATATGTTTTCGTATCACACTTTGTGATTTCACTTGTGATTTAACACATAGTGATTGTATTCATGATATCGTCAACTGTGTTTCATGCAAAAAGAAATAAGAACGTTAAATTGTCTACCTAAAGGTCGATCTTTCAATACGCAGATAAGGCCTCGGATTTAACAAAATAAGAAAATAAAAACAAGTCAAAATTGTATAATTCAACAATAATCAGGTCGGTCTTGTGGACACGCAGAGAAAGTCCAATGAATTATACGAAACACCAAAGAAAATAAAGCAGAACCTTAAATGAACAACTATGAGGTCAATACTCCCGTATACGTAGAGATAATCCAATCATTTAAGAAAATAAAGAAAATCAAAGAAGTTTGAATCTTTGTAAATGAACACATGTTTACACAGTGACTTCTTATTTTCTTTTTCACATATTTTTTGCAATATCTTGAAATATGCTTCAAGATGTTGTCCACTAGGTCAAGAATTAGTATTTAATGTATATCACATTTGAATACTTTCTGATTTTCCAAGCCTACCTAGTACACCGAGCAATGATCTTATGGCTTTTTCATCTAATTTATCCATGAGCCAGACACACAAGTCAATGTACCATCATTTCCCAATTATGACGAATCAATTTCTCATTTTTCTATGTTTTTGTATTTTTCATTGTTTTTCTCCCCCTTGAAATGAAAACTCTAATTTTGTATTTTTCATTTTAACAAAAACACAAAGACACTACTTTTGGTTTTTCAATTTTCTCCCCCTAAACTACATACAAAATGTAAAAGAAATAAAATTGACCTTCCAACAGGTCTTATAGAAATACCTTCACAATGGTCAAACATGTTAGATTATTAATGACCCGAAGCAAATCACTTATGGTCGACCAGTGTCCTGATTACCTTTCGAAACTTTAGGTTTCTATTGTTGTTGTGGTAAACTAGATTGAAATGAACAAACTACTATTGAAGTAGATGCTTCACCTACAAGTTGATCAGGTTTAGAATGAAAAACAAATTTGTTTTTAGTTTGAAAACTTGTAAGCCGGTGATGGTTCATGAAAAACTCTGTCATATGGATCAATAAATTTGGCAAGTTTTTTAATAACATGAATTTTTCCTTTGCTTGAAGTAGAAGCAGCAGTGGGAGGACAATCTTGTGCCATATGCCCCTTTTGGCGACACTGGTAGCACAATCGCTTGTGTACATTCCTCCTTTTTGGCCTCTGCAAATCTTCAGAAAAAATGTTACGTCTAAAATGATAATAGAAAGTATCAAATATCTGAAAACCGTGATCATGAACCCATTTTGATGTTGGGCTTTTTGGAATAGAATTTGAACGTCTAGAAGAAAATCTAGCTGATTGATTCTTCTTGTTCTTTGAACCATCATCCTTCATAAAGACTTCAGTAATTTTCTGAGATTCCACACAATGATGCGGGAATTCTTTGTCAGAATATATTTGTTTTGAACCCTTGAGCTTGTAAAATCTCTCAAGTTGAACTTTTTCAACTTTGAAAACCTTATTTTTAACCTTTTGAAAATCAAGCTTCTTCAATTGTTGTTGACGTTGCGCTTTGCGTTCATCATCTTCTTCCTTTGAAAACCCTAACCCAGCTTGGTTTCCACAATTCTTCACATTCGAATCAGAAGATTTATGCCCATTCTTCTCCAAATGAGAAAATTCAGCTTTCACTTTGCTAACATCTTTTTGTTGATAAAATATTGTCTCATCAATATCTGTATGCGGAATAATCTTCTCAGTTGAAATAACTGACTTCTAATTTTCAGTTGACGAAGAACCAGACACAAACTTTGAAAATTTAGGAATTTCAAATTACATTTCAGCTTACTTCCTAGTCTTCTTTAACTTCTTTTTCTTTAAAACCTTTTCTTTAGAATTTGAATCGGAAAACTTTTAAAAATTAAATTCTTCAACTTTTTCCTTCACCACATTAACATCTTCCTTAATTTTAGTAGGGGGTGGAACTGTCTTTTCGAAAACTTTCTCGAAATTCTCATCCTTACATAAGAAACTTGTGAAAGACTACAAATTTGTGACATTGTTGAGTTAATGATGTGCATTGATGACTTTAATTTTCGGATCATAAATCTTTTGTTATGCTTCATACAACTCTTTTTTCTGTTGCAATTAGCTTCTTAGCAACACGATTCGTTTCAGATTTCTGCAACCTCAAATTATCCATTTCATGGAATAACTCCTTTTTAAGTTTTTCCTCATTTCTTTTCTGAATATCAATATTTTCATTCAGCAATTTACCCTCTCGAATCAACTCCTTTTGATCTTCCAAAAGTCTTAGATTATCATTCTGATAACCTACTACTTTAGCAGCGAGCTCATCGGAAGTTTTGTTAAGAACATCTAGGTTAATTTTGACTTTTCAAATAGATCATTCAAATCAGCTTCAGTTTCTTTAGCTTCTTGTTTCCACTATTCAGCTTCTTTTGTCAACTCATCATTCACTTTAGATACCTTTGCAAGTTTCTTTTTTAAAACTTCAGTGGCAGTTCAAAATTGTAATTCTTTATTAGCAGTTTCAGCTTGAAGACATGTAAATTTCTCATTCTGAGATGACAATTTTTGAATGAAACCTTCCAACTCTGTCTTACATTCTATTAAGTCATCTATCTTGCTTTTGGTTTCAGCAATCAACAACTCATTTCTTTAAACAAATCTTGAATCTTCTTGTCCTTTTGTGAACAAAGTTCACAAACAAACTCATAGCCACTGGATTCAGATTCAGATTCACTCTGTTCAATTTGCACATTTTACATGAGAGCTAGATGTGATTCTTCAAGCAGATCATCATCTGGAATTTTAGAACTAGTTTCCATTATAGCATCATCAACTTGAGATTTGCAAATAGAAGCAGACTTATCCGGAAACTGTTGACTACGGTCATATACTGGACTAGCTTGAGAAACCAACGCCTTAGGATTTGAATTAGTTGTTATTGACTTTGATTTAGAATCATTTCCATTAGAATTTGACTTAACACCTACTGATTTTTCACATTCACGAGCAAAATGACCAAATTTGGAACATTAAAAACATTTCACCTTTGATTTATCTAACCCAACTTTACCATCTAGATTTAAAATTTGAACTCTTTTTCTCTTCCTGAATCTTTTACATCTTTGCGCCAACATAGCAAGTTGCCAGTTAAGATCAATCTGTTCAAGATTATCTGAATCTATCTGATCAAATCTTCTTCAATTAGAGTAGTAGTTGGCAAACCACCATTCAGAAGTCCATAGTATGATGACAACAAAGCAGATATTAAGGCCAGATGTTCATCAGGTGTTTTTGCAGAAAATACATTTTGACTTGAATGATTTGGAATTGTAGACTACGAGGGTTGATTTTAGTTAGTTCAGGAATCCGAAAGTAGTAATGATTGAGAGGATGCTCAGCTGCATCATTATCAATCTCTCTAGTTAGACCTAAACCAACTTGAAACGACTCAAAATGTCTTTTGCTACCTCGTTAGCCAAGTTCGATGGGTTCAGTTTCATCAATTCAATCGTCTCCCGAGCCTGGATGTAATCCTTACTCAGGGCGATTGCCTTGATAAAAGATCCTCAATTTGAAGTTTAAGAGACAATTCAGTATGCTTCATGACTTCTATGTCATCTTGGAGGGATTTTATATTAACCAATAATTCCAATTATTTGCTTGCATGGCATTAACTTTGCACTCTCTTTCTTTTGCTTTAGCAACCAGTTCAAGGTTGTGACGACGATAGCTAGCGACCGCCTCAAGACACTTTTCAGAACACAATTGAGATTTTACCTCATCAGGTATAAAACTTTTCTTATGTTTAATCTCCTTCTTCTCTACTTCAGGATCAACCTTTGATGAAATAGCTTCTCTTGCATCGAACACAAGGGCATTCGCTTCAAATATCTCTTCAAAACCAGCTATTAACGCACAATTGGTAGGAAATAGTGGATCGAATGTAGTTTCAGTCTAAACGTTCTGTTCACCATTGTAGTTGACCATCAATACATAATCGTATTGTCTTGAGTTTTGATTCTGACTAGAGGAGATCCAATTGTAGTTCCCATTTTAAAGAGTGACAGCCTCTTGAAGAACCAGTATCTTCAAAATTTCTAGAACTATTTCCAGCAATAAATGTTGTTAGAGGTAAAATGTTGTTGAAGGTGATAAACCAAAACCACTTGGTTTAGATTCAGAATTGATGCTTGTTGAATTCTCACCATGATACAATTAAGAATTTTACAGCTGAGCAGTTGATTTGTTTCCATTCAGCATTTCCATTTCTCTACCATGAAGTTTGCTTGTTAAATCATGAAATGATAATGTCGAGAATTTTTTGTCATGAGTAATTAATAAGACATAATTCTCCAATTTTTGTGGTAAAGCTTCTAACAACTTTTCTTTCAACTCTTCCTCGGTCTTTTCAACACAACCCATTTTCAATTCACTGATCATACGTGAGAACCTGGATACATGACCATAGATATGTTCTTTATCATAATGTTGAAAGTTTTCAAACTCTTTGTTGAGCACCTTTCGTTTGCTCTTTTTGTACTCATTATTTCCTTCACATCTTGCAGCTAAAGCATCCCATAATTTTTTTAGATTTTGTACATGAACTAAATTGATGCAATAACTCTTTTGGTAATGCCATGGTAAGATAACCATAAGCTTTCTTTTCGAGTTTATAACTTTTTTTTCATCAGATGTGAAATCTTTTAATTCTTTAACTTCTCCTCCAGCATCAACAGGACTTATAATCTTGTTCAATTAAAATCCACAAATCAATATCATTTGTACTGATGTATGCGATATCTTTGTTTCCAGTTGTGATAATGATGTGTTGCAAAACACATGGGTTTTCCTTTACGTTTTTGGGTCGTTTTGTGAGTCTTTTGAGTCATTTTACGTAGGTTTTTAGTTCTTTGTGATTATTAGTGTCTTAATGTATGTTTCGTGTTGAATTTGTAGTTTTAGTGCAGTTCCCGAGAGAAAACGAGCATTGGAAAAGAACTGAGGAGTAAAAGAGACAAAAGTGCTGGGAAATATGCACTGGACGTATTGCCTAGTGCTTCTGAAGATCCAGGCGATACGCGAGCTACATGAAAGTCAAAGGCGGTGCATTATACGTTGACCCGACTGTTTTGTCGCTAAGCGGCCTCAGGCGTATCGCTTGCTGATCAAGGCTCCTCCAAGCATATGGTAAAATTCCGGGAAAACCTAGAAATTCAATTATAAATACAACGTGAGGGTTCCAGTCGAATAACTTCAATTCTGCCGTAACTCAGAACCCTTGGAGACGATTCTGAAGCTGCTGATCGAGGAGGAATCCATCGGAGAACTAGGAGCCAATCATTCAACACCGATTTCGGTTTCCGGGTTCCTATTCGATCTTGATTTTCATTTTTGTTATTAGACCAGATCATGTTCTTGACTGAATTTACTGTTAGTATTATGATCTCAGACATGTTAATTGTTCTTGGCTAGTTCTATTGTACCACTTAGACCGTTTGATGATTAGTTAATATTTTTTGACTTTTCTTGATTATGACGATTGTTTGATGTGTTGATAATCTATTGCAATCCCTTTAATTTTCTATGACTGTTGCATATGCATATTGCAATTAGGGTTTTGATTGTCAATTGGTGTTTGTGTTGCCTACGAATGCCTTTCGGGTTGGGTAATGCATCTAAAGATGTTGGCTTTAGGGTTTTCATCTAAGGAATAGTTTAGGAGACGTCCCGAACTAGAACATTGATTAATAATTAGTATCTTGATTGTTATATTATGCCTTGTTCACAACTTAAAAGGGGATAAACTTGTCAACTAGTTGGGTTGGTTAATTGTCTAGATCAGGATTGTCTCAAAAGGAAGTCCCCTAGATTAGTTAGTTAAATTTCTAGTTGTGACCTTCATAGTGGTTAAAGGTAGCTCCTTTTGCCTTAAGGTGCCTTAGATTGATTTCGCGAGTGGTTAGGGTAATTGAATTGGGATATACTTAAAAGGTGAACCAATTAATCGAGCGGTAGAATTATTGGTTAGGGTGAACTAACAAATCAGTGAGCATTTTCCAACCATTAGGATTCTTATCAGTTACGTCCGGAGAGGATTTCGGGGGCTCATAGGTTTTCTATAGGTTGCATCTTTAGATTCTGATTAGTTCATAATTGTCATAGTCAAGGGAAGCCGTAAGCATTAACTAGGATTCTAGGTCTAGGTGGTATTTTGCATCATATCTGGTTTTCGTCTCTAGGTTTTGTGTTGTTGGTTTACTTTCCTTTTTAGTAATTTCTATTTTGAGCAGTTTCTATTTTTAGTAAATTTTAATAATTTAGTTAATTTTAACTTAGTTAGTTTTAGTTAATTTAATTAGTTAATTACTTATTCAAAACAAAATCCAACCAATTAATCAGTAATTTATTTTTTTTAGTTAATTTTGTCTTTTTAGTGTCTCTAGGGTTCGACCTCGGTTTACCGATAGCTATTCTACATTCGATAGGTTCGCTTTCCTGTTGAGTCGGTCTAGTTTTAGGTTAATTGGGTTTAATTTAGTATGTCTAGGTCTAGGATAATTTAATTTATTTTTATAGATCGATTTTTGCACATCAAGTTTTTGGCGCCGTTGCCGGCTACACTTGGCAATAGCGAAATTAACTTTGATTTTTAAATTAGGATTAATTGTGTGCTTTTTCTTTTTATATTCGTGCTTAGTTAATTTAATTTTAATTGTTACCTTAGGTTTTAATTGTGTCTTCAATTTTTTTCTGCCTTATTTCGTGTGCCTTAGTTAAATTAGGTTTAATTATTTTTCTTGTGTGTTTTTCTAGTTTATGCCACATACCCGTTCAAAAGGATCACCTGAATTTTCTGCTACTGCCGAACCCGAGAGAGATATCCACGAGCGTATAGGTGAGTTTCGTGAGAAACTGAGAGTCATTCGCGACAGTAAGGTACACACCCCTAAAACCGCTTCTCGTTTACTTCCACCCATTCCATTAACCGATTTAAATATGGCTGCTAGGCATACTGTTCATGAAATAGCTAGTGACGGAGTCGTAAACGCTAGGTTTTCCATTGCACCAACCACCATTGCTAACACTGCCAACTAGCAAATTCCCTCTCATGTACTTTAACACCTTGACCCAAACCATTCAATTCCATGGCCTAGACGAGGAGGACGCACCCACTCATTTATCTCGATTCGTGCGTATCTGTGCCACTTTTGGTCTCAATGGCGTTCAACCAGAAACTGTCTACCTTCGCTTGTTTCCATTTTCGCTCACCGCCCGTGCTACCCAATGGCTTGAAACCTTGCCCGCTAACTCGATTGCCACGTGGGACGATCTTCAACAAAAATTCCTAAAAAAAATATCACTCGCCAGCAAAAGCCGCACGTATTAGGGAGAAAATTCACTCATTTCACATGGACCCCGACGAGCCATACTACCTCGCGTACGAGCGTTTCAACACCCTCCTGAGTAAATGTCCACAACATGGTTTGACTGACTGGGCCATAATCGAAAAATTCTATACCGGTCTTACCTACGAGACGCAAAAACAATTCAATATTTATGCAGGGGGACACATGATGGAGAAGCTAAGTATAGACGAGTGCAAGAGCCTTTTCGAGAGTTTTGCTTTAGTCGAGTAGCAGAACCCCGGTGATCGTAGGCCACTTTAGCTCCAACAAAACCTTCACTTTCTACATCTTGGGGGGTTCACCACGTGATTCTAACACGGTTGCCCAGGCTTAGCTTGATGCACTGCAGAAACAAATCAACGACATCAAACTCCAACAACGGGCGAAATGTGAGTTATGTCGTGGAGGTCATGACACCATCGACTGCCCACTTGCCACCCAGGAGCAGGTGGATTTCATTTCTAACCGAAACCAGTTCGGTAACTTTTTTCAGTCGGGGTGGAAGACCAACCCAAATTCTGGTTGGCGGGGTGGCGCAAACCCTTCGGGTTTTCAATCGCGTCAAAACCAGGATGGCGGGGGTGATGCAGGGTCAAGTATGAAGAAGATTGAGGAGATGCTGGCTACGCAAATGAATATGCTAAATCAGATCGTGAATCGAGATCAGGAGACGCAGCAGAAGTTGAAGAAAAACGACACACTCTTTAGGAACCAACATTCGGCCTTTCTAGATTTACAGCGTTCCGTAGGAGACATAGGAAAATAAGTTTCTGAGTTAGTGAATAAGGGGGGATCATTTTCTGGTAGTACACAAACCAACCCTAGTGCGACCCTTGAGGCAGTGACTACACGTAGTGGCAGAGGCGGAGAGCAAGACCCACCAGCGAAGGAGGAAGAGCCGGTGGATGAGGAGATCGAGATGGAGACTCCAGATGGGAAGGCACACCCGAGGCTAGTCCAAGCAAGTACATAGCCAACCTCCGAGTCTCCTCCACCTAAGGCAGCAGAGAAGAAGAAGAAGAAGAAGAAGGAAGAAATTAGAGCCGAAGTAGATAACCGCTGAGGATTTGAGGCGAGTCCCCTACCCCGCCCGTCTCATCCAACAGATGTATTTGAGAGAGTACGGTCAGTTCCTTGACATGTTCAAACCACGCGTTGGCGGATCTAGGAGCTAACATTAATTTGATGCCTTATTCGATTTATGAGAAGCTAGGCTTAGGAGATCCGACTCCTACACGCATGAGCATCTCCTTAGCGGTTAAATATCCACGGGGAGTTGTGGAAAACTTTTTGGTAAAGGTTGATAGATTTGTTTTCCCCATGGAATTTGTGATCATGGACATGGGGAGGTAGATGAAAAATGTCCACTCATCCTAGGACATCCCTTTTTGCGCACTGCCAAGGCATTGATCGATGTCTATGACTGGAAGATTACACTTCGTGTAGGGGATGAGACGATCACATTCGATATCATGCAGTCCATGAAATATTCCGTAGGTCAGGACGATTCTGTCTACTTCATTGATACTTTCATTTCCCATATGGATATGTGCCTAGACTACATTTGTGGAGCAGATTTGGTTAGGAGTGGGAGTGAGACCCCGGTGAGTGAGAACCGGGAGGTCGATGATGAGGCTCACCAGGTGCATGTCTCGACTGAGGTAGTAGAGGAGTGTTCTGAGGTTTTTGAGGTTAGTGGAGTTGAGGAATTAGGAGAGAAACCATCTTTAGAGGAACCACCAGTCTTAGAGCTTAAGGAGTTACCGTCCCATTTAGAGTACGCATTCTTAGAAGGTGAGTCTCGTTTGCCCGTCATCATTTCTGCCACAGGAGAGAAGAAGAAGTTTATACAGGTTCTGCGAACGCACAAGCAGGCGATTGCGTGGAGATTGTCTGATATTAAGGGTATAAGCCCTTTGTTTTGCACGCATCGCATACTCATGGAGGATGAGTATAAACCTGTTGTCCAACCTCAGAGGCGCTTGAATCCAAACATGAAGGAGGTTGTGAAGAAGGAAGTTCTCAAACTACTGGATGCGGGATTGATTTATCCGATTTCCGATTCTACATGAGTTAGCCCAGTCCAGGTAGTTTCAAAGAAGGGGGGTATAACGGTTGTGATGAATGAGAAACATGAGTTGATCCCGAGTAGGACCGTCACAGGATGGAGAGTGTCTATAGATTACTGTAAGCTTAACGATGCCACTAGGAAAGACCACTTCCCATTACCCTTTATCGATCGAATGTTGGAGCGTTTTTCGGGTCAGCAGTACTACTATTTTCTTGACTGATTTTCTGGTTATTTCCAAATTCCTATTGCACCCGAGGATCAGGAGAAAACCACCTTCACATGCCCGTATGGTACCTTCGCGTAGCGTCGTATGCCATTCAGGTTATGTAACGCTCCAGCCACATTTCAGAGGTGTATGGTGGCCATTTTCCAGGACATGCTCGAGACTTCCATGGAGGTATTTATGGACGATTTTTCTGTTTTCGGGAGTTCTTTCGATCAGTGTTTAGGTAATTTGGAGAGGATGTTAGCTAGGTGCATAGAGACCAAACTCATGCTGAATTGGGAGAAATGTCATTTCATGGTCACTGAGGTATAGTTTTAGGTCATAAGATTTCTCATGTAGGTATTGAGATCAATAGAGCTAAGATTGAGATAATTAGCAAACTTCCACCACCCACTAGTGTCAAATCTGTTAGGAGTTTCTTAGGTCACGCAGGGTTCTACCGTAGGTTCATTAAGGATTTCTCCAAAATCACAAGACCCATAACCCGTCTTTTAGAGAAGGATGTTGTTTTTGAGTTTGATGAGAGTTATTTAAAGGCGTTTGAGTTTCTGAAATAGAGGTTAGTGAGTGCGCCTATTCTGATAGCCCCCGATTGGAGTTTACCGTTTGAGCTTATGTGCGACGCTAGTGACTTTGCGGTAAGGACAGTTTTAGGACAATGTAGGGACAAACACATCCATCCCAGTTATTACACAAGTAAGACCTTAGACAATACGTAGGAAAATTACACGGCCACAGAAAAGGAACTTCTCGCCGTTGTTTACGCATTTGACAAATTTCGTTCTTACCTCGTTCTGTCCAAAACCATCGTTTACACCGACCACGCTGCATTGCGATACTTGTTTGCGAAGAAGGACGCGAAACCTTGTCGGATTAGGTGGATTCTTTTGTTGTCTGAGTTTGATATAGAGATTAGGGATAAGAAGGGGGCGGAGAATGTAGCGGCCGACCACTTGTCGCGCCTTGAGTATCCCGAGAGAGAGAAGTTCAGGGAAGAGAGAATAGAAGATACATTTCCCATAGCGAGTGTGATGGTTGCTAGTGAGGAGTTTGTAGGAGTCACGAGTGCTGAGGAACAGGGTATGCCATGGTTTTCTGATATAGCTAATTATTTAGCTCATGGTACGATCTTGGATGATTTGACGTCCCAACAGAGGAGGAAATTTCTTAACGATTCTAAACATTATATTTGGGATAGTCCTTATTTGTTTCGGATTGGGATAGTTGGTTCTTTTAGGAGATGTGTGAGTCGTGAGGAGGGATTAGAGATTCTTAAGAATTGTCATGAGGGTTTAGTAGGTGGACATTTGGGGCCTTCTTATTCGGCTAAAAAAGTGTTAGATTCATGTTTTTATTGGCCGACATTGTTTAAGGATGCTCATGAGTTGGTTAGGAAGTGTGATGCGTGTCAGAGAGCAGGTAACATCTCATTCCGGAATGAGATGCCCCAACACCCTATCCAAGGGGTTGAAGTGTTTGATATTTGGGGCATCGATTTCATGGGGCCATTCCCCACGTCCCGGGGGAATCGGTACATCCTCGTTACGATTGATTATGTCTCTAAGTGGGTTGAGGCTCAACCCTTGCCTACTAATGATGCACGAGTGGTAGTGATATTTTTGAGGACACTGTTTAGTAGGTTTGGAACCCCTAAAGTGTTGATTAGTGATAGGGGCACGCATTTTTGCAATGCCCAAATGGAGAAGGTTTTAGCTAGATATGGAGTGAATCATAGGACATCGACCGCTTATCATCCACAAACGAGCGGTCAAGTGGAGAATGCTAACAGGGGGGTGAAGAGGATTTTGGAGAAAACTGTTGGAGCAAATCGCAAGGATTGGTTCGATAAGTTAGATGGCGCGTTATGGGCTATTCGGTCTGCTTTCAAAACACCCATAGGAACCACACCCTTCATGATGGTTTATGGGAAAACGTGTCATTTGCCGGTTGAGTTAGAACATAAAGCATATTGGGCTATTCGATCAATCAATCTTGATTTAGCCAAGGCGTCTAAGAGCTGGTTTCTCCAAATTCATGAGGTAGAGGAGCTTAGGAATGAAGCATATGATAGGTCTTGGGGTTATACGGAACGCACGAAGGCGTTGCATGATAGTAAGTTGAGATGTAGGAAAGAGTTTAAGTGTGGGATAGAGTTTTGCTATATGATTCTCGTCTTAGACTTTTTTCAGGTAAGTTAAAATCCCGATGGAGAGGACCTTATGTTGTTAAGGAGGTGTTCCCGTATGGAACGGTTCAGTTAGAGTCGGATAGTGGAGTTTGGAAAGTGAACGGTCATAGATTGAAGCATTACATAGGAGGACCGGTAGAGATGGATGAGGAGAACGTGGTTCTCCACAACATTGATGGAGAATGAGTGAAGGAGGTAAGTACTCGGTGAAAATCCGAGTTGTAGAGTTTGTATAGTAGCTGCATGCTTGTTTTTATTACTTTCGTGTGTTTGTGTTTTTTTTTTTCGTTTTTCGGTTTTTGCGTTTGTGTGTTTGTTGATGTTTCAGGGATTTGAAGATTGCTGCAAGCACAAATTCATGCGGAAATGGAGCCCCAGGTATGTCTTGGTTAGTATTAAATTGTAGGACTTGAAAAACCAGGGTGATGAAAGTTTTTGAAAACACTGAAAAAATGGCTAAGTATGGGAAATCTCAAATATCCCCTGGAAATATCGTTCTAGGCGTATCGCCTGGGTTGAGCCTTACTCCATGCGGTACGCTTGGGGAGAGGGTCAAGAGGTCGTCTATGGTCTGTAGGCGTATCGCCTCCTGTGGTGTTAGCGATACGCTTGCAAGTCACCGACCAAGAAAAAAGTATCTAGGTTTAAAAACTTTCCCTGTCGGCTTACCCCCATTCACCCCCAACCCTTTTCTTTCCCTAATTTCACCCTCTCACCCACCCACCTCCGCTACCATAATCGACACCCACCGTTGCCCTTATCTGCTCGCCACCACTTTATCACGGCTACCCATCACCCGCTGACCACCTTACACCACCTCTGCCTCCCTTCACCCACATTCACCTACCAGATCTACACACCACTGCCACCCTCTTCCATTTACAACCACCTAACCACCAACTACGCCGACCACCAGCCCACCGGTCGCCGCCCCTCGTTCCACTTTCCTTTAACGTATCCACGACCGATCAAAACCCTAATTCCGCCATTGCCATCCACTGCCACCGCCACTGTAGGAGTTCCGGCGAGCCGTCGCGGCTGCTTCAGGGATTCCACAACCCGATTTCTTTTCTTCTTGCTTAAATTCGCGATTTCAGGTATGTTCTCAACCCCCTGTTTCTCTAATTTTGATTCTATGTGTCTGTTTTCTGCTGTTCTACATGTCGTTTTCCCTTTTGTGTATGAATTGGGTATTGATTCTTATGTATCTATGTGTGAGAGATTGATTTGGGTCTGATGGAAACACTAATCTGAGTTTGGTTCTGAATATCTTAACTGCTCTTTTTCTGAGCTTGATGGTTTTAGAGTGTGACATAGTAACTAAATTGGATGGTTTGGGGTTGATAATTTCGGGTCCGAAATGGTACATATGGTTCTTTATGGTTTGGGAATAAAGTTAGGACTGAATAGGGGTTGGCAATTGTTTGAGTATATGTGTTTGGACACAACTGTTGGTAGCTACTGGTCGTTTCGTGTCTACATTTCTTAGCAAGTCAGAGTTTTGGTTGTTATTATGATTATGTAGTAAAGTTTTGACTGGGTTGGTATTGGCATGGTTAAACGGCCTGTTTTGAATTGGAATTGTGCAATTTTGTCAGGTTTTGATGAAGAAATGTTTTGAACAGTAAACGAAGGAGTCATGCCCAATTTTTTTGTAAAAATTGTCGTTTTCTTTATTTAGGTTGGTTTGAGTCGTTTTTTTTTTCATTCTGATTTCTTTTAATATATTTAATTGTTTTTGAATATATATATATATATATATATATATATATATGTATGTATGTATAAATGTCAAAAAAATTTTAAAAAAAAATAGTTTGTGATTGTGTATTGTTTGGATATCACTGTTGAATCTATTTTGCAGGTATGGACGCTTCCGGTAGCGGGACGAGAAAGAAGCAAAAGACGACAAAGACTATCCATGACACGTCGGGGATCCAGTATTTAGCACAGGAGGTTTTACCGGATTACGAGGTGGAGCTGCCTCTGGTTGAGGACCGTCGGATTAAGGACCATACCCTGTTACAGTTTCAGGGTACTTATGAGGGTGAGAGATGTGAGGTATTCGTGCGCCTAGACTTGCTCAAGCATAGGACTCTTGATTGGGATCTGATGGATAGGATGGGAGCGAGGGCTAGGTTAGAGTAGCTATTAGATGAGAGGTGGAGGAGAGTCTTGGCTTGTGATGGACCCCAGTACCGGGAGCTGACCGTGGAGTTCCATTCGACGTGGAAGTATGATCTGAAGGAGTTTGATTCCCCGGTTACTATTTCATTTGCTCTGGGTAGGCAATTGTTTGAGATGAGCATGCCTCAGTTTGCTGTCGCTTTAGGTTTTTATACATAGGAGGAGGTTGCTACATCTGCGTTTAGGAGGAGTTTGAGGGGTACGGCAAAGAAGGCCAAGGAGTTATATGTGATAGATGGTCATTTGAGGTCTTTCTGGGAGACGATTTTTGATACGCCGTACACGACCGGGTTGGTTGCTTCTTCGATTAGCGATCCATTTTTTAGGTATGTTCATAGGATTTTGGCATGTTCACTAATTGGTAGACGTGTTGGGGCTGAGAAGATTAACATGTTGGACTTGTTTTGTTTGAGGTCGTTGGTGGAGAGACACCCGACCAACCTCGCTATGGTTTTCATTCAGTCAGTTGCCCGGCCCCGAAAGGGGGGCCGGAGGTGAGGTTGGATCTGGGCCCGTATATTGGTAGGTTGGCTGATCACTTGGGAGTGTTGGAGAGATATAGGCCTTTGCATTTGACCGCTGGACCACCGACATTTCCGTATAGTTTATTGGATATGCGGAAGGCTGGTTTTTGTCCCTTTGATGATCCACCGAGATGGGTTGAGGTTGGAGCTCTTGTGAGGAGGAGGATTCCACAGAGGGCTGAGAGGCCTCCGGTTGTTAGACCCATTAGAGAGCCAAGAGCTGAGCCGTTGACATTATATGCTGTTAGGGATGAGATGATTATGAGGATGGATCTGCAGGGTCGGGCTATTAGGAGTTTGTTCATTGCCCAGGGATTCGAGGTGCCTGATTTCTTCCGTGAGCCTGAGGCTAGAGATGACGAGCCTGATGATTCTGATGATTATGTTGAGGAGTAGGGAGTTGGATACAGTATTTTGACGGCAACAGCCATTTTGATCGGTTATTTCACATCCTTGTACTTTTTCTTTATTTTTGTTTTTATCATCATGGTCTGTACCAATATTATAATATTCAGCTACTTGGGAGTTTGTACGGGGTTAACCGGTTGGGTGGTTTGTTTGATATCTATATATGCTGCTGTGATTTTGGTTTGTCTTGTTTGTTAAAATATGGTTTGTTAGTCGCCGCTTTCGTGCGTGACGATGTTTTTATGCAATTCTAGAGTTAGAGAGTTTTGATATCACGTTCAAATTGGAGGGGGAGGAACAGGACTCTTTTCATTCATGCCGATTCAATCAGGGGAGTCTGTTCCATATTTTTGTTCTTTTCTTTTTCATCTTATTTCTTTTGCATTTATTTATTTATTTTCTTTTTATTTTATTTTTTTATGCGTTGTTCCTCAGTTCACATTAGGGACAATGTGAGTTCAAGTGTGGGGATGGGGAGACTACGTGTCGTGTCTCGTTAGTTGAGTCAGTCTTAGTGTGTTTGTCTAAAGTCTGAGTCTAATTGTTTTTGAAAAAAAAAATGAAAAAATTGAAAAAAAATGTTTCTGATTAAATCTGCAGTTTATAATGGAAGATGATAGGTAAAACCGAGGATTGGTTGTCTGATTAAGGGCTTAAGTGATAAATATAATTAAGAGTTGAAAGCATTGTCGGTTAGTGATGTATTGCTAGGCCCAACTAACTTAGTAAAGCTTAATTATCCCATTGTGTTTAGTGTTGTATAAATATGTAATTAATCAGTCTGTTAGTGGGTTCCCATTTTAGGAGTGATAGGAATACTGAAACTGATGATTAGGAGGAAAGAGACCACTTTAGGCTAGATACTTCTATGTCCTTAGAATAACCTGGCACACCAATGCGGTGGCGCTCCATTTTTTCATCATGAGCATATTAGGTAATAAATTGGTTAATACTTTTGGAGTGAAGGGGTAAAATACTCATGTACAAACTGAGGATGGTATCCCGTGGTGAGTGCCTCTGATGATGTCCTGGATCTCGCGGGTAAAATACTCACGTATGATTTTGGGGGATAACATCTCGCAAAAGAGTACCTCTGATGATGTTCGTTGGTAATCTTAGTTAAAATTGACCAATTAGAAAGAAAAGAAAAAATGTGAAAAAAAGAGAGGAAAAATATTGTAGATTAGAGAATAAATGCTCAAAGGTTTCACATTCCATCCAATTCCATCATTCTTTGGACATCTTTGTATCTGATTTAAAGGGGGTGGGAATAGTCAAAAAAGTTATATCTTTATTACCCTTTATTTGGACTGAATATGATTTGGGATTAGGTTGAACTTGATCTTTCTAGATTGGGACACATAGGCAGACTGAAATATATTCGGTAAAGTATAAACACCTTGGGGGCTCAAAAGTTGGTGGTTGGGTTTAATCGGATCGAAATACCGATAATCGCAACCGGAATGTAAATAGGCCAATTGAATTGAAATTGAAGAAATTAAAAGATTGGGAGCCAATTACTCAGGTAATGATTCCATTTACAGGTTTTTTTGGGGACGAAAAAAGGTTAAGTGGGGGGATATTTGAAGTGTTGCAAAACACAGGGGTTTTCTTTTACGTTTTTTGGGTCGTTTTGTGAGTCTTTTGAGTCATTTTAACTAGGTTTTTAGTTTTTTGTGATTTTAAGTGTCTTAATGTATGTTTCGTGTTGAATTTGCAGTTTTACTGCAGTTCCCGGGAGAAAACGAGCATTGGAAAAGAACTGAGGAGTAAAAGAGACAAATGTGTTGGGAAATATGCACTAGGCGTATCACCTAGTGCTTCTGAAGATCCAGGCGATACGCGAGCTACATGAAAGTAAAAGGGGGTGCATTATACGTTGACCCGACTATTTTGTCGCCAAGCGGCCTCAGGCGTATCGCCTGCTGATCAAGGCTCCTCCAAGCGATACGCTTGGAGGGTAAAACTCCAGGAAACCCTAGAAATTCAATTATAAATACAACGTGAGGGTTCTAGTCAAATAACTTTAATTCTGACGTAACTCGGAGCCCTTGGAGACGATTCTGAAGCTGCTGATCGAGGAGGAATCCATCGGAGAGCTAGGTGCCAATCATTCAACACCGGTTTCGGTTTCTGGGTTCTTATTTGATCTTGATTATTCGTTTTTGTTATTAGACCAGATCATGTTCTTGACTGAATTTACTGTTAGTATTATGATCTCAGACATGTTAATTGTTCTTGGATAGTTCTATTGTACCACTTAGACCGTTTGATGATTAGTTAATATTTTTCGACTTTTCTTGATTATGAAGATTGTTTGATGTGTTGATAATCTATTGCAATCCCTTTAATTTTCTGTGATTGTTGCGTATGCATATTGCAATAAGGGTTTTCATTGTCAATTGGTGTTTGTGTTGCCTACGAATGTCTTTCGGGTTGGATAATGCATCTAAAGATGTTAGCTTTAGGGTTTTCATCTAAGGAATAGTTTAGGAAACGTCCCAAACTAGAACATTGATTGATAATTAGTATCTTGATTGTTATATTCTGCCTTGTTTAGAACTTAAAAGGGGATAAACGTGTCAACTAGTTGGGTTGGTTAATTGTCTAGATCAGGATTGTCTCAAAAGGAAGTCCCCTAGATTAGTTAGTTAATTTGCTAGTTGTGACCTTCATAGTGGTTAAAGGTAGCTCATTTTGCCTTAAGGTGCCTTAGATTGATTTCGCGGGTGGTTAGGGTAACTGAATTGGGATATACTTAAAAGGTGAACCAATTGATCAAGTCGTATAATTATCGGTTAGGATGAACTTAAAAGGTGAACTAACAAATCATTGAGCGTTTTCCTACCATTAGGATTCTTATCAATTACGTCCGGAGAGGATTCGGGGGCTCATAGGTTTTCTATAGGTTGCATCTTTAGATTCTGATTTGGTCATAATTGTCATAGTCAAGGGAAGTCGTTAGCATTAACTAGGATTCTAGGTCTAGGTGGTATTTTGCATCATATCTGGTTTTCGTCTCTAGGTTTTGAGTTGTTGGTTTATTTTTCATTTTTAGTAATTTCTATTTTTAGTAGTTTTATTTTTAGTAAGTTTTAATAATTTAGTTAATTTTACCTTAGTTAATTTTAGTTAATTTAATTAGTTAATTACTTATTCAAAACAAAAACCAAATTTCACCAATTAATCAGGTAATTTATTTTTCTTAGTTAATTTTGTCTTTTTAGTGTCTCTAGGGTTCGA
The DNA here is from genome assembly GCA_039602395.1 of Deinandra increscens subsp. villosa. NCBI lineage: Eukaryota > Viridiplantae > Streptophyta > Magnoliopsida > Asterales > Asteraceae > Deinandra > Deinandra increscens. The sequence goes on from JBCNJP010000017.1 coordinate 23,296,755, forward strand.
CCTCGGTTTACCGATAGCTATTCTACATTCGATAGGTTCGCTTGCCTGTTGAGTCGGTCTAGTTTTAGGTTAATTGGGTTTAATTTAGTGTGTCTAGGTCTAGGATAATTTAGTTTATCTTTATAGATCGATTTTTGCACATCAGATAATCTTCCAGTTGTAGCAACTTGGGAACTTTCTGATTCGTTCCAATTTCATTATCATAAATGATCAATGTTTGCATTGCATTGTGCATAGCAGCAAATGCTTGATAATTCGACATGTTGGATTTTCTTGAAAACTATGCCAACGAACCAAACTATAGAACTGCGAACCAAAAACAATCATACGAACCGAAGAAGTCAAAAAGAGTCAGCTCTGGTTGACCGACGAACCAAAACGTTTTTGATCAAACCGAGAAACCACTCAGCGAACCGGATACTTTTAACAAACCGAAATTATCAGTGAACCGATGACTTGGGCGAACCGATAATGTTCAACGGACCAATGCCTCAACAGATCAATGTTGCGGTGTAACTGCTCCGAACCAACAAATAACTACCACGAACCAAAGGTTGATTATTGCCTAGCGAACCAACTGACGGAACAAAGACAAACTTCAATCAACGGACCAAAATTGTTTTGAATCTTTAACCAGCCAACCAATTCTCAGCGAACCGATGATGAAGATTCAAAGTGCGAACCAACACACTCTACCGGCAAACCGTGACATTCTTCCGGAGAATCAAACTCAAAATGACTGATTTTGAAGATTTTAGACGAATTGAATGTAAATCACAGCAGTAAGCAAGAATAACACTCTAGTGAGAGAAAGTGGGTTGTCTTTCATTTTTCTTAATTTTGAGTGTTTCTGGTCTGAATAAGATTATTTTCTTATTGAAATCACCAGACTCAATTACAAAGCTCTCTCAGATTGTTTATCACTCTAAAACTCTCTCAGCAATCACCCAGACGCATATGACAGATTTGACAGAAGTGTTATGTATTCTAACACATGTGAACTATTTATAGTTCATGCTGACCAATGAACCATGGCTAGCAGCGAACCAATGATGGCTAGCAGCGAACCATTGGTTCGTTGCTCATGAACCATTGGTTTGGATCTTGGTTCGTTGACAGCTTTACAAGATTGTAACAACTAACTCGATACGTCTCTGATACATCTCACAAGACACATATTTATGTCCTAACATGGCCTTGTGAGATGTTTGTGTTAAACGAAGAGTTTTATATTATAAAACATAAACTAGTGGATAAAGCTGGTTGATTAAATAGTTATATAAACCGATTTAAACGTGGAACTTTTTTGGAAAACTAATCTGTTAAAAGAGGCCACGTGGCCATATCTGGCCGAGGTTCATACGACCCTATCAGGCGGGAACTGTTTTTGTTGATAGAGAACATAGATTGTATTGATGCCGGATGACATACGACTGTATTCTGTCAAACTCATACGACACCATTTCTGAGATGCCATATGACCTGGGTAATGATTTGGGCTAGAACCGGTTACCCCTATGGTTGTACGAATCGAACTAGGGATACGAATGTGGACCGTATGCCCGGGATTTCATTCAACGGGATGCACTGTCCGATCAGAATGGTTGAATGAGTGGAAATATATATTATTTGGTATTGTTTGAGTTAATTAGAATTAGCGGGATATTAAAATGTATATTCTATTTATGTGATTAGGTAGATGATTATTTGCTTGAGGAAACTACCTCGATGTTTAGCCAGATCTTTGTGTACAGGAGGATTCCCATTGTTATATTGCAGTCAAGGTGAGATCGTGAGCCCTTCCCATTTTTATATGTTTTGGGGCTGTATACTAGTTGTGTTTAACTATTTTTATAATTTGATAATGTGTTGGGATGTTAAATCAGTTGTGGGTTTTGTATTGCTAGTAATTAGGGTCATTGTCTTGCCTCGAGGCAAATATGTTTAGAAATATCTATACCAGATAGCGGTGCTCATAGTTGTGTGCTTTTGGTTTAAAGTTGTTTATATGATATATATGTAAGTGTGATAACGTGATGGATAGCCCTAGAAACATCCTTGTTGCTCACGAGCAAGATTTGACTGGCATGAACCACATGTTTAACTTGCACATTGATCACTTTTTATGGTTTCAAGTCACTGGCCACTACTCACCAACAATATAGATGTTGACGTTTTTAGCTCATTATACAGGTAAGTGATTTATAGGGTCAGACGTTCCTGGGTACACGGGAAAAAGGGTCTTGACAGGGTTATTGGTGTAACAACAAGTGATTTTTTAAGAAGGTGATCTTTAATGTCATTGGAATGGAAGGAGAATTGGATGAGAGAAAACGAGACAAGCATTCATTGAGGGGTAGAATATGTAGATGAGAAACTTACCTTGTAACTGCATATAATATGGAGAATACGTATGTATGTAATTTTTAGGCCCATCATCAATATGTCAGGCAGAAGAAAATCCTAGATATCAATCAAAATCTTGAGGATAGGATATAAATAGTGAATGCAGAAGAAAATTTTAGGTTTTCGATTAAAATTTCGAGGCTAGGATATAAATTTACCCTATATACAAAAAGCAATGAATATACCATGTCTAACATGTGTTGTACAATTTCTCTAGCATGTATTACAAGTTTATAAACTTTTATGGGTACAAACCATTTAAAGTGTGGTTGAAATACGATTTGCGATTTAAATGTCCACTCTATCATACAATATCTGATCTCTCTACACGTCTTTCCTCTCATTCCAGTCTCCCTCATCACCTCAACCCATGCCTCCCACTTCCGACCCCCATCTAATGCCATGTTTCAAGTTCTAGGACAACCTGTGATTTTCTTCTGTCTCTCTTCATTCTCTCTCTCTCTCACTCTCTCTCTCTCTCTCTCTCTCTCTCTCTCTCTATCTATCTATCTATCTATCTCTCTAGGGCACGCACCAATGTAACTCCGATCCACCATCGGGCATGGCACCTCCAATCCACCATCCAGCGTGGCAGCATCAGCTCTGCCATCAAACAGAGTACGAATTTACGGCCTCTCTCACGCACTAATTGGGACTAGGCCAGAACTTGCGACTTTATTGTTGGTCTCTGTTTGATTTAAGGTGAGTTTTGAATTGTTGAATTCATCCTTTGGCATCTTTCTTTCGATTAATTTCTCATTGTTCTTTTGTCCTTCTTACAGTTGGAAAACATTGGGGGTGTGGTATAAGAAACCAGGTTTTATAATGTATGTGTGCTGTTTGATTGATTCAAGTGAAATCTTAAATCAATTTAATCGATTTGTTGAGCAAAACCTTCAAGCGATTCAAGTGAGGGACATGAACGAGTCTTTACAGGTCGACCTAATTCGAGAACGAGTAAAGCGGTTGTTTGCATGTTTTTTTCTATTTTATTTGATAAACCCTAATTATGACCCAAAACGGTTTTGTTTTTTTTGCTTTGGACCAACTCAGAAAGAAGAACTGAGACGATATAATTGAGAATCAATTATATTTCGAAGGCCTCTGAGAGAAAAGGAACAAACATAGCAACCCTCAAATATCAAGGTAAATGTGATAACAATACACAATAACAACATACATACGCTCTGATCATAGCTATATAAATAAACTATATCAATCAGTTGACATGCATACTCCTACATACTCTTTGGGGCTAATTTATAAAATAAATCAATTAGTTGACATGCATACTCTTATACTCTTTAAGGTTGATTTCATACCAAATTTATTACAATTACAATATAACTTTATCCTTTGTTTCTTTTAACATGATCACATCATCTATTTAAGGTTACAATTAATAATAAACGAGTTGGTGGCCCGCCCGCGCCTTGCGGCGGGCCACCGTGTCAGAATGGATATGAATCGATCACAATAACTCATATTTCCTTTTGATTAAGATTAAAAGTTACTATTAGTTAAAGTAGGGGAAAATTAATTAGATTAGGTGAAAAACACAAACAAAAGACATATAAATGTGCATTAGAGGAAGGATGTTACTATACTAGAAGAAGGATAATGTTGTACAACTCCACCCAGAAAAACAAACATCATTTCTTTCTTTCTTACACTTCTTTTTCAAACTAAATACAAAGAATCATGATGAGATCATATAGAACACAAATTTTGTAACAAAAAGCATATTGCTCTTTAACTGTTGGAATATAGTAATGTTATTTCAATTTAGTCACCGCCTCACCGGCCACAGGCCAACCGCACCGACGGTCACATTAAATTTGTCTTAACCACTAACCTGCAAAATCAGCTTATGAACTATTAATTTCGCTTAGACCTGAACAAATGGGATCCTCATAATAAGAGAAAATTTTCTCCTTCACCATTCCCCTATTTTTAAAAAAACTTTTTGAAGGCAATGACAACTGCAGAATCGGTAGCTGCTACTCATTTATCAAATGTGGCAAATCACATAAAGCAATCAAACAGTAGAGCAGGCCAATCACCCAAATTTAGCAAATCTCATCACACAATATGCGACTTAAATTAATAAGTTGGAGGATGAGATCATAGGGAAGGGCATATTAAAGCATGATGACAACCTTAATTTTTAAAGCTGTTGTTTTTCATATGAAAATAAATGGCTCAGATCTGAGGGTTGCGATAAACGGCTTGCCCTCACCAGAAAAAAAAATCATCGCCATATGAAGCTGCTTATCGTGACAAAGGCTCAGACTAGTCTTGGCTTATTATAATAGCCAAGAAAATCAAATCACCAACTAAACCCATAATCAGTAACCATCAGACCGATCAAGCAACAGAAAAAGTGTAAGAATACCAACACAAACTAATACTCCAATATGTAAATACCAGATGCATCAAGCATAACCATATACCATACTTTACAACCTAAATTGCACCTCAACCATGATGAGTTGCTCATGTCAATAAATCAGAAAATGGAGTAATACAAACATAAACTCAGCTGTAAAAATACAAAGGAGGCTCAGATCTATGAAGAATCATCGTCACAGCCTAAAATACAAGTGAGGCTCAGATCTGTGTAGATTTAATCATCACGGCCATAGATGAAGGCGTCCAAAAATACAAACCCATTTATAAAACACGAAGTAGGCTCAGATCTGTGAAGAACAATCATCAAAGCCATAAATAGAGCCGATTTCAAGCAGAAACAAATTACTAGTCATATTTCAAGTAAAATCGTAAATAGAACCATCAAATAGCAACGACAACAGCGTAGCCACCAAGTACCACCACACACCGTCGATGACGGCAGGTAAGCGTGCTCTGAAGGCGATGGCGATAGCTCTGCCAGAAGATGGAGATGGTCGTCTATAATAGAACACCCACAACCGCCGCTTCAACGTTAAGACATACGATCGAAAAATTAAGTACCACCACACACCGTCAACGACGGAAGGTAAGCGTGCTCTCAAGACGACGGCGATAGCTCCGCCAGGAGATGGAGGTGGTTGTTTACGATAGAACACCCACAACCGCCGCTTCAACGTCAAGACATGTGGTCGGAAATTAGAACCGCAGTGAATGATGGAGCAACGGTCATCTGCTAAAGCACCGTCAACAGAGCCAAGTGAGACAAACAACAAAGCTTAAGAGCATTCAAAACACCGTCACCAGAACTTAAGGGCTCCATTCATGACGGAGAGACAGAGAAATGTTACTGACTGAGAGACAGTGAAATATGACATAGAAAAAACCCAAAGCGTATAAGAGAAGCCAGTGTCAAATCCACCGCCCACAAATAAAAAAATTAAAAAGAAAAGAAAAATAATGTGACGCCCAGCCCCTTACGGGCCGACGCCACGTCGTTGGATTTACTCATCAACACATGATTTAATCAGAGATCACAAAACTAGGGAAATAAAACTTTTATGTATTAACAACGATGATTCTTACAGCGGAAGCATAAACGTAACATACGATATATTAAAAAATATAGTAAACTAAACGTAAGATAATTTATTCCAGCCACCAGCGTCTCCACCTAGAGCGTAATCGCAACTTGGCCCATAGGTGCATCAGAACCTAGCATACATACTTTTAAAAGGTCAGCTTACGCTGATGAGTTATACTGTTTAGTTCAAAAACCGTTAAGTGTTTACCTGGTTTTTATAACACATATATATCACAGATAAATTCTAACATATAATTACTATGATAATATATCCTATTATCTTAACCATGACCCTAGACTAAACTTTCTAGGTCACTATATTTAACCAACTATTTTGGTTCTCCATGAAGAGTCCGCCCACCACTGCACACTCTGTCCCATCTCGAAGGATAGTTATTACAATGGCCCAATGCAGCTCCATCCATACACGGTTCCCTAAGCCACTATGGGGAAGTAGCGTCTCTTCATTCTTCATCTCCTTCGAAAGGTTCGCCCGCTACTGCAATCGTCATCCTAACTTGTCGTAAGATAGCTTTTGCGATGTCCGACTGTCGCTCCGTCCGTACACGGTTCCCTAAGCCACCACTATGGGGAAGCAGTGACCCTTAGTCTTCAGTAGCAACACAAGCTCTAACTCTAATAAGTCATATTAGCAACTCATTCTTTAACTCTATTAGGTTCTAGTAGCAACTCATGCTTTAATTCTATTAGGTCATTTTCTCGTCTTAATGACTAAATCTCTAATCATGTATACTACCTACTCCTAGTTAAATAACCAGATGCTTTAGGTTTGTTATTAAACAGTTATAAGGCATTCATATACTGCAACAAATGGACATCCCCCAATTTACCTAGGTGTATGTATACAGGATGTACCAGCGGCGTATTCTCCACACTTTCGATATACCAGGTAACTTATATTACTATGTATATATATAGGATGTACCAGCGGCTTATCCACCATATATTAATACAAGCAAATGCACCACATGTTCTCATATAATCATACATATTCACTATACGTTTACTAACAATTCCCTCGTCACTTAGCTACCTATTTTCAAAGCAAGTATATACACGTCACATTATAATCAACATAATTGCTTAACACGTATAAGCAATTCAATAACAATTTCATCATATAATATGTATATATCAAGTCACATTTTTCTTGAATATATTTTCACAAATATTGTATGTATACCAGCCCGAAAACATTTAAAACATTTAAAAGTGGGCTTGTAGAAACTCACCTTATCTCTTTATTCGTTTACTTGGGCGGAATCTCTGTTATAGTCCACAATTAACCTAATCACGTATCGGATTGCATTAATGCAATGTTACTATAAACAATACTTATGTTTATTTATACCTTATTATCTTAATAATATTTTATTAGGGGTTATCTCTTTTGAGGTTAAAATGACCAAAATGCCCTTATAGGCATAATAACCTTTTTATTGATAATATGAAAACGCGCATTCCTATAAGTAGACGCTCACCCCGGGATCGTCCAGTGAGGTATGCCAGGTCCCATTGGGATTTATGCGATACCCCCGATTTGCCAGAACCCCCAGTGTACAGGCAGACGCCTACCCTTCTGGTCCGCACGAACTTCTAAATATCTGATTAACTCGGTATCTTTAATACTTTATTATTTATCCATTTTAAACTCATATATACTTATTATATATATAAATATGTTATAAGACCAAAAATCAAGCACCCATACCCTCCGGATTATTTTATATTAATTAATCATATTTGGAAACCCTAATTTCACGTATTTCTCATTTTATTATCTAAACTCATTTTCTTTTCAAACCAACTTAGGGTATTATCCATTATAACATTTTATAATATGCTTTAAAATACCAAAGCTTATTTCGACACCGCTTACTCAACGTTATGAAAAATTGAAAACCCTAATTTGACCCGTTAACAAAACCTTTACCAAACCTTTTCCAATTGTGAAATAAACTTAGGGCTTTCTTAAAACACATTATTTTAGGATTACCTACAAAATTTCAGACCTTAATTCCTACCCGATCATTTGATTTTATCAAAACAAGCTCAAGAACCCTAATTTTAGCATAGTTTTAAAAAAAAAAGAAAAAAAGAGATCGATTTAGCCAAAACTAAGAGAGGCTATTTAGACCTTACCTAAGTATTTCAGAAATTCAGCTTCAAAGTCCTCCTGGATTGCTCGAATTTGGCTGATGAACTTTCTGGGTTTTTTAGGGTTTTTTATGAAGAAATCAGAGGAATTGGTGATGAATTTGGTGTTGTTTGATCCGCTTTTTATAGGGGAAAGGGGTGTCTGGGTCATATAACACGTATAGGGTCGACTAATCCGTTAAAAACGACATCTAGAGATGCCAATCTTGAGGAACAAGCTGGAAACGTGGCTGAAAAACGATCTAAACTCATTTCTGCATAGATAGGAGGGTCGCATATCGCGAATTTTGTAGGGTCATGGCTCGCGATACGCGAGCCACACATATCTGGCCAGAATTTGGTTTTTGGCAATTTCAGCCCTTCTACTTAGGTTTAATGCATTTCTAGCCCCTACACATTTATCTTTTATCATTTTATGTACCAAAACATTATGGAACATATTTCTAACAATTTATAAGGTTTCTAAGCCTCGGGATTCGTATGATAACATATATATATACATTTATATATATTTTCTTAATTATTTGCTAATTTATGTTTTAGCCCCTCAAACTTTACAATACTTATCATTTCATGTTATGAATCATATTAGGATATATTTTTACTAATTTATAAGCCTCGGGATACTTATAATGTGTATAATACATGTATACGTTTATATCTTTACATAAGTTACGCTTTTAGTCCTTTAACTTTTCCGTTAGCTATTAACATAAGTATTCACACGTATATATCTATCAATGCACACATGTATCATCATGTTATTCATATAAACACATATACATCTTATATTTTTTACTTTCTTTTCCATTTACACATCCGTTTATGCATGTTTTACCATATTGGCTATCAAACACGTATTTCTAGACATGCAAACTATCTAATGCATAGTCTTACAACATTTATCAATTAAGCTCATGTGTTTATAATATAAACACGTATTTACTATACATATCATGTATCTGTGAAATTTAGGGTGTTACAAATAAAAAATGCAATAAACAGTGTATTCTACTCACAACAGAGTCATTCCTATATATATATATATATATATATATATATAGGGGAAGGATCCAGCGAAAACACCCCTTTTTTGTGAGAACTGCGTAAACAAATCTTAAAACCTACATAACTTTTTCATACGTTAATATTTTTTTTTAAAATTTGCACCAAAAGTCATAAAATTATATTATCTTTAATCCTATAAAAGTTTTAAAAAATTTAACGCTTTTTTTATTTTTTTTAAATATTTTTTTGTGTGGTGCACATGTGCATCACAAAAAAAACTCATACTTTTAGTATGAGTTAATATTTTTTTATTCTTAGTCGCACCATATGTCATATATTTTCATCATTTTTTTGCGTTTTTATTGAATGATGCACATGTGCATCTTACCAAAAAAAATGGTCATACATGTGATATACATTAATAGTTTAAAAAGAAATTGCACCCTAAATCTTATAGTTGTGTTATCTTTATATCTAAAGAAAAATTAGCATTTTATAACTTTTTTTAATTATATGATGCACATGTGCATCACACGGGAAAAAAAAACGTTCAGTTTTTTTTTTAATATTTTGCTCCATATTTAAAGATAACGTAATTCTAAGACTTTTGTCGCAAATTTTATGAAAAATCGTTAACGTATGAAAAACTTACGTGAGTTTTAATATGTGTTTTCGCAGTTTTCACAAAAAGATGTGTTTTCGCAGGATCCTAACCCTATATATATATATATATATATATATATATATATATATATATATATATATATTATA
>JBCNJP010000017.1:23307110-23331762 GCA_039602395.1 Deinandra increscens subsp. villosa
GTTCCAGGTGCAGGATAGGAGACATCACTCCATTTCATGTCATGAAAATTCTCAATGGTGGGTATGTTTCCCTGAGAGAGGTAAATCTGAAAAATCAGCAAGGTACTATTTAAATTGTTTGCTTCTTGATTGATTGTTTGTTAATATGATAATGCATGAAACAAAATCCAACTCGATATGCTTTCAAAAGGATAATTTTGAAGGTTAGCTTTGCCAATTTTGTTTATTGTTTCTTTGTTTCGTTGTGTGTCAGTGTGTCGTTTCATTATTAAAAAAATATGAAAAAAATAAAAATTTTGTTATTAAAAATAAAAAAACAAGGGGAAGAATAGAAAATGTGAAAAAGTTGACCCCTCATTTTAAAACTTTAATCGTTTAAAAGTGTGTTGACCCCTCATTTCAAAGTGTGCTTTTTAATTTTTAATCTTTTGTTTGTTTGTTTGAGGAGGTGGGAAATGAAATATATTTCCGCTTCAAGAATGACTGATGGTTGTATTTATGATAATGCTCATTACTATAATATTTCAGTTTAATCTTGTTAGGGATTATTTACTTGTTTTTATAAATTTTATTGATGGTTGTATATGGTTTATAAAAATTGTGTTTTCTATTTCTGGAATTATCGCGGACCGCTAATTTATAATCTAATGGTTTGCGGTCCGTGAATCACATTAAAACAGTCCTCGGAATAGATCAGTTCGTGGAATGCCAATCTTCTCTTTCTAAACCCGCGGTACGCGAGTTAGTCTATACAGTTTCCTACAAAGTTGGGGTCGCGGACCACCAGTCATACATGCTTCTTAGTCGTGGTCCGTGAATCCGGCCCGTTTTTCATATCACGGGCCGTTACAGGATCATCTCTAGAAACCCTAAATCATAGATTTATGGTGGCGCTCACGGCCCGTTTCTACAAAACAAACCGTTATGCCCAAATTTTGAAAGCCTAAATGAACACTATAAATACCCGTCTATTTCACTCGTTTGAAGCTCTAGAGACCAGAGACGATTGTTTACGTATTCCAGGAGCAATTAGAGTCTCAAGTTGAATATCGAATCCTTTGAAGGTGCGACAAGGTGCTAGATCATTCGTGTAATCATTGTAGTCGAAGATTTCACCATTTTTTACCCTCAGTTTGCTTTAATTATGATGTTTACCTATTTTTCTACTGTAACAGTTACTTTAGCTGTGATGAGAGGCTAACTCTCTTGATATAGTCTAAGATAATGTGATCTAATTCAGTATTTACCTATAATTTGATGTTGATCTATCGTGTGACATAATAATTTGAGTATAATGTTTATGATTCCTTTTGCATATGAGAAATGAGTTGTTGAATGTTGTGTATGATCCATTTCTAATAGTATTTGGTTTGATCATTACGATAGACATATACTGCTTGTTGATTCAATGCTATTTCTTAGTTGTTATCTTCCAATATGTGTTTAGGAACTCTAAGAGCCTAGATAGAAAATGGTGGTTATGCATGTCAAATAGTCCATTTTGGTTTAAGTATGTCTCTATAGTTAGTCATGTACCTTAGCTTCCATGTATTGGATTAAAAGGATTAGTGAAGTGACTAGGTGTAATGCATATTTGATGGTATGTGAATGGGTTATATAATGTTAGTCCATCATAATTAGTCAGAATAGATTGGTCTATGATCCTAGGTGTTAGGTCATGTGTTTAGTGCCTTATAACTGAAACATTAATTCGTGGATACTTCATTATGGCTGTTATTATAATTGTAGAATCATTTCTAGCGACCCTGTTTCCTTTAGACAGTTAAGTTACGATACATCAATGTCAAGTTTGGGTAATGCTGAAGTAGTGATCAGTCTTAGATGATATCTGCTTTTATAATTTTGTTCTCATATCTGCTCTCATTTCAATCATTTCTACCTTATTGCATTTATTACTAGTCATTAGGAATTGTGACAGAATCTTAATGATGTTAACTAGGTTTAGTATGATTACACCATTGCTTCCTTAGGTCGACCTTGAGTCATTCTTTAGTGCTACTACACAATAGGTCCGCTTTCCTATATATGCATGCGTAGTAATAAGATGAGTTAGGTTTATAAATTTGAAAGTCATTTTGCTGATTATATATATATATATATATATATATATATATATATATATATATCATCGTGTGCATCACAAAGCTTCATTTTTCCTTCATATTTGGCTTTTTTTGGATTTTATCGTGGATTAAATTGAAAAACAACAAATAAAATAATATTATACTATTTTAAGAGTAATTAATCAAAAATAAGTCAAAATGTGAGGAATAATTGATGTAAAAATATGTATAATTTAGTGCACATCGGTGAAAAAGCTCTAACTTCTGAGCTTTTGGTGTCATCCCCGTCTTTACAAAACATATCTTCTACTTTTTTCTCGAAAACACAAGGCTGAAAAAAATCGGACTCAGCCTTCTTCAATTCTGGAAGCTTATCTCTGGTAACAAGCATCTCCATTCTCTTTTCACTCATGTGACTGAGTCTCTAGTTCCACAATCTAGATTGACTCGGCCCATTAATCATTGAGTCTACCATGTATGCAGGCACTCCTACCATATATGAAGTTCTTATTTTATTTACCTCTTGTGATTACATTATTCCCCTTGACGACTTTCCATTTCTCCCCCCCCCCTTCCCCACCAAACTTTACATCGTATCCCTCGTTATCTAACTGGCCGATAGAAACTAACATCTTCTTCAAGCCCAAAATTACTCAAACGTCCTTCAGGGTCCAGATGGTTCCCCAAGGATGTTTTTAGATTTGTGCATCCTATTCATGTGACATCAAGTGAATAATTACTAGCAAAAGAAACGTTACCAGAGTTATGTGTTCGTAGATTCTTCATCTCGTTCATGGTAGAAGTACCATGGAATGATGCTCCTGAATCCGTGATGTAGGATCGAAATTACTTAATACCTAATTAAGTTACAAGATTTACTTGCAAGATTAACCTTGCGGAATTAAGTTAACCTTCACTTTACTTAGCCGATTAACACTTGTGAATAATAGTTGTGTGCATGAATATAGTAACACACGGAGTAAAATATACTCAGCACTATTTGAATTAACTCAACAATATTACACAGTGAATAAGCATCAAACATGCATACAAATGTTGAAGACGAGCTATGCTATATATAGTGCTAAGGGAAATCAATGATAGCCATTTATTTCCATACGATCATCTAGAGCGTTGAATTCAAAAGTCAAACTAAGACTACCAAAAGAATAATCTTCGACATATGGGATATCTTACGTGTGATCAGCAACAAACTACTTTGGGAGAGCGGATTTGATAGATAAGGAAGCAACCAGGAAGCTTTTGCAGGGATTTGACGACTGAAAAAACTTCTCAGGAAAAGTCCGGTTGAACTCATTACACGGAATATTCACTACTGGACAAAACTGCTTCTTTCCGGTTGAATATCTTCTCTGCTTGAACTTAGACTTCCGCTTGAACTCTGTTCAGTCGGAACTACTACAAAATTTACTTCAACCGGAATATCCAAAATGTGATATTCCTTACAATCTCCCCCTAAGCTGATGTTGTCAAATTATTCACCATCATCGAAGCTATCTTCAAAAATTGACTTGTACAAAAAGTTTTCTCCTTGACCTACTTTTCCAAGGACCTGATGCTTGCATCCAAATATTGAGACAGCTCATTCATATTTGTTTTGGTCACCTTCACAAACTTAAGTGTCTCCCAATCTCTTTCACTCCACTGGTCTTGAACAGAGATGGATTCATGAGTGGTGAAGGTCCCATCAGCTCTGTGGACATAGAATAGCTTATCTTCTTCTTCCCATATGACAAATTTAATTTCACTGACAGGTTCTTCCTCTTCATTGTTAGTGTCTCCTTGTGATCTGAAGAGTATCCCACATTCAACCACTGTTTGTTAAATGCACATTCTCAACAAGTGCTCTGCTCTAGTAGGACTCGGAATCTCCCTCAGCTTCACATAAATATCTGTTATTTGAAGTGCAGAAAGCATTCTAGTGGCTTTGTGAGCATTTAACACTAAGGTTGTGCCATCTTGAATTTGGAGAGTGAAATCAAAAGTGTCTTCATTAGCTGTCCACCCAATAACTTTGTTCTTTCTGGGTGGGCCTTCCCTCTTTTGCTTCTGATCTCTCTTTCTCTTTGCATGCATCGGTCTCCTCTTTCTCTTCTTTTTCTCCTCATCAGAATCATCTTCTGATTCTTTATCAATAGGAGCTTTTCCTTTTGATGAGGGAGAAGAGGGACCAGGTGGTAAGTCAGTTGGTTTGGTTGGAGGTGTGGGAGCAGTGGTGGATGAAGGTTCTCTTATGGTAAGAGGTGGTAGAGGTTGAGGTTTTTGAGTGGGTGGTTTAATGGCTTCTGGTGAAGGGCTAGTGGGAGGTGATGGTGGAAAGATATCAGATAAATCCAGGTTAGAGGTGGGTTTCTTTGTGAAAGGAATGATTGGGGTAAAGTTGTCGGTTCTGTATTTGGGATTTGAGAGCTTGGTGGCAACCTTTTTGGATATGGTGGGAGGTTTGAATGGGACTAAGGCATGGGATGATGATGAGAGGGTTGCAGGGTTAGGGTGATTGTAATACCTCATTACCACCCCATGACCCCAAGCATTTTTGAGGTGCCACTTCATTTTTTCCCAAACCACATTTTTTTGATGGTAATACCTCAAGATACCCACCCCATGACCCCAAGACCCCAAACTTTTCAAAAAGTAGGGGGACCCACAATCCCATACCCACAATCCTCTCCTCTCCCGAGCTCTCTTCTCTCGGTGCCCAGAGCCCGAGCAGTGATCCTGAGCACCTTCCCCGAGTGACCCGTCATGGTGTTCCCGAGCATCCCGAGCTCGGTATCACCCTCCCATCTTGAGGTATTACAATTACCCTTAGGGTTTGGCTCATAAATAAAAGAAGGTGGAGGTAGAATATCTGCAAAGTCATCCAATTCTGGTTTAATAAACACATCAGTTGCCATACCTGAGATTAGCTCTGAAGGCAGGGGCTGCACCAGGTTTGGGTTAACAGCAAAACTATTTCCTTTGAACTCTTGATAAATAGAGTTAATTAAGTTGCATAGCTCCTTAACCTTTATATGAACACTTCTTCTTCTGATCTCTAATTTCTGACAGTCAGGACCCTTTTAACTTTCTTCAGCAACTCATAATTTTCATCATTCTTTACTAACTTAGTAGGCATCCTTGAGGCTAAGTCAATCAACCTTTGCCTTTCACCTTCTTCCATTCCTCATAGGTTGTATTCTTTTAACCTCCATTCCATGGATCTCCTCTTGGCTTCCTCAAACAAACTTTCAACAACCCAATTTTGTGAGAATAAATCCAATTCATCTTGAAACTCCTTGGCTGACCTTTCATTCTCAGCAGCAACTCTAGCATCTTCAACAAAATTATTTAGAGCTTCAGATTCTTCAATGTGAACAACCTGATGAATGGTAAGAGCAGCATCAGTTTGAACTGGCTCTTCCGCTTGAATAGGCTCTTTAATCCTTATAGAAACCTAAGTCTGAGCAACATCTTCAGTTTCATCTCTTGGCTGATTTTCCGATTGAACTACCAGAAACTGATCAGTTCCAAAGATGGAGATGCTCTCATTCAGCCTTCATGTCCTCTCAACATCAGGAGCATTGTCATCAATATCTATTACCTCAATTTGATTTCATTCAGACCTTCCGCTTGAACATCCGCTTGGACTTCAGCTTGAACTTCTGTCACCACTTGTGGTTTGGTGACTTCAGTTCCTAAGTCAATAGACTCAATTACCTGTGTATCTTCGTCTTCACCTAACACATTTTCATCTCCTCCTTCAACACCTGTTCCTAAACGCAGCAGTATCACTCTGTTCAACTGCAACATCTTCTGCAACCACATTTCCTTCTATGACCCTGCTAGTTGAGGCTCACTATTCTTTTTCTAGCTTTGAGCAAAGGCATTTTCAGCCGTGTGAGAAAGGCATCAGCCAGAGATGATCCTTCAGTAACCTCAGTATCATGTTGATATGCTCAGGAAGAGCACCAGCTATAAGCATTGAAGGTTGTACCAATTGAGTGAGTGTGGGATCTTTGAATGGGGACATAGCAACTAGTTGGTTGTTCCTAATTTTCTCCCAACTTTCTTCAACAGAGAATGATTGAACACCTTCTTTCTTGAAGGCAGTGTTTCTAACTTTAGCCGAAAGTCTTTTTATTTCCTCAATCTCTTGATTGAAACTTGCAGACAGAGATGGTGAAGCAGCAGTTGGTGATTTCTCCCCCAATTTGACAGGATCAGCTTCAACTAAAAGATCCCTGCCTGGGTTTGAAGGACCTGCTTCAACCTGTGTAGGAACACCTTGAGTTTTAACCAGAGATGCAACAGTGAAATTCAGTGTGTCAACCTGTTGTTGTAGAGATTTGTACATTGCCATCAATTTCAGTTAGTGTCAAACTTTCCTCAACTCAATCCGAGATTGACCAGGACTAGTACCCATGGCTTCTTGGCACTAGGGATTCTCTTCATCTGTCTCAACAACCCTTGGTTCCAATGAAGGACCCTCAGGTGCTGATTCAGAGAAGATTGCCACAGATTGGGTCTTAAAGATGTTACTACTGATACCAAGGTCCAGTGGGGACACCTTGGAAGCAGCAACCTTTTCTGTATGAATCTCTTCTTCCCTCATGAGATTCACCTCCAAAGGAGAGTGTGGGTTCACTGCAGTAGTGTCCAAATCCATCAGTATGTTCTCATGTAATGAGGCACGTGAGTTAATAACACCCTCATTTGGATCTGAAGTAATTGCAGTGTCACTCCTAGGTGATAGGGAAATTAGGGGTGAAAACCTTTCGGATGGGGATTGTACATCCTTATCTAATGATTACTCCCCCTCAAATGAAGGTTCATCCCTAAGAGATAATCCCAATTTGGTTAGTTTCCGCTTGGACTTTTTGCCTTTAGCGGGGCTAGAAGCTTTGGTTGGTCAGTGGGCATAGGTGGAGGAGACCTAGCAACCACAGTCTTCTGTCTATTCTAAATGACAAGTGGGGATTCAGATGATGAGTGGGAAGTGGTGATTGTTTTGGCGGAAGACTTCCTCTTTTTGGATTGGTAAGTTTGAAGTGTAGAGGAAGTGGGGACTAATGTGGGCTCAGGAACTATGGGGTTGATAGTCCTGTCATCATGAGTAAGTTGCTCAGTTGCAGCAACAATTTCCGTTTGAACCTCAGCAGTTGAAGGTTCATCAGGAAACTGCCTCGGAATTGGCAGGGGATGGTCAGTATCCCTTCCGTGAAATGCTGACTTATTTAGAGCCAGGTTCGAAAATATCTTCTCATTGAGAAGTTTTTGATGCAGAATTGCACCACCCAAGTTAATTTGAGGGTGCTCCTCTTTCAAAATACAGGTTAAAAACCTTGGATAGATGTAAAAGTATGATGGTGTGGCATTCAATTTTAGGGCATGAAAAATTAATTTAGAAAAATTGAAACTTTCACCCTTTACCACTGGCATAGAAAGCCGATGCTTGTTCAGCAGCAAGTTTATCAAAACCTCCTTTCTTTGGAGTGAGGCATACCAGAATCATGTGGGCCAGAAATCTCCATTTGTATGGAAGTTGCCCCTTTTTTATAGTTTTGCTGGTGGGTGAACCGCCATACCCAATTTCTCTGAACAATGGCAAATACCTCTTGGAATCCACCATAATGTAGCCATCTTTGTCCTTCAGTTTCAACACTTTTCGAACCTTGTCTTCATCAATTTCCACTGTTGTGCCCTGTACGATTGACACAATAGTTTTACCACCATTGCTATCTTCAAGTACTTTGGCGTTTGACCAGAATTCCTCCATTATTTCTTCATAAATCACCGCTTCAACTGTCAGCGCGTGATGAAGATGGGAGTTTTTCAGAAACTTTATCATGCCGGTGTAAACATCAGTTTTACTCGGTATCTCGAGATAGGCCACCAGGTTGTGTTCCACAGCAAATTTGGAATCACTGACAGGCTTCTTACCACTCGTGCTCGCTTTAGGAGCCATCGATTGTTGGATTTGGAGAGAAATTTGACGGTTTTGTTGGAAGTTTTGGAGAATTTGGAGAGTATTTGGGTGTGAGGTTTGTGAGAAATGGAGAAAAATGACGGTAATCTAGGGCCTTTTACCTTTTCTGGAGGTGACGTGGAGGAGAGAGGTTTTAACCCAACCGTTCAGTAACTGATGTGACCTGTGCTTAGGGGTTTATACGGTACAATACCCTGAAGCGTATCTTTATCCAAAAAGATATTTACTGATCCTCAGATATTTAATGGTTAAAAACTTAATGGGTAATTTAATGTGTATCCGCTTAAAAAGTTGTGCCTTCCGGGTAATTAAATGTAAAGTAACTTTGACTTGTTGACCCGGAAGTTCAAACAGACCCCATTATCTCCTTTATTTTAAAAACCAAATTCCTTCCGTTTGAACTTCAAGCGGATAATCTTTCCGCTTGGAAGAATTGTTTCCAAAATCATTTTCCACGTTTATTACAAAAGCATTTTTCCGGTTGATGTTCACCCGGAGATTTTCAAAATTGTTTTCTCACAGGTTGAACCGGAACTTGAAACGGAAAAACCAAAACACATGAATTTTGAGAATGACTTGTGTTAATTTTCATAGTTTAACAGAAGTTACTGACTATGAACTGAAATTGTTTCTAATTAACACAAAGATTTTCTTTTTCTTTTTTTTTCTTTTTGTATCAAGAGACGGGCTCTTTGACACAAATGTCTCTTTTATTAAAGGTTTCTAAAAAATTAGTTTAATCAAAGTTCATCATACCAATCGCTGTGATAAGGTAGAAAAATCTTACCTCATCAAAGGCTTTTGTGAATAAGTCAGCTAATTGGTTATCAGTGTGAACTTTAAGTAGTTTAATCAAATTCTTTTCAGCACAATCTTTAATAAAATGATACATGATGTCAATGTGCTTTGTTTTGGAGTGCTTTACTGGGTTATTGGTGATTGAAATGGCACTGTTGTTGTCAGCAAAGATGGGAGTTTCCATGAATGTGATTCCATAGTCTAGCATTTGATTCTGAATCCACAGGACTTGACCACAGCAGCTTGAAGCAGCAATATAATCAGCTTCAGCAGTAGAAGTAGAAACACAGGTCTGTTTCTTGCATTGCCATGAGACAAGTCTCTCCCCCAAAAACTGACATCCGCCTGAAGTTGATTTCTTGTCCAAATTGCAGCCTCCATAATCACTATCAGTGAATGCTTTGAAGGTGAAATCAGAATTCTTGGGGTACCACAAACCTAATTTAGGTTGACCTTTCAGATATCTGAATATCCTTTTAACTGCTAACATGTGAGACTCCTTTGGTGAAGCTTGGTATCTAGCACATAGGCAAACACTAAACATAATATATGGCCTACTTGCTGTGAGATACATCAGGGATCCAATCATTGCTCTATAAAGATGCTCATCCACATGTTCACCACTACAGTCACTTGTAAGCTTGTGGGATGTGGAGATGGGAGTCTTGGTGCTAGAAGCTACTGCATGTCAAAACGTGTAAGCATATCTTGAATATATTTAGATTGGTTTAAGAAAATACGAGAGTCAATTTGCTTCACTTGAAGCCCCAAAAAGAAACTGAGTTCTCCCATTGAGCTCATCTCAAACTTTGCTTGCATAAGAGCCTCAAACTCTCAACAAAGAGCAGAATTGGATGAACCAAAGATGATGTCATCCACATAAATTTGGACTATCAACATGTCATTATCAACCTTCTTGATGAACAGTGTTTTGTCAATTGCTCCTCTCCTATACCCATTCTCCAAGAGATAGTTGGAAAGGGTTTCATACCAAGTCCTAGGAGCTATGTTTGAGACCATATAAAGCTTTGATAAGCTTACACACCTTGTTAGGATGGTGTGGGTCTTCAATGCCTGGAGGTTGACATACATTCACTTCTTGATCCAACAGCCCATAGAGAAAGGCACTCTTGACATCCATTTGAAATACTTGGAAGTTCTTGAATGCAGCATAAGCCAAAAAGATTCTGATGGCTTCTAGTTTTGCTACAGGAGCAGAAACTTCATCATAGTCAATTCCTTCCTCTTGAGCATACCCTTGCACAACTAATCTTGATTTGTTTTTCACCAGTATTCCTCTGTCATCCTTCTTGTTTCTAAACACCCATTTGGTACCAATTGGCTATGCCCCCTTTGGCAAAGATCAACTAATACCCAAACTTTCTGTTTGTTGATCTGAAACAGTTCTTCTTGCATAACTTCTACCCAACTGTTGTCTTCTAAAGCTTCTGCTACCTTGGTAGGAACTTCTTGTGACAGAACATCATGCAGACAAATGTTTGCATCAACAGACTTGCTCCTTATCAACACTCGTGCTTACATATCTCCAATAACATTTTCCAATGGACAATACCTGCTGACTCTTCTATCTAGGAATATTGGGAATTCATGGCTTCTTCCATTGGTGGGAAAATTGAGTTGTGGAATGATCACATCAGACTCAACATTACCAATAGGTGAAATGGGATCAGGTGTTGTGTTCAACTCTTGAGAGCTATGCAATGACCCATAGGATTCATGATCAAAACTGAGCTCATTTGATTGGAAATCATTTAAGTTTGAAGGCTCAGTGATCCTAGAGTCAGAATTCTCCAAAGACTCTGAACTGTCATTTTCCGGTTGAACTTGAACCGGAGATTCAACAGGTTCCGTTTGAACTTGAACCGGAATTTCTTCCACTTGATTTTGAACTGGAACAGCATCTGCTTCAATTTGAATGACATCATAAGTATTGTTCACAACAGTTGGCTTCAGTGGCTTCATGCTGATTGAAGAAAAGAATGGAGGGTCAACTGAGAAGTTCTTTGTACTATTCCTCCAATGTTCATCAGTAGATGTTTTAATTTCCTATTCCAGAACAGAATTACTAACAGGCATCTCAACAGTTATGTTGAAGGCAGTGGTTAGTGTATCAATTTCGTACAACCAAGTGGGCTGAGAGGTAAAGTTGTTCTTTGATTTCTCATTAAAGAAAACATTTAGTGTTTCTTCAGCAACTTTAGTTCTCTTGTTGTATACTCTATATGCTTTTGACACACCAGAGTACCCAACAAAATATCCAGCATCTGCCTTTTCAGCAAATTTTGGCAATAGCTCATTGGTTATCAAGATTTTAACAGGACACCCAAAAGATTTAAAGAAATAAATGTTAGGTTTTCTATTTCTCCAGAGCTCATATGGTATTTTGTTCTTTCCTTTGACAATTAAAATTCTATTTTGAACATAACATGCAGTGTGTACTGCTTCAGCCCAAAAGGTTACAGGAAGTTTATAGTCAGCCAACATAGCCCTGGCAGCTTCAATCAAAGTTCTATTTCTCTTTTCAGCAACTCGATTCTGTTGTGGAGTTTTGGGAGCACTGAATTGCCTGATTATCCCTTTTTCTTCACAAAATGAATTTAAAACATGATTTTTAAATTCAGTGCCATTGTCACATCTGATTGTTTTGACCTTAAATTTTGACTGATTTTCGAACTTGACAACAAGTGTTTTCAACAATTCAGCAGCTTCATCATTTGTTTTTAGAAAGAAAACCCAAGTATATCTAGTGAAATCATCAATAATTACAAAACAATATGACCTTTTTCCCAAACTCATTACCCTAGTTGGCCCAAAGAAATCCATGTGCAACAACTCTAAGGGTTGAGAGATAGAACTTTCAGCTTTTGGCTTGAAGGAAGACTTGTGTTGCTTACCCTTGAGGCAAGGCACACAGTGCTCAGAACAAGTAAAGTCTTTAGCAGGAAGACCCTTGACCAAACCAATATTCACAATTCTGTTCATGTTTTTGTAATTTACATGTCCTAGCCTTCTATGCCAAAGATCAGACTCATCAACTGAGGCTTTGGATATAAAACAAGCAGTACCACTGGTGGGTGTGGCAACTGACATATCCGATACATACAAATCTTCTTTCCTGGGTGCTCTTAGCAGAACCATTTCCTCAGGAATTTTGACCTCACATTTTAGTATGATTGCCTCTCTCTCATTAAATAAAACATTTAACCTCTTGTCACACATTTATGAGACACTGAGTAAGTTAAAGTTTAATGTACCAACAAGATTAACTCTATCAAATTTTACTAAACCATTTGTAACATCTCCTCTAGCTAAGATTTACCCCTTGTTGCTTCCAAAGGCAACAGCTCCTCCATTGAATGTTTTTGTCTTTTCTAGGATGTTTTTATTTCCTGTCATGTGACTGGTGCATCCACTGTCAACGATCCATAGTCAATCTTGACTCTTATTTTGCACCTGCACATGTCACAAATTTATTAGTTTTTGTAAGGGACCCAAGCCTTTGTGGTCTTGGGTCTTCCTTATGCATCATTATACTTGTACTCTTTCAGTACTAAAGTATTTAAAATAGGTTGTTCAGTGAGAAAATCATCATTTTCAAAGTCTAAACCTTGGTAAGAACCTTGATGATGAAATTTCTCACTTCCTATTTTTGATTTTCTTTTTAATTTTTTTCTTTCTCTAAACTCTCTAAACTTCCTCTGTTTGTTTGACTCAGTTTTCGCAAAATCATTGGTTGGAAATTTGTTATGACTTTGAACTCCAGTTCTTTCTGGCGAAGCAGCATACTTATGTGATGCAAAGCTATTTTTGACAATTTTAGCACTTTGAAGCGGAACAGTGTAACTTCCGCTTGAACTAGCAACAAACTCATTTTGACCAAAAAATTTCTCCGTTTGGAAAAAAAATTCTCTCGAAGGATTTCTTCTTCCTTGACTTTCAAACACTTCATAATTTTCGCTAAACTTCACAGATGGTCTTTGTTTCAAAGCAGTGACAGACCTGAAGTTTTTCTTGTTTTCCGTTTGAACTTGAGTTCGAGTGGAGAAATATTCCGCTTGAACTTCAGCCGGAAATTTGTTTTGCTTAAAAACCGAGAAACTTCCATTTCTTTCATTACCAATTAAAACCTTATTTGAATTTGACTTAAAATGCTTGACAGTGTGACTCTTAACAGGTGACACTTTTCCTGTTAGTTTCTTAGCCAAATTTTGACTTTTCACAGTTTTAGGTTTTACAGCTTGGTTTCTGTTCAGGGGCTTAAAATGACAATCAGCTGCTAAATGTCCCATCTTACCACAAACTATACACTCTGGGATTCTAGGAGAATCATATAACTGAGTGTATCTAGGGGATTATTCATTTGTTTATTGACTGAAAACAGTTCTAACAAAAATTTGACATTTGCCAGTGTTAACATTTTCAACATGTGTACCTCCAACTTTTGAATCTTTTGGTTCATAAAAAGTGGGTGGAGGCACTTCAAGCCTTAGTTTCAAAATCTTTTATTGATCAACTGTTGTAGAGGTGCTTACAGTAGTGATTTCAGTTTTAGCAGTTTCATATTTTTCTTCAACAACAATTTCTTGAGCAGTATCATCAACAACTAAACTGACTGTGCTTTCAGTTTTAAGGCAGGAATTGGTTCAATTGCAGGTAAGTAATTACTTGGTGATTCGACAGATTTATAACTAATTCCAGTTTTACCATACATAGCACCTTTCCAAAGTTTTTCAGCCTTTTCATTTGCTTTTTGAAATTTGTCACAGGTGAATTGAGCTTCAGTTAGCTTCACCTCAAGAGCACCCACATCTACTTTAGCATGTTGGGTCTCCTTTCTTGAGGTGTTCAGCTTGGAAATCAAATCATCAATCTGAGTTTCTAAATTAGAGTTTGCTTGTTTTAGTTGTTCAATTCCTTTATTTAAAGCGGTTACTTTTGAAATGTATGAACTTTCAGTTTTTTCTAAAACACTCTTTTAACTCCTTTGAGTTTGAAATTTCTTCAATCAGCTCAGAATTGTGATTCCTGTATCTTTCCACTTGTTCAATATAAGCAGGAGAGCACATATGTGTTAACAATTCTCAGGAATAGGTTTTACCTGAGATGATGACTCTTCTTTGGCCATAAGTGCATGGTTGATCGGCTCAAATTCTGCAATAACATCTTCCCAGTCAACAAACTCTGATGGGTTAGCTACAGCTACAGTTGAGTTACTGTTACTTCCGCTTGGTTTTGGCGGTGTTGGCTGTGAGCTTGAGGAACCATTGGTATTGTTGTTCTTGTAGCTGTTGTTGTTGTGATAATTCTTTCCCTGATTCTTCACTTGAGCTTGGTTTTGAAACTGACCTTCTTTTCTTGGATTTGAATACTCCCTTGCAAAATGACCCAATTGGTGACAGTTATAACACTTGAACTTACTTTTTTCAAGACCAATAGATGCATTCTTGGCTCCTTTGTAAGTTCTCCCAGTGCGTTTATAAAAACGTTGAGCTCTTACTGACACCATGGCAAGTTGTGTCATAATGTCCATCTCCTCTAATTCATCGGCACCAATACACTCAAGATCCTCACATGTGAAGTTGGAGTGTGAGTCAGTGACTACAAAGACATTATGGTTGTTCTCAAAGTTGTGAGACACAGTTTCAGAAAAGTTTGAGTTTATGCTTCTTTGACCTTGAAAATCGGTTGTTACAAGTACAGTTGATCGAGGCTGAGATGTTTCAGAGACTAAGTTTTTTTTAAGGTTTATCTCCATCTCATAGGTACATAAGATGCCGTGGAGTTCACTCAGTTTCATTTTCTTAAGGTTTTTGCATTCCCTTATGCTTACTGTATATACAGTCCACATAGAAGGTAATGACCTCATAAATTTTCTATTAACATCAACATGTTCAAGAGTTACACCAGCACTTTGAAGCTCATCAAGTAGAGAAAAAAATCGAAGGTACTAGTTGGTCATGCTTTCACCAGTTTTGTAACTAAAATTTTCATACTTTTGTTTTAAAATGTCCTTTTTATTTTCTTTTACCTCACTTGTTCCTTCATACATCTCACTAAGAGCATTCCACAGTTCAAAAGCCGTTTTGTACCCCTTAAAACCAATTAATATGGAATTAGTTAGTGCAGCTTGCAAGGTCCAGTAGGCCTTGAAGTTTGGCTCAAGTTTTTTGTGGCCTATGTCGGTAAATTTTTCAAGTGGTTTTGGAATAAGAACATCTTTATTATCTGCTGATGGAACAGTTACAACAATGGGACCAACAGTCATAGATTTCCAAATACGGTGATCCAAGCTACGAACAAACCCTTCCATTCGGAGCTTCCATGTGTCAAAGTCCTCTGGAGTGAACATGGGTGGTTTGTTGGTGCTACCGTTTGAAGTGACAAGACTGAGATCGTTCCTTTTGAAAAACTTTGAGAAAGAAAAGCTTGAAAGTAGTAAAGTAGACAAGTAAATATCAACTTTGAAGCACTAGAAGTCTTCAAAGTGAGAGCCAAGGCTCTGATACCACTTGTAGGATCGAAATTACTTAATACCTAATTAAGTTACAAGATTTACTTGCACGACTAACCTTACGAATTAAGTTAACCTTCACTTTACTTAACCGATTAACACTTGTGAATAATAGTTGTTTACATGAATCTAGTAACACACGAAGTAAAATATACTCGGCACTATTTACATTAACTCAACAATATTACACAGTGAATAAGCATCAAACATGCGTACAAATGTTGAAGACGAGCTATACTATATATAGTGCTAAGGGAAATCATTGATAGCCATTGATTTCCATACGATCATCTAGACCGTTGAATTCAAAAGTCAAACTAAGACTACCAAAAGAATAATCTTCGACAGATGGGATATCTTGCATGTGATCAGCAACAAACTACTTTGGGAGAGCGGCTTTGATAGATAAGGAAGCAACCAGGAAGCTTTTGTAGGGATTAGACGACTGAAAAGACTTCTCAGGAAAAGTCCGGTTGAACTCATTATCTGGTGGATAATCGAGTTCACTCGGAATATTCACTACTGGAGAAAACTGCTTCTTTCCGGTTGAATATCTTCTCCACTTGAACTTAGACTTCCGCTTAAACTCTATTCAGCCGGAACTGCTACCAAATTTACTTCAACCGGAATATCCAAAATGTGATATTCCTTACATATGATCCATTACTCGGCTAAATTATTAACACAATAGATAAGGGCGTCATTTGAATAGTTAGTAGTTACATTCACTTCTTTATTTTCTTTTGCAGCTGCTAGCTTTGTGCACTAGCTTCTGAAATGCCATGTTTCTTTTGCAATTCCAGCAAGTTATGTCTTTTCTCGGTCTCCAATCTCTTGACTGACTCTTTCTTCTTGATGTACCTTAATTTATACATATTTTCTAAGCAAATATCCTTCGCGTATTGGGTAAAATATGACTAACTATTACAAAGAAACAATGTTTTTGTCTTCTTTGTAGTTTTTCAGGTTTTACTAAGCCAAAATCACAAAAGGAATGGAAAATGAAAGAAAAACTGAAGAAAGTGAAGATTTTGAGTTTAGCACGGTCGCATGCCACACCTAGCACGCCCCGTGCCCAAGCCAGCTTAGCCCCGACAACACCAGCAGAGACACGCACCATGCTCCTAATCGATTCTGCACCTCACGGCCCATCCCAAACCTAACACGGCCCTTGCCCACAGAGACACGCCCCGTGCCCCTGATTCTCGAAGATTTGGAGATCGTCGGTTTGACTCAACATGACCCGTGCCCACTGACTCGGCACGGCCCGTGCCATTCTCGGCGGGTCTATATAAAAGGGAACTCTCTTCAAATGCAACTTGCTCAAATCTTCTCCCTCTCTTCCACTAGTTTATCATTTTTTCGGTTTTGAGCCATTTGTTTTAGTGTTCTTGAGTCTACTCGTTAAAGATTGTAAGAACTTCAACTTATGGTGATAATGAACTGTTATTTATCTATGAATCTTTCATTATCCATTAAGCAAATCTTAATACTAACACTTGTTAGCCTCAATCTTACAAGTGTTAGTCAAATTCTTACACTCATTTGGGAATAAACAAATCTTTGGTGGGTTGGTAAACTATTTTTGTAAACTTGCTTTAAGGTGAACTAATGACTTTTGTTGGTCCCGAAACAATAATCGTTCACGATATCTTAAACACAAACAAGTGCGGAAACCTTGTTTGTGAGAGATTCGATAAGAAGATGATGAAAAAGACTTGATCTAATGATGAAGAACAAAGCAACACAATCAAATCGTGAATGGAGAACAATCAAACTTCTATTGAGTAGAGTTCACGATCGCAAATACAAAAGGGAGGCTGAAAATCGTGAACAACAACTAGTCATAAACATGAACTACATGGGTATTTATACTATCCTTACAAAAGCCCTAATGAAAATCGTAAACCCACAAGAAGAAACCGACCCAAGCGGCCCAAGTCGTAAACATATCAAGCCCACATCCCAGTAAGCCCAAATCTAATGTTCATGCCTCACAATGTATAGCCCAACAACTTCCCTAGGCATGAACCATTAGACAGTCTAAGGAAGAAGCAAATCAAATCGGAAGGTGTGAGACTCCTTCCTAGACCACCATTCACGTTCCACAATCTTGTTTGTTGTTCCATGAAAGATTCCCACCCTTATGGCCTTTTCAAAATCAAGTTCATCACCAAGGATAGGTTGGGTGACCAGGAGTTTGATATGACGTTCTCCAAACCTCAGTAAATCAACAGGATCATAGAAGCGAAATTCTCGCATCTTCTTGCAAACCACCACCACCTCCTGAGTTGTTGGATCATAAAACCAATTATCAAAATTTTTCATAAGTGTGCCATCTTCAATCTCATCCAACATGTTGATCACTCGAGTTCTTTTGGTGGGTGATTGCCTCACTTCTCCAACAGGCTCATTCGTAACAGGATCAGTTCCAGTTTGAACCCATCTAGCTTGCTTGAGGTCAAAGTTTGCAAAGTTTTCTTCAAGATGGCTCATCAGATTGTTACGAACAAGGTCTCCATGTGCATTCATCCATCTGTTAATAAATGGATCCCTCAACAAATTTCTCATCTATGTCTCAGTCCAGGAGTGAAATTGACCGCGAGTTCTGTTGTACTCCACTGGACTATAGCCATCTCTGATTACAGCAAACAGCTTCTTCTCTCCAACGTAATGCCAGCACAGAATAGGTTCACGACTCCCCCTTTTGTCAATTTCACTTTGTCCCACATCAATTGAGTACATCTTAGGGGGAGGTCCCTAAACGAAATCCATGAACCAATTTTCATGGCTTTCTGGTGCCTTTGAGATGAATCTTCCTCCTCGCACATAGTCTGAGATCTCAATGGAGTCATCACCTTCATCTTCATGCACAACATCAGCTGTTTGAGAACCTTGAGAAGAACTCTGAGCATTTAAACTATCAGCTCCCTTCAACTCTTCCAACTTCTTCCTCAGTTCAAGATATCCTGCATACAAAAATCCAATACTGGCTTCATTCTTGCTCTCCTTCTCCTTCAGTCTCTTGTTTTCTTCCTTCAGTTCTTTTATTTCTCCCTCTCTCTTCCTGTTTTGAGATAAAAGAAAGTTGATCTGAGGATCAGCACTTATCCGAAGGTCTACCGGGAGATCACCAGTTTGAACACTTTCTCCAACAAGTGTTGGATATGGACGAAATCTTGGAATGATTGGACCCTGGCTTGATTCAGTAGAAACATTTACTCTCACTGGGTTGGGCTCAACAAACGAGCTATCAACTTCGAAGAATTGCCTTTCCTCATGAACTAGGATGTGTTCATTTAGAAAAGGACTTTCAGTTTGAGTTGGAGTTGTCTCTTCTACATCTGCTTGATCATCATCCAGTAATGTGCTCTCAACATTTGCACCTGATGATTCAAATACCATCAAGCTTGAGCTTGTCTTTTGGAACTTGAATCTGATAGATCTTGAATCAGATTTCTTTCTTGGTGAAGGTTCAAATGCAGGAATAGGTTCTTCAAACACATCATCATCAGTAACATTAATATTTATCTCTTGTGGGATTGCAGCATCACTTGAAGAAGAACTCAAGTCATCTCTTGTTCTCTTGTGGCTGATTGGCTGCAGATCACCATAAATATCATCTGCCAAATTCTCATTCTCCGGGAAAATATCATCCATCACATTTTCTTCATCTGAAGGTATATTCTCCGGTCCCCCCTGAACAGTCACTGGAGCATCATGATCTTCAGACACAGATACATTGACTGGAGGCACTTCAGGTTCGGGTTCTGATTCTTCATCTTGTTCCCTTGCAACCTCAGAGAAACCACCTCTTTTAGTCCACTCAAGCCTTCCTTGAAAAGTGCTCTTTCCCCTTCTATCTTGGGTTTGGAGACCAAACACACTGTTATCCATGAACTTTATATCTAGCTTCTCAACCCTCTCTTGAATCATCGGATACTTCTTCAAAATCACCATATGCACAAACCTTAGAGTCATGAGAAATTGCTCTCTGGCGCTCAAACCAGCATTACCAACCCAGTCTAAAAGCATCATCTTTGAAAAATTAAATTCCCTGTCCAAAGCTAGTGCAACGAATGCTGTGTCATGCACCTTGTTCAGTTGATCAAAGCTTGTTCTCTTGCCAAGAAAGATTTCTGCAAGTAGTGTGCCAAGCACCTCTAGTAGTGTGGCAGTAGCTTCTTGAAAATTGGTGGGAAGCTTCCTTCATACCCCAAAAGACATGCACCATCTAGCACTGCAGTCTTAGAATATTCCATTGTGTCTTGAGCTTTATCATTAATATTCAACCCCTGGCGAATAACTTCTTCTACGATCTCGATTCTGCGGTTTTGAACCGTTGCAGTGATCCTTGTTTTATCGAGATTCGCTCTTGCAGTTCCCCAAAATTCTCTCACAAGTTGTTCATCTATCAGCACGCTTGCCCTGAGAGCATGATTGATCATGCATACATTCATCCCTGCAACTAGTGAGTAGAATAACTGCATGTGTCTCTCTGGAGGGTCATCAAGATAAGCAGGTATGTAGTGATCTCTTTCAAAGTGAATTTCCTCTTCAATCATTTCTTCTGCCATCTAAGAGACCGAGACAAGTGCATCAGGCTTCTTCACAATCATTTCTTCCTCGCGATAATCGTAAACACCAAAAACCTCCATTTTTGTACCTACAACTTCTTCACAAACTCATCAAAAATCAATATCGATGCAAAAGATACATCTAAAACTACCTTTCAAGTATCACAAGCGCAAAAACGCCTCTAAAACTTGTGTATTCGATGAGAAATTTGTAGAAAGGGAGGATTAGCAACCGAGTGATGAAAAACACGAAGAACTGGGATTAAACCGATGAATCGAAGGGAAAATAGTCGATTGATGTGTGTATCTAGGTCGGAATGTGAAGCCAAAGGTAGTGGTATGTACGATTCTCACTGACGAAGGTCGGAGATAGCCGGAAAGTGGTTTTCCGGCAAAAAAGGGGGGCGGCTAGGGTTTTGGGCTGAGGATCGTAAACACAGAGAGGAGAGGGAAGGTGCGATCGTAAACGGTGAGTGGAGTGAGATCGTAAATGAGGGGGTGTGAGGGTTTTGTTAAAAAAAATTGCATAATGCCCCCTTCAAGTTTTCAAAAACTTTCAAATATCCCCAAACCTCTTCTAAATGATAAAACATTTGAACATAGGTTAATTTTGAAAAATTTGGGAATTACAAAACTTCCACTCAGACTCATACCCCGAGAACCCGATCTTGATCATGAAGAAGAATAAAATTTTTAAACAGTCTGAAACTTTAAAAATAAATAAATAAAATAAATCATGAAGACAAAGATACCTAATGCAGAAATTAAATATTTACTTGCCTTGAAACTGATGTTTTTCATGGATCAAACCAGACTTATCTTTGACTGAGGAACCCTTTTCAGCTTCTGTTACTCGACGCTCTAGACGATTGCCAGAATATTTTACCACATAAACTCACATCAAGTCATTTTGAAGTGCTTAATTATGGTACAATATTACCGTCATGTTTAACCGTCCCCACACCCAATTATTCATAGCAAAACCTACCCAACCTCAGAGTTTATTGAGGATTCACAAACCCCCAACTTGAGGAACCATGCAACATCGTTATGACTACCACTTATTTCGTTAATTATCAGTTGGTGATCAGGTCGGCCGTATAAGCACGCAGAGAAGACCAAACAAAATAATTATTTTATTATTTTTCTTTTTCTTTTCATTTTTCTTTTTGTTTTCATTTTTCTTTTTCTTTTCTGTGGTGTTGTCATAACAGCAGAACATGGCATGTGAGAGAGTGAATACTAGGCAGATACCACTCTCAACCCATTTTTGCTGGGACTCAGTTTTTTAAACCATGTAGACTAGGACGGGAAACTAAACATATATAAAAGTTAATTTTACTACACTTACATTGATGATCATAGTTTTGGGTTGAGCTTACCGACATATCATCTTTGAGCAATCTTTCACTTCAGCCTTACACGTGTCAGTCTCCGATTGTTTTGGACATTTATATCACTTCCTATCAACTCAATACAAACACAAAAGACTTCATAAAAACCTCAAACAGATTTTCAGATTTTCTGAAACTTTAACATTTCTTCCCCTGTTTTTATGAGGCTTTTGAAACAAAAACACATTTTTTTAATTGAATAAACCAAATTAATACCAAAGCAAAAATAAAAACAAAACTATGTACAAAGAGTTTTGATCAGATCATTCCTCGAAGGCAATCATCCTTAGGCCTTCAACACACATTTTAAAATTTTGACGAGGAAGGGGTTTTGTGAAAAGGTCAGAAACATTTTGATCAGAGTTTACCTTTTCGAGCTGAATCAACTTCCTATCATAGCAATCACGAATGAAATGTACCTTGATATCTATGTGCTTTGTTTTGGAATGTTGAACGGGATTCTTGACAATTTGCAGAGCAGCAGCATTATCACAAAAAATTGGAGTACTAAAGAATTCCATACCGTAGTCAGTGAGCTAATTCTGAATCCATACTACCTGTGAGCATCCAGTTGATGCTACCACATATTTAGCTTCTACAGTTAACTTGGAAACGGTATGCTGCTTCTTGCTCTGCCATGAAATGAGTCTGCCTCCCAAGTATTGACACCCACCAGTTGTTGATTTCCTATCAAGATCACTACCTCTATAATCACTGTCAGTAAATGGAAATAATTGAAAATCAGTATTCTTAGGATACCAAAGTCCAAGCCGAGGCTTGCCCTTGAGATACCTAAAAATACATTTAACAGCTGCTAAATGAGAGAGTTTAGGATTAGCCTGGTAACGTGCACACACACATACTACATGCATGATATCGGACCTGCTTGCTGTCAAATACATGAGTGAACCGATCATTGAATGATACATGAATTCACTCACTGATTCCCCATCTGCATCTGCTGTCAGTAAAGGCCAGGATGTCATGGGAGTGGAGATGGGCTTGTGAAAAACCGTATACGGATCGTTTCTATGGATGAGACGGATGTTTTGTCATTGAATCATGTCGAATGATTACATAACGAAGGAGTATACAACAATTAAGCTCCGGGGGAGGTTGGACAGAACCTCCCCTCTCAACACACAGAAACAAGACAGAAACTTGCAAAGAAATACAAAGACGAAACTATTTATACTTCTTAATTCTGTCCGAACTGGGCACCTCCGAACTCTGTCCGAACTCCCTCCGAACCTGGAGTTCGGCCAACTCCGAACCTAGAGTTCGGCTGGGTTTTGGACCTCAGTTTATGTCTTCGACAAATCAGTCTGTTTGAAAATTCGAACAGTAACGGCCACACAAGGTTCATGCATCAACAAATTCCCCCTTGGACGTTACTGTCGAATCCAGACAATGATCTTCTAGCAATCTTCAGTTAGCTTGCTAAATCATCAGGTATGCACGAAACAATTCGAATCTTGTGCAATCTCCACAACAAATAAAATTCCCCCTAGCTTCAAGCACAACCATCCAATTGGAACCGGCATGTATGATAATGGTTCACTTCATAAGTTGTATCCGGAAATTGTAAAGACACACGAACATCACTGCATCTTAATAAGAATCTTCAATCTTCACCGAATTGTAACACATTCTGATCTTTATTAAATCAGACACGATCAGCATCTTCAATCCCGGAAATTCCCCCTCAGCATCAAATCCATCCCAATATATTACTCCGGTAAACGTATATCTCGTTGTAGACTGGAATCTGACCAAGTCTTTCGACAACTCAATAAAGTATCGGGCATATGACAGAAAGTTCCAAACCATAATTGAAAACTTTGACATATCGGTTCGCACGAACATCAGAATATACCACATTTCCATGAAGATCAAAAACCACCATCATCCCTGAACTGATTGCTTTTGAATATTCACTTTTTCAATTATGAAACCTTGAAAGTTTTAGGGTCCCCAATTTCCCCCTAAATAAGTGACATATTCAAATCTTCAATATTCTTCTGATTCCAACCCCGCATTCTTGTAGTGGAATGATAAACTCAAGTAGCCCACAACGGAATCTTTAATCTCATTCAATCTTCAGTTTGTGTAGAAAAATAATCTCCGACAAACGTTCCCAAGTAATCATAACCATGTCTCCGAATCTCTGTCCATCATCAGAAAACATGTATTCTTGAATCTCTGTCCATCATCAAGAACAATGACTACCCACAAACTCATTTCTTGAAATTCGATCACTAACTCATAACAAGTATCAGAATCTGGATTTTCTTCAAATATAACACCCCACAGCTACCAAATCAAGGGTAAACTCGATAACTGATCCGCTTCTTTCAAATTCCCACCTAACGGGGGTTCGGGGGCAGCGCCCCTGAGAAGCGGGGTCCAAGGGGAGGCAGTCCCTGGCGGGGTCCAAGGGGCAGAGCCCCTAGCTGGGGCCGTGCTTCATCAAAAATGCATTCGAGCTCGTCCGAACCTTGTCCGATCTACCTCCGAACCCGATCCTCCGAACCCTCTCCGAAACTGACCTTCGGACCTAGTCCGAACCTGACCTTCGGAACCTCCTCCGAACCTGACCTTCGGACGTCCGAACCTGGAGTTCGGAGCGGTTATTTTTCAGATCTGTTCTTCGGCCGAACGTTGTCCGAACTCGAACTGGAAATTTTTGAAATCGAACCAGACTCAGAATTTGATCGAATTTGAACATCCAGATGCTTCTGTTAGGTAAAAACATGACTCAGAAAGACTCGATTGATCAAAAACCAATCAGAAACACTTTCAATCATCCCTAACCGAAGGTTTAACGTCTCGAAATGAAGAAAAACGATAGATTTCGACCATAGAAAGAGCCAACAGCTCTGATACCAACTGAAAAACCGTATACGGATCGTTTCTATGGATGAGACGGAAGTTTTGTCATTGAATCATGTCGAATGATTACATAACGAAGGAGTATACAACAATTAAGCTCCGGGGGAGGTTGGACAGAACCTCCCCTCTCAACACACAGAAACAAGACAGAAACTTGCAAAGAAATACAAAGACGAAACTATTTATACTTCTTAATTCTGTCCGAACTGGGCACCTCCGAACTCTGTCCGAACTCCCTCCGAACCTGGAGTTCGGCCATCAAGGTTCGGCCAACTCCGAACCTAGAGTTCGGCTGGGTTTCGGACCTCAGTTCATGTCTTCGACAAATCAGTCTGTTTGACAATTCGAACAGTAACGGCCACACAAGGTTCATGCATCAACAGCTT